>CM061141.1:139558019-139996975 GCA_030789695.1 Scilla litardierei
ACAAGGTCCGAATCGAAGCGCGACGCTTCGAGGAAGTTAGAGTGAACTTGTGCAAGAATCCTAGAGCTACGAAATGAGCGAACTGAAGATAGAAACGTAAGATATACTCAAGGCTTAACATTCTATCAATCGAAACTAAAAGACTATAAATAAAACCTTAATAAACGGTCTTTGAGAGCTTCGATTGAATCTTCATTACTTCCAAAGCGTTGCAGGAGCTTCAACGAAGCTTTAGGCTTGAATACGAGCTTTTGGAAGTGTTGAGATGTCGCTTTGAATATTCTCGTGAAATTGGCGACGATCTCCAATACTGCGCTCACAAATTGTTAGTTCATGAATTATTTATGTTTGCTCATCATCCAAAACCAAATCCGGGGAGTCCAATATTCAACATTAACCACCTCCTTCATGTTAGGATTTAACCGCCTTTGAGGCTCTATGGAGGTGGCTTCAGTGTTTTCTAGGTGGATTCTATGCGTACAAAGCCTAGGGCTTATTCCTTTTAGATCAGAAATGGTGTAGCCAAGGACATCCTTGTGACTCCTAAGGCCATCTAAGAGCCTTTCAAGCTGGTCATGGTTGAGGTGGGCATTAACAATTACCTGATAGGTCAATTTATTACCCAAGAAGGCATACCTTAAATTCGAAGGTAATGGTTTCAATTCTACCTCGGGGGGCGTTGTACCCCCCGGTTCCTCTTCTTGTAAAAGCTTGGCATCTTCTTGTGTAGGTGAGTTCTCGTATGCAGTCTCAGATTCGCTTCCTGGTGAGGACGGTGCATCGGAGTAGATACTGCATAGCTCCGTGTCGACATCGATGGGGCTACCACTTTGCTCTGGTCCACACCTGAGATCAAGGGATGTGTCAGTTTGTTCATAAATATCAGGGAGAGGATCGTAAAGTGTACTTCCCTGAATCTCGGCATGCCAAGTGGACTCCTCAGGAGTGTAGTACTCTTCGATGCATGCTCTACTATCTTCAAAGTATAACCTACTGTCCCTCACATCGACTTTAATGTTTCCCTCGATAGTCCCTTCCGGAGAGATTTGATCCATCACGAAGCTAGCAAATAGTTGCTCAATGGGGTCCTCAATATCAATGGCAAAAGCCATTGTGGTTTTGACCGCATCAACAAGTTCCTTCAGAAGGGCTGCGAAGCAGTCATCATCTCCCGGGCTAGACTCAGTTCTCATAATCGCAGCTCCCATGTTTCCTGCTTAAGATTCTATGGAAAATACTGGGAGAGCATGTAAATTGGGCATCAAACAAAGTCAAAGAGGAAAAAGAAAGAAAGAAAGTGAGATATAACTGGGTAAGAAAAGCCGAACACTGTCAAGTGTGCTCCCCGGCAATGGCACCAAAAACTTGATCGGCCCCGAATATACACTCGGAGAACGATTGTAGTTTTACCGCAAGCACACAGTTAAGTGGCGAGCGGGTATCGAACACGAGGAGGTGGTGTTGGTTCAAATCTATCCTAGATTAGCTCGACTACGAATGTTTTATTGGTGGAGATGGTTATGGTATGATGTAATGACAATGGTGATGGATGTCGGTGTCGGTGATAAACATGTGGGATACAATATCGATTCAAATTTAATATAATAAAAGAGTCTAGAGCTAGAGAATCCCCACTACAGATCAACATTCATCCTTGTAAATTGTGAATCTCAATATTGCAAGTCTTATTTCGAGGTGAACTAGTCGTAACTGAATAGAGAACCTAGCTCACGCTCTCGCGCTATTGCCGGTCTATAGCAACCTAGATTAGGGCCCACTCTCGTGCAAACCCTAACCTAAGCCACTAGCATGAAGATCGACATCATCGTCTAATCGCACCTCGAACCCACTCTCGTGCAAACTCGAGTTACGACCTAGATTGTGATAGCTCGTATTCGTCCAATCTCTTGCAAACGAATATAAGTATAGATTTATAATAAAAATCCTAGCTTTGGTCAAATCTCTTGCAAACCAAGTCTAAAGAATCTCAATTATAAACCTATATCGAATATATAGGCCTTTACATCGATCGGAATCCAATCTCCTGCAAACTCCAAATCGATGGAAATTCCTAGCTATCCGTAATAAATCAATCACAATCCAACCTTCTAGAAATTTTAGCAATATAGAAATTCATTCTTCACAATTCAGAAATTAGATTCATAGGGTTCATCCATATGCCCTAGAACAACAATCAACCAAGCATAGTAACAACGATATAGAAATCAATATGAGACATTTCTTGCATATGAAAAGATAGCAAATCAAAGATTCAAATAATAAGAACAAAGATACTTAGCTTTGATGAAGAACTTCAATCCAATTACAATCTTTTACATCCAAGAGGGGGCCTAGGGCATAGCCTAACCTCTAAAATAATCCCTAAGAAAACATTATCGAACTCTCTCTAATGAAGGCTACAAACATCTTAAATATCCCCCTAAAACCCTAGCAAATAACCCCTAAAACCCCTCCGAAATCCGCGCCCAAAATCAGGTCCATGCGTAATTTATGTTCTGGGCTGGCAGCGACTCGGCCGAGTGGAAAGCTCACTCGGCCGAGTGAGAATTCCTGTAGAAACTCCAGAAAACAACACTCTGTCAAAAACTGACAAAAACTGGTCACTCGGCCGAGTGGAAAGCTCACTCGGCCGAGTGAAAGTGTCACTCGGCCGAGTGACACTGATACGCGAATTCCAGCACTGCAGCATCAACTTGCAGAAATTCTCTAGATTTCATCCGACTTCCGATTGACGCGTTTTTGGCGGCGTTGGAACCATCATGAAGTATTCTATTCATAAAAAATATGAGAAAAATAGTTTGACCAATGGAATAATAGAAGATTTCAAAATAGTGGAAGGCTGTTTGAAAATCTGGGCGCTCATGTCATCGGCATCACTCGGCCGAGTGGGATTCTTCACTCGGGCGAGTGGACTTCTCTACTCGGCCAAGTAGGGTCTTCTACTATTCTCCCAAAATTCCAGAGAGTTCCCCTTGATTTTCTTCAGAAATTCTGACCCTCTCTGTCGAGTGGAGTTTTCTACTCGGCCGAGTGGAATTCACCACTTGGCCGAGTGCATTACGGCACATGAAATCTTCGTATCAGTCATACTCGACCAAGTACTCTTCTTCACTTGGCCACCTCCACCACCTCCTCCTCCACCACCACCTCCAAAAACTTGATCGCGTCCGGATATATACCTGAAAAACGACTTGTAGTCTTACCGCAAGCGCACGGTGTAGTGGCGAGCGGGTATCGAACACAAGGAGGACAATTGACAGTATCTTACTTTGATTACCTAGCTATCAAGAGAATAAGAATAGTTTTGATGTAATAGTAACAATCGTACAAATAGTAAGAAATATCAATATAATAAAAGGCGTTTAGGGATAAGAAATCCCCACTACGGACCGTCTCTTATCCTTGTGAATCATAAATTTCATTGTTGATAAGCTTGAATATAGGTGAACTAGTCGCAACTTAATGTAAAACCAAGGTCACGCTCTCGTGCTATTGTCGGTCTATAGCAAACCTAGAATAGAGCCCACTCTCGTGCAAACTCTACCCTAAGCCGCTAGCGTGAAGATCGACATCATCGTCCAATCGCATCTCGAGCCCACTCTCATGCAAACTCGAGCTACGTTCTAGGTTATGATAGTTCGTATTCGTCCAATCTCTTGCAAACGAATATTAGTATAGATTTATAATTAAAAATCCTAACTTTGGTCCAATCTCTTGCAAACCGAATCTAGAGAATTTCAATTATTAATCTAAATCGAATATCTAGGCCTTCCTATCAATTGGGATCCAATCTCTTGCAAATCCCAATCGATATGAATTCCTAGCTGCTCGTAATAAATCGATCACAACCTAACCATTATCAATTCTAGCAACAAATCTATAAATTCATCACAATTCAAAGATCGGGTCCATAGGGTTCATCCCCATTCCCTAGAAGGACGGCACTACTCACTAATCATCATAGAAATCTCAGAAATAATAGATGGAATCATAGCATAATTCATTTCAAAGAAGAAACAATTCATAAAAATGAGTTTTTAACAAGAAAGAACAAACCAACGTTGTCGCCAATGATCTCCAGCTGAGATTTCACAAAAGAATAGCCTTCAAAAACCTAATAGAAGTCTCTAAAAATAATTCAAGTCTCTCCTAAAACTAGGGTAAAAACTAGGCTTAAATACAAGCCAAAATCGTCTAAAAATCGTGACAAAACTGCCCCTGCACAGCCCAGAATCCGCAGTCCTAGCAGCAGTCGGAGAGGATCACTCGGCCAAGTGACCCTTGTCACTCGCCCGAGTCACAACCCCTGTAAAATAACAGTAACTTCGGGGTTCTCAGGGGTCTATCCCTCGGGGTGACTCGGCCGAGTGGTCTTCTTCATTCGGCCGAGTGAGCAATCATGCTCGGTCGAGTGGGCTTCCTCAGAAATTCCAGTAAGTTGGTAGCTTCTCTGGACGAATTCTCTGTACCACTCGGGTGAGTGAGCTTTCTCACTCGGCCAAGTGGACATCCTTACTCGGACGAGGAAACATCTGAAATCTGATGTGCGTATCCGTTTCACTCGGACGAGTGCGATCCTTCACTCGGTCGAATGGGCAGCCTTGCTCGGCCGAGTGAGGTGCTTTTGAGCTACTTTCTTCTCATCTTCACCTCCTCGTCGATCTTATGGAATTCCTTCTTCTTCCGCTCATCCTCTATCGCTGATAAGTCCTCAAATAAGCTGTGGGCGACACTCCGAAGTGCGTGAAACTCCTTTGATCTCAATTTCGCTCCAAATCGCTCCATATCTCCTGAAATATGACAAAAACAAGAAATAGTGAAAAGCAACGTGATATCGTTGAATAATCGTGAAAAACGCAATATAGGTGATCAAAACGTCATGAAAACATGCAGAAAAAAGGTGTAAAATATGCAGTGATCAAAATCCCCCAAGCTTACATCTTACTGGTCCTCGAGGAAGACAAGTAAAAGGCGAACCCGATGGGAAAAATAAAGAAAAGGAAAAAGAAATAAAAAATAGATAAGAAAACAAAGAGGGAGGCACTAGATCATTTCCTCAGGACGTGGGTTTTGCTTACTCATATAGCACACGGTGAATATAAAACATGCCAAAGATTTTTATCTCGATATCATGATCATATAGGGATGTATTCAAAATAGAAACCCAAGAATATCAAAATAGTACGAAACATGGAATCATTCTAGAATTAGCATCGTCAGAAACATTTAAAGCGGTATACATAATCATAGACCACACACTTTGCAATTGAATGCTTTCTATTTGGAGTATAAGAAGTATCACACAATATGAAGTAATAAGAATAGAAAGGAGTGGCTTTCATGAGATGCATGCTAAGTTTCAATTCCTGGATTTCGTAAAACTTTTAGTAATCTCGCCAAGTATAGAAAATTACCTAGCTTAGGTTGTCATGCACATTCAGGTAGCCACTCTCTCACACATCATTGGATCCTCTCCCCCTAGCTTATCTATTAGCATGGTGGCATACGATAAATCAATAAGCTTATTCCCCATTTGAAGCTCCAAATAATAATAAAAAAACAAAAGAGGGAAGAAAGAGAGAAGGATAAAATGGGATCATGTATATACTTCTTTTCTCTTTTCTTTCTTTTTTAGTTTTTTCCCTTTTTTTTATTTTTTAAACATATATACACAACTGTGATCCCAAATCAAAAGATAAAGAGATATACAAGAATATTATCTTTTTTCTTTGATTTTGGGGTATTGGAGCATGGATTTTTGTAGTGGGAGAAAATGCCAATATAAGAATCGCTAAAGGGAGATTCACCAATGATTTTAAGTATAGAAATAATGCTCAAGATATGTGGAGAAAGAAATATATGTAACACTCGGTTCACTCTATAGAATGTGCACGACAACTTCCAACAGAGTAATGCAATCTACTCAGTTTGATCTTAGAACGTAGACTAATCCAGTTATATCAACCAAGCATACATTCAATCAACCTGAAAGTGAAGCGTACAATTTTCATGCAATAAGAAGTGATATAAGATAAGAAAGCAGTGCTCCAGATATAAGCAATCAATGCGTGAAGCTTGGTGTGTTTCCTATGAAGAGTATAAAGTAAAAATCATCAGACTCAGCTAATAAAAGAATTTCATCCACATTCATACATGAAAGTGCGGGTTACTATCTCAAATGCATAGTAAGACATAGCATATGATATCTGAAACAAAAACTATGGCATGACAAGATAATATGCATATAGAGATTAAGCTAATACCACGTCATCATCATCACAGAAAATTCATCTCTAGCAAAAAGGGATAAAAGAAATAAGGATGAATAAAAACTACTGTACATATGCAATACACTCAAAAAGTAGGAAAACGTGATGCATGAAAAAAAATGAAAAAATGGGTGAAAATAAGCGTAAATACAAAGAAAAGTGGGAAAATGAAAATAAAAGGCGACAAAAATAAAAAGTGCGTGAGAACTCACTCCCCCAAGCTAAAGTGCACAGTGTCCTCAATGTACGAAATGTGGCACACTGAGAGAAAAGATATGGGTGAGGTGGGTGAGGATGCATGCATGATGAAAATGAAATAAAAATGAGATGGGTATGCAAATGATGCATGCAGAGATCAAAATAGTCAAAATATGAGTGTCCCCAAAAATACTCACTCTCCCCCAAAATGATATAGACATATAAGAACAAAAAGTGACCAAAACATGTGTGGAGGAGGGGTGCAAAATCAACAGGCTCAAAACATCCAACGTAACAGCACTAAAATTTGGGAGGAATCCAGTGTGTGCCTAGGTGGGTGGGGGTGCACCAGCACCGCTCTGTGGTGGAGGTGGTGGACGTGGAGGCTGCTGGGTGGGGGTGGGTGGCTGAGCAGTCGCACAAGAATCTGGTTCAGGCAAGCCTTAATACCAGGAAGTATAGCGACGTGAGACTGGACAGCGCTGACGGTAGCGGAGAGAGACTAAAATTATCCTCTAAGTCCACTAACTGCCCCATCTAGAGCACGGAGGTGCTAAACTAGGGTGTCGGGGGGAGGTGGAGTAGAGGGCCGAACTGGTGAAGAACGGGGCTATCTCGCATGGCTACCGTAAAGGATAGGTGCAACCGTAGGTTGTTGCAGTGGTGTTGTGCTTACAGAGAGACACTCAGCCTCTGTGGGAGGCCGAGATGCAGGAATGGTGACAGACGACGAGGCGGGCGGAGAGGTCAGTGACACAGACATGGAGACAGACGTCACGACGCTCTCAGAGAAGACAGCGACAGTGGAGACAGTAAGGTCGACGACTGGGGAGGTCGTGAAGTGCGAAGGAAATGACTCCCCAAGGGTCGAGAACAATAATGAGGAAAGGGTCTCCACTGCAGAGGTGAACAAAGACTCGCCGCTCTCAAGTATGGTGGTAGGGCGCTCGGGGCTCACGGTGAAAATGGGATCTATGGAGATAGGCACAGTGGTAGTGGTGGAGTGGGTGGACTCAGCTAAAGTGCTCCCGACACTAACAGACGTGTGGACAGAGGTGTCGGGAGGTGCAGACAGATCAGGTGCAGGCTGAGGCATCACGGGGTCCAGAGGTGGAAGGAAGGGCTCCTGCTGAGCACCCTCAGGCTCAAGCATGTACGCGGCAGGGATAAAGAGATCTATAGCTGGAATCCACTCTCTGCCAGCGGGTCCAATATGTGTCTGAGCAGGGCTCGGCAGAATCATATAATCGGCACTATGGGGACCGTGCAGCCACACCCAGTGGTGCTGACCATGAGGACGAAGCATCCTCATCTGGGCCATAACATCTATGGAAAGAGAAGTGGGGCCCGGGGGTCTCAACAAGCCAGCAGGGAGGTCAACTCCGCACAAAAGGGCCAAGAGAGTAATCAGACCACCGTAACAGATGGGCGTCTTAGCGTCGATAGAAATAATGGTGCGGTCGATGTACCAACTGGCAATGTCAATCTCGACGGCGGAGACCAAAATGTCTCCACCTCGATCGAAGGCCTGCGATCGTGTCATCGCGTAGAGCATGTAAAGCTCTGGTGTCGACATCGTCCCCGGATCATACCTCGCTAAGAAAGTGGTCGCCATAAGGCACTGTGCAATGTGGAGGCATGGGTGGAGGATGGCAGAGGCATTGGTCCGACTAGAGTCAAAGGCGAGGGGAGATCCCGTGATACATGTCCAAAAAGTGTGCGTGTCGAATGACGGGGGTGGGATGTGCGTGGGACTGTAGGCTTGGTCTGGGTCCAGGACGGCGGGCCACTGGAAGAATGCTCGAAGCATGTCAAGAGTGACCTCACACTCTCGATCCATCAGACGAAAGGAGCATCCTCCAGGGTTCCGGTCAATAGAACTAAGGACCTCTAGTGTCGGGCGGATGAAAGTGTCGACCGCCACCGACAAGAAATCACGCCACCCCACATTGTCATACAACTGGAGTATCCCCTCGAGTACCCCTAGGCGCTCAAAATCAGCTAGGTGCATGAACCTAGTGGGTACAATCGAGTGATGGGAGATACGCTCAAATCTGGTGCGGTGTGCGTCATCTCTAAACGTAATCCCCATCGCATCGACAGCAGGGGCGGGCAGTGCCTGTAGTGGAATGTGTGTGGTAGGAGGTGGTTGTGTGGGTGGTGGTGGGCTAGGTGGAGGGGAGTTCACCTTAGAAGAAGAGGAGCCAGGATCGCTTGACCTCTTCCCCTTAGAAGCGGGCTCCCGAGTGCGTGGCCTAAGACGTGGGGGAATGAAGCCCGTGATTCGTGCCTACCCAAACAAAGTGCGAAGTGTTGAAGATGTGGAACGAGTATACCTGAGCATGATGTGAGAGCAAAAGGGTGCAGTGTGTGAAGAATCTCCTCCTTCGCGAAGCTCCAAAGCGTCCTGAATCTTCCCCAAGCTCCACCAAGCTAGCCTAGAAAACAAATAATCGAATCAACAATGAATATCAATATATTTTGGGGAAGGTAGGGGATAATAGATATATATGAGAATTAATTTCGATTTTGGGCTTAAAGGGCATACAGATTGGAGAAAATGGAGAAGAAATGGGATTTTTGGGCGGAAATGGGGGTGTGCGGCGAAGGGGGCGCCGGCGCCGGCGGGTGCAGGCAGAGTCGGGTCGTCGGCGACCGGAGACGGTGGTCGACGATCGGAGATGGAGCAGCTCAGGCGAGGGGGGACGGCGGAAGCTCGGGTGCTGCGAGGGAATTCGAAACGGCTCGAAATTTTTTTGGGGGAATTTGAGCGCGTTAGGATCAGGGCCCGCGGGCGCTGAGTATATAAAGTTGGGCGACTCTGTCGAGTGATGAGTTCACTCGGCCGAATGGCTCAGCGTTGAATTTTTTTGAAATCTCCCTATAGTTACGACTCAGCTGAGTAGCTTTTCCTACTCGACCGAATGGACAAGTTCCACTCGGCTGAGTGGCAAGGCCACTCAGCGATTATGAAGCGTGTAGGGTATCAGATTCACTCGGCCGAGTAACATAGTCACTCGGCCGAGTGGCAAATAAATACTGTAAATTACAGAAAATAACAGAGAGTGGTCGGTAGGATCTTCCCTGATCAGTACCATACTCGGCCGAGTAGAGTCTTTACTCGGCCGAATGAAAAGTTCACTCGGCCGAATGGCTTGCTGTTTTCTGCGCCTACTCTCTATTTTTTCGTCACTTTCTGTTTTTCTTGTCCTCGTCAGTTTCTTCTTTCCCCTGAGGCCTGAGCGTGTTCCTGGAGCGCTCTTCCTTCCCATGGTCATCCTCCATATGAATGATTTCTCGTTCTCTATCTCCTGTCAAGAAAAATAGAGCCCATTTTCACGATTTTTATTGATTCTAGACTCTAAACACTAAGAAAGATCTAAAACAAAAATAGAATTCAACTAAAAATAATGTAAAACCATCGGATTACCTCCCGACAAGCGCTCATTTAAGGTCTTGAGCTCGACCCCGTAAGATATTCGTTTAATGCGCAATGTTCGGCGCATGTGAGATGCGCGCGTCAAACTTGCCGGGAAGGCCACTTGGATTTATTTGTTGATGTTCGTAGGCTTTCCTTGGCTTCCCCTTATCATGGGTAGTGTTGGGGAATAAGTCCCCCAAGCTTGAGCTTGTACCATTGTTTTTCTTCATCGGTGATGATACTTTCTTGTTCGGCAGAGCTTTCTTCAAATTGTTGGCCGTGGAGAACTTGCATAGGTCCCTTATTCTTGCAACATCAGCGTCGTCTTTGTCATCAACCATTGAATAATCTGGCGGGTCCTCCAACTTATTTCCATTGCTAGAAAATTAGCCTTCTTCGAAGCCGTCATCGTGCAAGGCACCAATAGAATGCGGTATAGCTTCATCAATCACCTCATCGAGGAGGTGCATGTAGTCCACTTCCTCTTGGTAGGGCATATGCTTCATTGCTTTAGGGATATGGAGCTCCACCTCGATGTTTCCGACATTTAAAGACAAGGTGCCCTCTCTCACGTCAACTATCACACCGGTGGTGGCTAAGAAGGGGCGTCCAAGTATTAGTGATGTATGGCCCTCCTCCTTGATGTTCATAATTACGAAGTCACACGGCAAGCAAATTCCTCCCAGTACTTGGAGTGGTATGTTCTCCGCAATTCCCACCGGCCTAGTAAACCGACAGTCTGCTAGTTGTATTCTCATATCTGTTGGCTTCAAGTCGGTCCCCGTATTCAATTTCTCAAACATACTTAGGGGCATTAGGCTCACACTTGCTCCCAACTCTACAAAAGCCTTTTGTAGCGGGACTCCTCCAAGTATGCATGGAATGCGGAAGCTTCCGAGATCTTTAAATTTTGTGGGCTCCTTCCCCTTCCGGGTGAACTATGTACCTTGCTCGCGAGCATTATCTTCTTCGTTCTCTTCTTTCCCGAAATTAAGTCTGTTAAGAACTTGGCATATGACGGGATCTCTACAATAGCATCCAAGAAAGGGATATTGAGGCTCACTCCTCGCAAGTACTCAAGAAACTTGGCTAGCCGCTACTCAATCTTTGCTCTTGCCAATCGTTGTGGAAAGGGCACCGGTGGCATATAGGTGCGCTCCTCATGTGGCTTCTTAATTTCAGAATTTTCACCTTCTTGTGGCTCTTTTGGGCACTCCTCCTCAATCGCCGGCTCCTTGTCATCCAAAATTTCTTCCACTGGCTCCTTGGTTTGAACCATGGCGGGAGTAGTGTCCTTCCTGCCCCTTGTAGTAACAGCCATTACAGCATTGATGTGGCTGGTATTGCTCTGTGGGTTTTTCTCCGGTTGTGCCGGTAATTGTTGAGTGTTTTTGTTAAGCAACGCAAGTTGCTCCGCTAGTTGTGCCACGACGGTATTGAGAGAGTCTTGTTGAGCCGTCAATCTAGCATTTATCTTCTTTTGCTTCACCATGAATTCTTCCATCCTAGCTTCATGATCCGACCTCGGTGGCGCTTGTGGTGGGTTTGGAGCTCTCCACCCTTGATTGTAGCCCAGCGGCCTATATGGTCCCGCTTGTTTCCTAGGCGGGTAGCTTTCTTGTGGTGGCCCTCTCGGTTGATATTGAGATTGTGGAGGTAGAGGCCGAGCTTGAGGTTGTTGCGGTGGTGGTGGGTTCAAAGCTCCATCATTATTAGCATATGAGAATCTCGGATGATTTCTCGTGGCCGGATTGGCCCAATAACCGGTGTTCCCGCAACATATTGGACTTGCTCTATAGCAGCCTCTCCTTGCTCTCCTCCAACGAACATAACTTGAGATTGGTCTTGCCAATCGCTCATATTGCCTCCCGGTGTAGATGTGGCGGGAGTTCCATACGGCTCGGTGATCAACTTCTCCAATCTCTCCATGACCTTGTGGAGAGAGTCAAACTTCGTAGAAAGCTCTGCTACGGCCTTGGTCTCATAAATGCTTGTTGGCTTCAAGGAGGAAGAAGATTGTCCTCTCTCGTCACCCCATTGTTGGTTGTTAGAGGCCATCTCCTCTAGTAGGGACGTAGCCTCATCCGGTGTCTTAGATAGAATGGCTCCATTAGCGGTTGCATCTATGATTTTCTTGGTGCCCGGTTGGAGTCTATTGTAAAAGCTATGTACTAGCTCCCATGCTTCAATGCTATGATGGGGGCATTGATGTTGGAGATCTTTAAAGCGCTCCCATGCCTCAAATAGAGTCTCCTGAGGTCCTTGCTTGAAGGACATGAGTTCGCTCCTTATCTTAACTGTCTTGGATGGTGGGTAGAATTTATTAACAAAGGCACTCGCTAACTCATCCTATGTAGTGAAGATCCCCTCCGCTTGCATCATCAACCAATATAATGCTTTGTCACTGAGAGTGAATGGGAAGAGGCGTAGTCAGATAGCATCGACCGGTACACTGGGCATCTGAAAGGTGGCATACTTGGACAAGAACACCTAAAGGTGGTAGTGTGGATTCTCGTGGGCGTTCCCATGAAATGGGTCTTGTTGCATTCGAACCACAAGTCCCGTTTTAAGCTCGAAGTTCTTGTCCGCCGCCAACTCCGGCATCAAAATAGATGAGGTAGTAGAAGTAGTCTTAGGCCGAAGCCTATCTCTGATAGATATTAGCCTAGCCATGTGTGCCGCTAATTCCTCCGGTGTCTCCCGTTGGTTCACACAATCATCCTATATAGCAAGTCTTCTCTCGGCCCTAAGCCTCCTTGCTATACATTCGATCTCCGGATCAAATAATATTTCTTCTTGATGCTCCTTTGATCTTGTGTACAAGCATAGAAAAATAGAGCTTCGATGGAATTGTTAGCACGATAGAGGAATAAAAAGATTAAAAAAAAGAAATAACTATGCAAAGAAAAATAAAATATTGTCACCTCCCCGGCAACGACGCCAAAAACTTGATCGCGTCCGGATATACACCCGAAAAACGACTTGTAGTCTTACCGCAAGCGCACGGTGTAGTGGCGAGCGGGTATCGAACACAGGGAGGACAATTGACAGTATCTTACTTTGATTACCTAGCTATCAAGAGAATAAGAATAGTTTTGATGTAATAGTCACAATCGTTCAAATAGCAAGAAATATCAATATAATAACAGGCGTCTAGGGATAGGAAATCCCCACTACGAACCGTCTCTTATCCTTGTGAATCATAAATTCCATTGTTGCTAAGCTTGAATATAGGTGAACTAGTCGCAACTTAATGTAGAACCAAGCTCACGCTCTCGCGCTATTGACGGTCTATAGCAAACCTAGAATAGAGCCCACTCTCGTGCAAACTCTACCCTAAGCCGCTAACGTGAAGATCAACATCATCGTCAAATCGTATCTCGAGCCCATCTCGTGCAAACTCGAGCTACGATCTAGGTTATGATAGTTCGTATTCGTCCAATCTCTTGCAAACGAATATTAGTATAGATTTATAATTAAAAATCCTAGCTTTGGTCCAATCTCTTGCAAACCGAATCTAGAGAATTTCAATTATTAATCTAAATCGAATATCTAGGCCTTCCTATCAATTGGGATCCAATCTCTTGCAAATTCCAATCGATATGAATTCCTAGCTACTCGTAATAAATCGATCACAACCTAACCATTATCAATTCTAGCAACAAATCTATAAATTCATCACAATTCAAAGATCGGGTCCATAGGGTTCATTCCCATGCCCTAGAAGGACGGCACTACTCACTAATCATCATAGAAATCTCAGAAATAATAGATGGAATCATAGCACAATTCATTGCAAAGAATAAACAATTCATAAAAATGAGTTTTTTAACAAGAAAGAACAAACCAACGTTGTCGCCAATGATCTCCAGCTGAGATTTCACAAAAGAATAGCCTTCAAAAACCTAATAGAAGTCTCTAAAAATAATTCAAGTCTCTCCTAAAACTAGGGTAAAAACTAGGCTTAAATACAAGCAAAAATCGTCCAAAAAATCGTAACAAAACTGCCCATGCGCAGCCTAAAATCCGCAGTCCTAGCAGCAGTCGGAAGGATCACTCAGACGAGTGACCCTTGTCACTTGTGTGACAAACCCTGTAAAATAACAGTAACTTTGGGGTTCTCAGGGGTCTATTCCTCGGGTGACTCGGTCGAGTGGTCTTCTTCATTCGGCCGAGTGAGCAATCATGCTCGGCCGAGTGGGCTTCCTCAGAAATTCCAGTAAGTTGGCAGCTTCTCTGGACGAATTCTCTGTACCACTCGGGCGAGTGAGCTTTCTCACTCGGCCGAGTGGACATCCTTACTCTGCCGAGGAAATGTCTAAAATCTGTTGTGCGTATCCATTTCACTCGGGCGAGTGCGATCCTTCACTCGGCCGAATGCGCAGTCTTGCACGGCCGAGTGAGGTGCTCTTGAGCTCCTTTCTTCTCCTCTTCGCCTCCTCGTCGATCCTATGGAATTCCTTCTTCTTCTGCTCATCCTCTGTCACTGATAAGTCCTCAAATAAGCTGTGGGCGACACTCTGAAGTGCGTGAAACTCCTTTGATCTCAATTTCGCTCCAAATCGCTCCATATCTCCTAAAATACGACAAAAACAAGAAATAGTGAAAAGCAACGCGATATCGTCGAATAATAGTGAAAAACGCAATATGGTCGATCAAAATGTCCTGAAAACATGCAGAAAAAAGGTGTAAAATATGTAGTGACCATGTACCCAGTAATGCAGTGAGTCCAAGCTCCCGAAAGATCCTACGCCGTACGGTGGATGGATTTTGGGAAGCCGCCACATGTCAATCCAACAAGAGATGAGATTTCGAAAATCTTGGTGCTAGGTCTAGGGTTTGGGCAGATTTGGGGATTGAACGTGGTTGACGGAATGTTTGGAAGGTCGGAGAGTGGTGGGGGAAATGGGGAAAAGCAATTGGGAGTAGTGGGAGAGAGGAGGAGATCGATTGGGAAGAAAGGGGAGATGAACCGCTCGGAAGAAAATGAGGGAACGGGTGAAATGAAATCGGGTTAATGGGGGTATTTATAGGGTTAGGTGAACCGATCGGGTGAGATTTCACCCGATCGGGTGGTCAATTTTGAAATTTTCTTGTTGGAAAGCAGCTACAGGCGAACTGATCGGGTGAGATTTCACCCGATCGGTTGACTACTTCACAAATTTCCCGAGAGCTCTGCAATCGTCACCCAGTCTGCGACCCGATTGCCTCTTCTATCAACTGATCGGTTGAATTTTCACCAAAAATTCCCGAGAGTTCTGTCATGTCCACCCGATCTGCCACCCGGTCACCGCATGTGTCACCCAATCGGTTGGCTTATGTGCTGATACTAGCCATCTTCTGACACTGGCCACCCGATCGGTTGATGCATGAACCGATCGGGTGGGGGTAATTTTCTGCACAAGTACAAAAATTATCTAAGTCTCCCAACGAAGATTCCCATAGCAGTATTTATTTGCGAAAATTAGTAAACTAATCATATAAACAACGACAAAAGTTCAGAACATGGGTTGCCTGCCATGAAGCGCTTTTGTTTATAGTCGTTTGCTCGACTCCCGATATATGATCTTCAGGGGGGTTGGTACGGGTGATGCCCAATGATTGGCATCCTTTCAGCTTTTGGGGCAGGGGCTCTAGTTGTTGACAGAGGCGAAAGGTGAATTGTCTCAACGACTCTCCCGCTGGTGATGTCTGGGAGCTTTTCCCTCATGTTGGCATCAACCGCCACTCTTCTCATAATCCGGAATTCATCAGCTATGAGCTTCAGAGGCTCTTTTCCTTTGTTCATTGCCCGAGCAACTTTCCCAAATCCAGGGGGAGTCGTCCGGGAGACACATACTTATTCAGCTCCTTCTTCTTCCTCTAATCCAATGTGCTCCACAAGGCCTTCCAAGCCATCGGGGGGGGGGGGGTTCCTTAAAAGAACTTCCCAAGATCCAGTTTCAACAACTCTCTCTTCCTCTACCTCTAGCAGATTGCATCTATGTTCCTCCTGTGGAGACTTCATTGACAATGCCAGATCAAACTCTACTTTCTGATCTCTGACATTAAGGGACAGCTTCTCCTTCTTCACGTCAATGAGTACGCATGCGGTTGCCACGAAGGGCCTCCTGAGGATGATTGGGGTATGATTATCCTCAGGCATGTCCATAAATACGAAATCAACTGGCACATGCACACCGCTGACGTTGACTGGCAAGTCATCCACTACCTCCACCGGGTACTTAACGGATCTGTCTGCCAGATGCAAAGTCATCCCGGTGGATTCTAAGTCACCCATATTTATCCTCTTGTATAATGATAGAGGCATCAGACTCACGCTCGCACACAAGTCAACAAGCGCTCGATTGATTGACACATCCCCTATTGAGCACAGGATAGAAAAACTCCCGGAGTCCTTCAGTTTTGGAGGATTCGCTCGTTGAATTAGAACGCTGCACTCTGCCGTTAGGACAACCTTTTATTTCCTCGTCACCTTTGTAACTAAGTCCTTCAGAAATTTTGCATATGAGAGGATGGTCTCTATCGCCTCCAGAAATGGGATTTGTAGACTCAAGTCCTTCACCATCTCGAAAAACTTGCCGTACTTCTCATCAAATTTTGCTTTGGCAAGCCTTTGTGGGAATGGCACTGTAGGCTTGAAGACCCTCGAGTTTTCCTCCTCATCTTTCTTCTTCTCTTCAGAAATTCCCTCCGGAGTTATGGGGTTTGACGCCGAAGCTCCATCGTCATTTGCCTTCAGATTTGGTCTCTCATCGACCAATGGTGCTTCGGGTTCTTTCATGACCTCTCACACCGGAATCTGCGTACCACTTCTCAAGACTATCGCGGACACATTTGCTTGACCATGTGTTAAGGCTAATGTATGGTTTGGGTCCCCTTGGGTTGACCTCTGGTTGGCCCGGTAGTTGCCCTTGTGCTTTCTGAAGATTGGCCACTTGCAACCCCAGCTGGGTCACATGATCGGCTAAAGTCTTCTGCCTAATCTGTAACTGTAAGTTGATCTTCTCCGGATTTGATATATATTGAGTCAAGAGATTCTCGACAGGAGAGACTACTCGTTGTTGATTATATTGTTGCTGCTGTGGCGGGGGCTGCTGATTCCTAGGAGGGTACTGCTGATATATCTGCTACTGAGTTTATTGAGGCTACTAGTATAACTACTGCTGCTGTCGAGGTTGTTGATATAACTGCTGCTGAGGTTGATGGGGCTGCTGATATGATGCCCTGTAGCTGAAGTTGGGATGGTTCCGGTTGTTAGGAGAATATGCCGGATTCAAGCTTGTCCTCGGCAGATAAGGTGCATTACCCGTGGGGTTGTAGAAAAGAGCACTCGCTTGATCCACCGGTGCTGAGATATCTCAACCATCAAAGTCTCCCAAGATTTCAGCTTCCACCGCTGCCACTTGCTGAGCGTTAGCGCCACCGGCCCCTACCATGAATGATGAGATCTGGGTGGAAAGCAAATCAAGTTTGCTAGACAGTTTATCTACTTCCTCCACCCGGTGCATTCCTCCAGATCTTGGCGTGGCGCATTCGTCGCTCCACCTTTCATTGTTTGACGCCATATTTTCCAGAATCTCTCCGGCGTCTACTTCATTCCTTGACATGAAGGACCCTCCAACCGCAGCATCCATTGAGGACTTTAGGTTGTCCCTCAGCCCATTGTAGAATACGTTGATAATTTTCCATCTGGGGAGCTCATGGTGATGGCATTTTCTTTGCATCTCTTTAAACCTCATCCATGCCTCATGTAAGGATTCGTGGTTGGCTTGGGAGAAGGAGGAGATCTCGCTCCTCAGCTTCATTGTCTTCCCCAAGGGAAAGAACTTGTTCATGAACGCATTTGATAGCTTCTCCCAAGTTGTAAACGTATTGGGGTCCTTCCCCTTCAGCCATTGTTTTGCTTTGTCCCGCAGAGAGAAGAGGAACAATCTCAACCAGATGGCTTCAGTTGACATGCAATTGATTCTGAAAGTTTCTCACTTCTCCAGAAACTAGTCCAGGTGCTCGATTGGGCTCTCCATAGGAGTTCCTGAAAACTGGTCCTGCTGGATCCAAGTCACCAATGATGGCTTCAGCTCGAAATTCCTGGCCGTAATGGCCGGAGGTTGGATGCTGGACGTGGACTCGATGGACGGCATCGAGTACTCAAGCAAGGATTTCTGGGGAGTGACATTTTCTCCCATATTGGCGGCAATCTCTTCCCTTCTTCTTCTCTCGGAGTTCAAACGCCTCACGGTGGCGTTTATCTCTGGATCTAGAGGAACTAAGTCGTCAATACTTCTTGAGTTCCTGTGCATGAAAAATCAAGAAACACCCGTGAAGCACGTATGGTATAACACCAGATAAAAACAAATAGTAAAGAATAAAAAAATTGTAAAATGCGAAAATTTTCACAAGGTGAGGATGTGAACTAGTCTCAGGGGTTCACAGGGTCCTAAATGAAACAAGCACATTGTCGGCCCCGGCAACGGCGCCATAAAGCTTGACGTCCCCTAGATTTGGCAGCACATGGTCGGAACGGGGATACCGGATTTAAATATTTATAACTGCAAGCACACGGTGTTGTAGTGTGGCTCGGGGTCGAACACGGGAAGGCATGTGGTGTACTTGTTGTCAAACAGGAACTGGATCACCCCGTGGTTGAGCTAGCCCTATCGCTCGGTGGTTTGTCACGAAATGGAACTACGAAAGATGTAAGATATAAAAAAGTAACCTAGGACTTTGGTTTCCACCCTATCATGTGCCCTCTCTATTACGACAGACGGATAGGAGAATGATCGGATTCTAGGGTTTAGTGGTGAGACGTTGCCTGTAAAAGTGATACCTAGCGTCCCATGGGCCCGATATTCCGGTTGATGCCCAGGATGATACGCTAGGTCTACCCGGATTCGGACGGTGGGAATTCCTATGTCCATTAACACATACCGACTCCGGGAGTACTAAGCTCGCAACAATTACTCCCGACATTTCATCCTGCCGTTCCCATGTGCTAGGATTCAATGTCTACGCTAGGGGCGTGAGCTGTGGCTAGGGGATCAAACGCCAGTTTTATTTCCCCTTGGTCCGATAGTCAGAGGCGGTCTTTCTCCTGCCAATGACAATGAAACACCCCGTGTAACCATTTAAATTCTTATATCCTATCGAAACCCTAATCCTATGGTCGTTCTAGGGAGAACACACGAAGGGGCTTCCACCAATGTCCCAGATTAGGAAACTACTCATAATTCATTGCAAAAAGAGCAACACAACAAATTATAGCCATTAAAATCATTTAATGGAGCAAATAGTATTAAGAACACAATGTCAAAGTATCAAGACAATCAGAGAACTTACAAAACAAAATAAATTCGCAGCCGCCAAAATCCCAAAAAGGCAGTTTTAGAAAAGGGGATCCGTTTCTGGGAAAAACCTAGGGCAATATATATAGACAAGCGTCCACCCGGTCGGTTGAAGCATCAACCGATCGGGTGAGTCGACGGTTAACTTGGTCTTCAGCTTTTGAGATACATCACCCGATCGCTGAACCGATCGGTTGAGTCGTCGGGTCGCGAGCTGGGGGAGCTTCGGCAACAGATGAACTGATCGGATGATATTTCACCTGATCGGTTGGAATTCAGCTCCAAAAGACAAAGAAGACTGCGGCATCCACCCGATCACTGAACCGATCGGGTGGGGTCTTCTTCACTGCTGCTCCAGATCGGGTCGGATACGTGTGCACGAACCGATCGGGTGGTTCTGTCCACCCGATTGGTTGAGGGCTGATATATGGTATTCTTTGACGTTTGGCCCTCAGGTTCTCGCGTGATGCTTCACGTTGCTTTGGGGACTCATGATATTTGCTTTATATGTCCCCAGCGCTGGCAATCTCCTGCAATGGCATAAAAACACAAAGAAAGTGAAAGAAAACTAAAAATCACAATAGAATGGATACTAAACAACGGAAAACAACGAAAAATTACGGAGAAGATATGCGTGAATATATAAAATATAAGCACACGTCACGCCCAAGGGCGTGCCCAGCTGGCGGGTGGGTCCCACCTGCGGGGCCCACATCCCAAAAACCTGATACATAGTGAAAAGTGTATTTTTATACCACCTAACTACCCATATGTTGTGCTAAAGATTAGCCTTAATCATTCCCTCTTAAGTGTATTATCGCTTAGGTTTCATATAAGGGCTTATTTACATTCTTTGGACAAAACATTATTATAAGGACTAATTTCTCCTCCTCCTTTTTCTAGGTACTCCTAGGAGTCTTGGGGATTTTCCAGAATTTTCTGGGATTTTTCTGGAATTTCTGAGTATTTTTCTGCAATTAATAGTAGGAGAAATTGGGTTTTAAAAATCAGAAAAGAGGATTAATGGGGGCACAGCTGCCTGCATCTCTAATGTGGGTGTGCCCCGCATTTCCAGCAAAGCAGGCGTCGCCCGCAACAGCGGGCGGCCCGCTTGATTTAAAGCGGGCTTCGCCCGGAGTTTAGCCATGGCCAACGGCCCGCCCGCTGAATACGGGCAGGCGGGTGAAACTGGGTCGGGATACGAACCGGCCTCGCCTCCAGCTGAGCCCAGGGCATACGCATCTCTTTTGCGGGCGGGTCGGGCGGCCAGCGCCCGAACCCACAAGCCCAAAAACTGTGAATTTGGGGGTTTTGAGCCCATGTTCGGATTTTCAGCAAGCTTCAGTTCATTTTTACTGTTCCATTGGGGCTAGGACAGCCCCATCTTCTTCTCCAAAGGATAGGTCTAGGGCTTGGAGGGCATTGGAGGCTAGGAGAGCTTGGAAGGGGAAAGCTTGAGTTTTATTTGGTGATTTCTTTCCCTCTCTTGTATCATTTGGTTTCTCTTGATTTGTAAGAATATTTGAATGATTATTGAATGAATGTGAGAATCATTAAATAGTTGTTTGATTAATTGCTTGTAATAAGGATTTGTGTGCTCATTTTGTATGATTATCATCTCTTTTCCCTTATGAAGGCCTAGAGCCATTTGAGTGTGGATTGGGATTAACTAGGGTTTTGTGGTTGATTAGTGATTAGTCATATCTTGCATTTAATTGGATTAGCATACCTTGAAATGGATGCTAGTAGTGTTGATTGATGGGTTGTGCCTTAGATTTCATTGAGTCGTACACCACTCTTGATGGGACCGTAGAACGGCGGTGTACCCTAAGGGTCACACCTACGTGCACGATCCGTGTATCCTATTGACACGGATGCAAGGATTGACTCACGAGCTTAAGTTAGGGATTTCAACCCAGTAATCAGCACATCAATGAATCGTTCCTTACCCTTGGTGGGGCCGTAGAACGACGGTGTGCCTTTAGGGTATTACCAATGTGCACAACCCCACATACCTTGAAATGGATGCGAGGGTTGATTCATTTGGGATGAACCTATTGCTAATCAACCCATAAACCTAACGACATCTCATTCCACACACTTCTCGCTTGACCAACCCCACACTTTGGTCTCCACCCTACCTACATTGGGTTTGGCTCGATTGTCTCACCCCACACTTCAACTCACCACACTTGTTAGTTTAGTTGGTTGTACCAACACTTTTAGCATTCCTTGAACAATTGAGATTGCGATTGTGAAACGAGTTGCCTCTGTGGATTCGGACCCGTACTCACAGGTTTATATTGCATTTGACATTCCTACCCTTGGGAGGCGAGCGTGTGCATCCTACTTAGATCGTGCACGCCTTGCGGTCAATCAATTTGGCGCCATTACCGGGGACAACGGTTTACACTCACATTTTTGGTTGGCTTTGGAGACTTTAGGTGTAGTACTTCCAGCTTAGTGTTGAGTCTTTTTGGTTGTTTATTTTATACTTTTTTCAGTCATTTTTCTTTCTTTCTTTCTTTCTTTCTTTTATTTTAAAAAATCTTTTGAAAGTTAATTTTTTTCTTATGGATGCATTTTCAAACTTTAGCGATGCTGATGTGGAGGATTCCCAACTACCACCGTTCTTTCACGGTATGTAGTTGGAAAATCCAAGTTCATTTATGCCAAAGTTTGAAAAATGGTGTAGAAAAGAGTTTTGTGATTTGTTTGATGAGAACACTTGTGCATATTTTATTTATTTTGAAGTGTTCACTCATACTTTGAGAGATGATGCTAAGATTTGGTTTGATGCTTATCCACAAGATTCTTTTTCTACTTGTTTTTCTTTTCAGACTAATTTCCTTCGAGCTTTCTTTCCTATTTATTACAAGAATCATGTACAGATGCACCAAGCATTTGAGCAACAAATGGAGGGCTTTATCCAGTTTGACGGTGAGACTTACTGTCAGGTTTTGGAGAGGTTCAATGGTTTAGTGCTTGGGTGTCTGATTTGGGTTCAATATTACGTATTTAACCCCCCATTTAGCCTTATTTTGTGCTCATGCGATGCTACATTGTTCTCTAATTCATACGTATTTTCTACACATTTATTTATTAGAGAAAACACACTATTTGAGCACAAAATAGCATTTAACGATGTAATTCTGCACATTTTATATTTTTCCTAGTTTGGTCTCGATCTCACGATTCCAACGACTATTTATTTGTATTTTTCTGAGATCTGTGCTAATTACTATGAATTTTTGAATGCAGAATACCATTTAAATGGAGAAATACGCAAGGAAATATGAAAATACGGTCGGCAGCCAATCGCATGCTGCCACATGGCGCAATCGTAGCCATCCAGCCTTCATCCTACGGCCGCAGCAAGAAATAAATGGTATTAAATATCGACCGTTCGATCGCGATCGAACGGTCGATATCTCGCCTCATCAGCAGCTACGGAGAAGTCTAAATGCGGGCGACATGGCGAGCGGGGAGCCGCTGATCGACGATCCAACTGCGCCTGGTAATCCCGAAGCGAAAAAAAAATTCGGGCGACGTGGCCGATTGCTGAGCGAACGATTTCGATCCTACGGCCACGATCGACCCCGCAATTTGCAACGAAGCAGCGGCGATACCTTGGCGACGTGGTGACACTACGCTCGTCCAATCACGATCGGATGGACGAACGAAGAACTCAGCGAAGCGGATCCGAGTTCGAAGCGGAGCGGGTTTGCGCACGACTTTTAAAGTGCCACGCGGCAGCTCCACAAGCAATCCTGCCTGGATGGACGGATGAGAAATGCCCCGCTTTAGATCTACGGTTAGGATGATTTCGGGTGCGAATTTGGTGCGGGTTTGAACCCGTTAAGCCCAATAAACCCACAATCTTATTATTTAAGCGTATTGTAGGGTTTTTGGGCGTAGGATTGGCGTATTGGAGCACTTAGGAGCTGTATTTTCTTCTGCAAAAATTTTGTAAAATTCCAGAGCCTATTTTCTTATTTCCAGAGAGTTTTGAAGTCTTTTCAAGGAGAATTGGTGATATTTTCTTCAACTCTAGCTCGTATTTAGGTGTTTTAGCTTGTATTTTGCCCTTAAACTTCCGTATTTTGCTAATAAACTTATGAATTCTGATATGAAATTTGTGTATTTCTGCACCATGAGTAGCTAAATATTTTATGTGCATGGTATGGAGTAATTAGGTGATGTGAATCGTATTCATTGGTTGTATTATTGCGCTTAATCGCTATATTTGCTAAAGTTTAATCGTCGCTCTTAAATCTACTTTTTCATATTCCAAAAGAATTGATCTAGTTGATGATCACCCCACAAGGGTGAGATTTGATCTCTCCAAAAGAGAGCTTCATACTTCATATGTACGTTTACAACTTCAGCGATATACTATTAGAATTGATTCGTTAACTCCCAAAAGGATATCTTCCGACGATTCGCTCCCAAAAGGAGGTTTCGTTGCGTTATACTTGATCAACCAAAGCTTACGATTCGCTGATCCTAATGAACCCATGCCATGTACATGCCCTTTATATCTATTTTTCACAAACTAGAGTTCGTTGTTTGCATTGATCGCACGTAACAATCCCATCACCACACACTTTTCATACCACCTTCACCATCACTATTAAAGTGCTTAGATTTTATTCGTAGTTACTCTATTTGATTTGGACTTGTGGTTTCAACAGATTCTCCCGAGGATTCGACATCTGGACTCCCAGATTTTACTACTTGAACGGACTCTTGCGCTTGAGAGAAGCACCTTTCGGAGCCCACCAAGTTTTTGGCGCCGTTGCCGGGGAGGACGGTTTGTTACTACGGTTTATTTTATTCAGAGGACCTTCGGTGAGATCCTTCCACTTTATTGTATATAAACTTTTGTTTGCTTTCATATAAAAAAAATACTTGTGCTAGTTTATGTGGCATAGGACTCCTAGGACACATAGGTTGACTCGACGTTTTGATATGGCTAATAATAATATGGATGAAAATTTTAGCAACAATAACGAGAATAATGTGCAACCTGGAGTGCCTATGACTTTAAAATATTTACTTCGACCCACTAGGACTAGCACTGCTTCATGCTTTGTTTTGCCTGCCGATGCAAATTCTTTCAATTTTAAACCTGGGATGATCCAACTCTTACCCACCTTTCATGGGTTAGACAAGGAAAATCCATATCTTCATATTAAAGGATTTGAGGAGGTTTGCTTGACATGCTTTGATGGGAAAACTAGCGAGGACACGATATATCTTAAACTGTTCCCATTTTCATTAAAAGACAAAGCTAAAAATTGGTTGAATGCATTGCCATCATGCTCTATTACTACATAGATTGATTTGCAGGCTGAATTTCTAAAGAAGTTTTTTCCTATTCACAGGACACAGGGACTGAAGCGGCAAATTATGAACTTTGCCCAGAAAAGCGAGGAAACATTCTACCAGGCATTTGAAAGGTTCAATGAGTTGCTGCTCGCATGTCTGCACAATGGCTTCGACAAAAGCAGGATTATTGGCTTCTTCTACGATGGACAGCAGCCGCAAATGAAGCAATTTGTAGAGATGATGTGCAATGGAGGATTCTTTGATAAAGAGCCAGACGAAGCTTGGACGTACCTGGAGGAGATAGCAGAAAATGCGCAGACATAGGACACTACTTCAGACTACGAGAGAGGAGGCCATTCTGCACCATCCCAGCCCACACGAGGAGTGGTATTCAATTTGAAGCAAGAGGATGCGTTGGAGGCAAAGATGGAGACCATGATCTCAAACAAGCTTCATGCCATGAATCTGAAAGAGGCCAAGGCGGTTGAGATAGAGCAGACTTGCGCACTTTGCGATGTCAGTGGCCATGACACCAGTGCATGCCCCACACTTCCAGCCTTGAAGAGCATGCTAGGAAATCATACTGGGGTGAATCAAGTTTCTTCGAACTACCAGAATTTCAATTCCAACAAGGGGTGGCGCAACAATCCAAACTTGAACTGGGGCCCCAATCAGCAGACTCAGCAGCAGCAGGCTCCCCCCAGTTCCGACAACCTCAATACAACAACAACTATCAAGGTGGGAACCAGAGGAGGGACCATGAGCCAGTGCAACAACAGCAGATGCAACCATTTGGCGATGCGCTTCAGCAACTTATCCAATTGCAACAAGCTCAGATGCAACAGCAGCAGGCTCAATTTTAGGCTCAGCAGACTCAGAATCAGCAGATGAGCGAGAGCTTTGCGAGGCTTACAACGACATTAGAAAAAGGTAAGCTTCCATCTCAGTCAATTCCAAATCCTAATATGGGCTCATCTTCTTCTGCAGGAAATAATATGAAGCCTTGCCAAGCGGCGTCCACTTTGAGGAGTGAAAAAGAGATTCAGAAGCCTGATCCACCGAGCAGACAAGCTGAGCAGGAAGAGGGAATTCAGATCCAAGAAGAGGGAATTAAAGAACAAGAGGAGGTGCAAGAAGAGAGCACGGACGTGGGTATGAGCAAAAGCATCATTAAAGAGAAGGAACCCACAGCATATGTACCTGCAGCACCCTACCCTCATCGGCTACTTCAGAAAAGCAAAGATAAGTATCAAACTGAGATTCGAGAAATTTTTCAGAAGTGCCAGATCAATATTCCATTGCTTGATGCTATTAATCAAATACCTGCCTATGCTAAATTTCTGAAAGATTTGTGCACTGTTAAAAGAAAGTTAAATGTGAAAAAGAAAGCATTCTTGACTGAACAGGTTAGCTCTATTGTGCAACAAAATACACCACCTAAATTTAGAGACCCTGGATCACCCACCATCACTTGCACCATTGGCACTAAGAAAATTGGAAATGCTTTATTGGATTTAGGTTCTAGTGTCAATATATTGCCATATCCTATTTTTGTGCAGCTTGGGTTAGGACAGCTAAAGCCTACATCTGTTATATTGCAACTAGCTGATAGATCTATTAAAGTTCCAAAGGGATGCATTGAGGATGTCCTCGTTCAGGTGGACAAATTTTACTATCCCGCGGACTTTATAGTTCTAGACATCCAGGGACCCCAAACTGCCAATGCTACTCCTATCATCCTAGGTAGACCATTCCTAGCTACATGCAATGCTTTAATAAATTGTAGAGATGGTCAACTGAAATTAACTTTTGGCAACATGACTTTGGACTTGAATATTTTTAATACATGCAAGTTGCCACATGTGGATGATGAGATTGAGAGGGTGCATATGATTGATTCGTTGGTGGATGATTATATTTGTTCTGAATTTTGTGATGATGCTTCTATTGTTGAGACTTTTATTGGTGATTCTGATGACATATCTTTTGTGTAGGAGAACGTGAAGGAGCTTAACGCGGTATGGGAGCCTAGGTTTGAGGCTTTGCCACCTAATGCATCAATTCAAATTTCATCTGAGGTGGAGGATCCAAAGCCAGAGCTGAAGCCACTTCCTGACTATCTTAAGTATGCTTTTCTTGGAGATGAAAACAGCTTCCCTGTGGTAATATCTTCTAAACTTACTCTAGAACAGGAAAGCTCTTTACTTGATGTGCTGAGGAAACATAGATGTGCTATTGGTTGGTCCATTGCTGACATAAAAGGTATAAGCCCTATTGTATGCATGCATCACATTTATTTAGAGGATGACGCCAAACCCACTAGAGAAATGCAACGTAGGTTAAATCCAACATTAAAAGAAGTGGTTAAAGGCGAGGTACTAAAATTATTGGATGCAGGCATTATATATCCTATTTCTGACAGCAAGTGGGTTAGCCCTACACAGGTTGTTCCTAAAAAGTCTGGCCTCACTGTGGTCAAAAATGAGAATAATGAGCTTATCCCAGTTAGAGCCACCACAGGTTGGAGGATGTGTATAGACTATAGGAAGTTGAATTCTAGAACTAGAAAAGACCATTTTCCTCTTCCATTTCTTGACCAAATTTTAGAGAGGGTGGCTGGACATGAATACTATTGCTTTCTAGACGGTTATTCAGGTTATTACCAGATTGAGATTGCACCTGAGGATCAGGAAAAGACCACTTTTACCTGTCCCTTTGGTACTTTTGCATTTAAAAGAATGCCGTTTGGTTTATGTAATGCTCCAGCTACTTTTCAGCGATGCATGCTCAGTATTTTTGATGATATGGTTGAGAAAATCGTTGAGGTATTTATGGATGATTTTTCAGTATATGGAAGCTCTTTTCATGATTGTTTAGCTAACTTGGCTCTTGTTCTTGACAGGTGCATTGAAAAGAACCTCCTATTGAATTGGGAGAAGTGTCATTTTATGACCACAGAGGGACTTGTCCTAGGTCACCTGGTTTCTAAAGATGGTATACAGGTAGACAGAGCCAAGGTAGCAGTAATTGAGAAGCTACCAAGTCCTAAATGCGTGAAGGACATCAGATCATTTTTGGGACATGCAGGATTTTATAGGCGATTCATCAAAGATTTTAGCACCATATCTCGCCCTCTTTGCAACTTACTTACTTTAAATGTGGATTTTATTTGGACACCTGAGTGTCAAATTTCTTTTGAAACTTTAAAGAAGTTACTGATTTCTGCTCCCATTTTGCAGGTGCCAGACTGGTCCCTACCATTTGAAATAATGTGTGATGCAAGCAATTACGCAGTTGGTGCAGTCATAGGCCAAAGAAAAGACAAAGTTCCAGTAGTAATTTACTACGCTAGCAAGACACTAAATGATGCTCAGAGGAATTATACGACCACAGAGAAGGAGTTGCTGGCTGTAATATTCGCGTTGGAAAAATTCAGGAGCTATATTCTGGGATCACCAATTTTGATATATACTGATCACTCTGCTTTAAAATATTTGTTGTCTAAAAAAGATGCTAAGCCTCGATTGATACGATGGATTTTATTGTTGCAGGAGTTCAATGTCACAATCAAGGACAAGAAAGGCGTGGAGAATCTAGTAGCTGACCATTTATCACGATTGACAGTAGGCCTTGATTCAGCGGATGTGCCTTTGAAGGACTCTTTTCCTGACGAGCATCTTTTTAGCGTTTCCACCTCTCCATGATATGCTGATATCGTTAATTATCTGGTAACTGGTAAGACCCCTGACACTTGGTCTCTTCAAGACTTTAAACGGTTCAAGTACGAGGTAAAATATTTCTTCTTTGATGATCCGTACTTATATAAATATTGTAGTGACCAACTTGTTAGGAGATGCATTCCTGATCATGAAATAACCAGTGTGATACAATTTTTCCATGATGGAGTATGTGGTGGACATTTTTCTGCGAACAAAACTGTGGCAAAAATCTCGCAATGTGGCTTTTATTGCCCAACTATGTTTAAAGATACATTTCATTATTGCAAGACTTGTGCTGCATGCCAACAATTAGGGGGTATTACTAAACGTAACATGATGCCTTTAAACCCCATTTTGGAAATTGAAATATTTGATTGTTGGGGCATAGACTTCATGGGACCTTTCCCACCTTCATTTGGATATGCTTATATTTTGGTTTGTATTGATTATGTTTCTAAATGGGTGGAAGCTATTCCCTGCAGGTCGAACGACACTTCCGTTGTGCTTAAGTTTCTCAAAGAGAACATTTTCTCTAGGTTTGGAGTGCCAAAGGCCTTGATCAGTGATGGAGGGTCTCATTTTTGCAACCGTATGTTCGCTACTTTAATGAAGAGGTTTGGGGTCACACATAAAGTTTCTACTCCGTATCACCCCCAAACCAATGGTCAAGCAGAGTTGGCAAATAGAGAGATCAATGGAATTCTACAGAAAACGGTGAATCCATCAAGAAAAGATTGGAGTTTGCGCTTACCTGAAGCATTGTGGGCCTACAGGACGGCCTACAAAACAATTTTGGGGATGTCACCTTACCGCCTTGTATTTGGGAAGTCTTGTCACTTACCTGTTGAGATAGAGCATAGATCTTATTGGGCTATAAAGAAAATGAATTTTGATACTGATGTCTCTTTTTCTTCTCGCAGGTTGCAATTGTTGGAGCTGGAAGAGTTGAGGAGAAATGCGTACGACAACGCTAAAATATCAAAAGAGAGGATGAAATCCGTCCACGACATGATGATCTTGAGGAGGGAGTTCACCCCAGGCCAAAAAGTATTGCTATACAATTCCAGGCTGCACATCTTTCCTGGGAAGCTTCGCTCTAGGTGGTATGGACCTTTCGTCGTCAAAGAAGTTTTCCCACATGGCGATGTGCTCTTACTAAATGAAAAGGATGGAAGTGAGTTCAAGGTGAATGGCCAGAGATTGAAGCATTTTCACGAGCCTTGGACCAAGGAAGCGAGCACCATGGATCTCACAGACCCACCTTCGGGTGGGAATTAATCAGGTGTGTTCTTTCCATGATTCCCTCTTCCTAACATTGAGGACAATGTCTATTTTAAGTTGGGGGAGGGAAATAACTTTTAGGATTTTTATTTTTTTTATTTTCTTTTTCTTTTTCTTTTATGGTTTTCTTTTTTAGTTCCCTTTTTGCATTGAAAAAAAAAATTTTTTTTTGAGTTAAGAAATATCACCAAAATCCTTTTTACCTAGAAATGAACCTCATGTGATGAAATTTCTCGTTATTTATTCACCACCGTACACTCGTGATTTATTTTCCCCCACCACTATTGTTCAACATTTCAATCTCATTTTACATGAATTTGAGTGCTTGTGGTGAATTTCTTTTTACACATCTCAATGGCAAGATTAATCGATGACTTAATGAATCTAAAAATTATGGATTAGCAAGTGGTATGCTTTCATTGGAAAACACCAAAGTTCATGTACCAATAATTCATAAATTAACTGGAGCATTGTTCTTTATCTCGTATTTATTGCCATTTGCATGCTTGGTGTGATTTTGGGTAGAAAAACGTACCACGTTATTTGAAATGATTAGGATACCCATTCTTGTGAAAATTTAAAGAAGAGGAAGTTATATTGCCAAGTTGTTTATGCACACACAAAAGAAGAAAAACTGATATGAATGAGAAAAAAATGAATAAATGTGCTATTAAAGAAATAACTTGGTTGGCTCGACTAGTACAGTCTGAGGGGCCCTTCTTGGCCTAATGCCCTATTATCGTCTGATTTGGGAGCCATTGACCGGAACCTCAATTATTTGATGGAGCGATCCAAGTTATATACTTTTCCGCGAATGTTGCTTGATGCGCGTTACGCGGAACTATGGATGAAAGCGAAAGAAAATAGAGAATAAGTGTGCATGATTAGCGAGGCAAGAGAACTTCCAAAGCGTAAAGAAAACACAAGATGTGGTGTGAGTCCCTATGAATAGAGATTGACGTGTGTATGTCTTGATACCATCCTATTTTTGATGCTTGCTTTGCATGAACCATCTACGCTCCAAGTTAAAATATTTGATTAAACGGTGTGGGCCATTGATTTTGTGTACTATGAGCCATGAAGTAATTGATAGTGAATTTGAGTCTATTTTATAACCATTTGAGATGCTTGACATTCATTTTTGAAAACCCACAAGTACCATTACTTGATGAGCTTGAAATTTTGATATTAGTGTGCGGTTATATCTTTTGTCGTAGTAGTTAATGGTGAATGATTTGAGATCTGATAAGGTGATCTAGGCGTATTTTTAATCGCTCTTTTTGCTAGAGACTAGCAAAACTCTAGCTGGGGGGTGTGATTTGGGTTCAATATTACGTATTTAACCCCCCCTATTTAGCCCTATTTTGTGCTCATGCGATGCTACATTGTTCTCTAATTCATACGTATTTTCTACACATTTATTTATTAGAGAAAACACACTATTTGAGCACAAAACAGCATTTAACGATGCAATTCTGCACATTTTATATTTTTCCTAGTTTGGTCTCGATCTCACGATTCCAAAGACTATTTATTTGTATTTTTCTGAGATCTGTGCTAATTACTATGAATTTTTGAATGCAGAATACCATTTAAATGGAGAAATACGCAAGGAAATACGAAAATACGGTCGGCAGCCAATCGCATGCTGCCACGTGGCGCAATCGCAGCCATCCAGCCTTTATCCTACGGCCGCAGCAAGGTATAAATGGTATTAAATATCGACCGTTCGATCGCGATCGAACGGTCGATATCTCGCCTCATCAGCAGCTGCGGAGAAGTCTAAATGCGGGCGACGTGGCGAGCGGGGAGCCGCTGATCTACGATCCAACGGCGCCTGGCAATCCCGAAGCGAAACGAAAATTCGGGCGACGTGGCCGATTGCTGAGCGAACGATTTCGATCCTACGGCCACGATCGACCCCGCAATTTGCAACGAAGCAGCGGCGATACCTTGGCGACGTGGCGACACTACGCTCGTCCGATCGCGATCGGATGGACGAACGAAGAACTCAGCGAAGCGGATCCGAGTTCGAAGCGGAGAGGGTTTGCGCACGACTTTTAAAGTGCCACGCGGCAGCTCCACAAGCACTCCCGCCTGGATGGATGGATGAGAAATGCCCAACTTTAGATCTACGGTTAGGATGATTTCGGGTGCGAATTTGGTGCGGGTTTGAACCCGTTAAGCCCAATAAACCCGCAATCTTATTATTTAAGCGTATTCTAGGGTTTTTGGGCGTAGGATTGGCGTATTGGAGCACTTAGGAGCCGTATTTTGTTCTGCAAAAATTCTGTAAAATTCCAGAGCCTATTTTCTTATTTCCAGAGAGTTTTGAACTCTTTTCAAGGAGAATTGGTGATATTTTCTTCAACTCTAGCTCGTATTTGGGTGTTTTAGCTTGTATTTTGCCCTTAAACTTCCGTATTTTGCTAATAAACTTATGAATTCTGATCTGAAATTTGTGTATTTCTACACCATGAGTAGCTAAATATTTTATGTGCATGGTATGGAGTAATTAGGTGATGTGAATCGTATTCATTGGTTGTATTATTGCGCTTAATCGCTATATTTGCTAAAGTTTAATCGTCGCACTTAAATCTACTTTTTCATATTCCAAAAGAATTGATGTAGTTGATGATCACCCCACAAGGGTGAGATTTGATCTCTCCAAAAGAGAGCTTCATACTTCATATGTACGTTTACAACTTTAGCGATATACTATTAGAATTGATGTGTTAACTCCCAAAAGGATATCTTCCGACTATTCACTCCCAAAAGGAGGTTTCGTTGCGTTATACTTGATCAACCAAAGCTTACGATTCGCTGATCCTAATGAACCCATGCCATGTACATGCCCTTTATATCTATTTTTCACAAACTAGAGTTCGTTGTTTGCATTGATCGCACGTAACAATCCCATCACCACACACTTTTCATACCACCTTCACCATCACTATTAAAGTGCTTAGATTTTATTCGTAGTTACTCTATTTGATTTGGACTTGTGGTTTCAACATATTCTCCCGAGGATTCGACATCTGGACTCCTAGATTTTACTACTTGAACGGACTCTTGCGCTTGAGAGAAGCACCTTTCGGAGCCCACCAGTGTCCATGCCATGATTTCAGCGCAGAGGATCTACTATGGATTTTCTACACAGGGCTGCAGCCATCGGCGCGGGACACGGTGCAGATGAGCAGCAATGTAGATTTCTTTGCATACATGACATATGATGCATGGTTATACCTAAGGGACCTTACAAAGTGGGAGCAGACTATGCCATCTGGAGAGCCATCACTTAGATATGAGGATGATGGCCAGTCCCATGTTCCACTTCAAGATGCAGAGCAGCAGGTCCAATGCCAGTCTGAGGAGCCACCTTTGGGCTCTTTTTCTTGCGACCCCATGGGATACCAAGCAGAGTAGGATGTTGGTTTGTAGGAGAGCCAGGTAGAGGACGTTGAGAGACTACATATTGAGGATCCGGAGGAGATGGATGATGGAGTGTGTGTCACCCACGTTGGGGACACAATGCAGTTTCGTTGGGTTGGTGGTGATGATGAGATGGAGATGTGTTCAGGCGAGAGTTAGATTGATGACATCGGAGAGCCTGAGTCACATTGCCTTTCTGATCCACTACCACAGTTGGAGGTGTGAGAGCATCTTGGATGGACTACTGAGATGGTTTACTGCGGTGGTATTGAGGAGGATGAGTGCACATGGTACAGCCTACAGACTACTTTGGAGCCCGGGCCCTCCCTTCCTACAGATTCGGTTCAGTAGCCATCACTTCAGACACCTCAGGACACGCATCAGCTCATCATCCAGGATGATGATATTCAGGGTGGACCACAGAGTCCAGGGATGACTACAGAGGCCATTACCTTTAATGGCGAGGATGCGGCAAGCGACAATGACTGCGAGATGATCTACATTAAGCCTGCGCTAACTTCTCCTCCACACTTGCCCCTGCAGCCATTTCACCCTCTTCCTGAGGAGTCACATCAGAAAGGTGATAGCATCGCCATTCAGGTAAGTTCTCATCACACTTTTCCCTTCATTGCTTAATCTCATGTTTCATTTCCTTACATTTTAGATTCAGATTATCGTCATACATATTCATATCCACATTTTTATTATGACGACCCTTTTTGGACTTCCTTCATTGGAAGTCAAATTTCGTTTCCTTGGATTGACATATCTTGTCTCCCGCAGGGCACATGATCATATTCTAGGATGATGCTGGGAGCTGTGTTGCTAGGATCCAAGGAAGCTGGAGGCGCTTCGTTTTCAAAGCATCTGGCTGAGGAACGAAAGGAGATGTTAGAGCAGCTGCCTCAACCATTATACATTCGGGATCCGCCTTTTGCTAAGGTGTATTCCTTCCTTTACTTGGTGTAAATAAAAAAATAAAAAGTTAGTTTAGTTTTTTTTTGCATGTTTGCTTTAGTATGCGTGTTTTCCCTCTAGCATCGTTGAATAATATCTAGTTTCACTTCAACCATTGAGGACAATGCTCATTTCTAGTTGGGGGAGTGAACAATGAAGTTGGATGCTAGTTTTGGTTAGGTTTTTAAAATTTTGATGTTAATAAAAAAATTCTCATTCATCATCATCTTTCATTCATTTTGAGCATATTTTTTTGGTGCCTCCATCCTTACCTCCATCACATTTCTTTTACTTAGTCCCTACATGCTTAATGCCATGCAATTTTTTCGGATTATTATTTTGGTATCAAATTTATAGATGTTTGATTGGCGTGTTTTAATTTCTTTTCCATTTTGGATTCAAATGTTAATATGCCATGTACGAAACTATTTTATATGTTCTGATACTTCTTTGAAATAATTCGGGAATAGTTTGGTCTAAGTGATTGCAAGAATTGGGGAGAATGGCTTAGTTTTTCATTGGATGGGGTGTGGCCAATTGGTTATGTTGTTTTTTCCTCCTGAGGAGTGGGTGGATGAGCTGATAATTCATGTTTAGAATGAGAAAGAGAGTTATATAAATGAATGGTTTTTCTAATCAAATTGAGTAGCCGGTGCCCCACGAAACATTGGGGAGGACGCCAAAGATGATATTTAGGGGATCATTCCATCCCTTTGCCTATATATCGTCATCACGTGTAAGCAAAGGTGGCGGTGTTTGCATTTCACAGCATTATTGTATGAATGCAAAACATAAACATAAACATACTAAAAACAAAAAGAATACAAAAGAGAGAGAGAAAAAGAAAAGAAAAAGAAAAAATGAATGAATAAATGATGGAATAAGCAACATGAGTGATGCAATCTCATCTCCCACAACTTGGAGGAAATTCTTTTGTTTTGGCCATTTCTTTGAAAATTGGAAATTTTGACATTTATGATATATCCCAATATATGTGATACAGTGCTTATTACCCTACTTTTCTTTGAATTTGATTGATGAGAATATCATTTCTTGTTTACTTTCATATATTGTGTATATTAGCTTTGAAATCATTTGAAAATAACCTTTGGATTATGCCATGTTGATATTTTGAGTTTGGTGCATGTTTTTCATTTAATCCGAATTTATCGCTTATTTTTCTAGGGACTAGCAAAATGCTAGTTGGAGGGTGTGATTCATAGTGAAAAGTGTATATTTATACCCCATAAGTACCCCTAATTTGTGCTAAATATTAGGCTTAATCTTGCCCTCTTATGTGTATTATCGCTTTTGGTTTCATATAAGGGCTTATTTACATTCTTTGCACAAAACATCATTATATGGACTAATTTCTCTTTCTCCTATTTTTAGGTACTCATGGGAGTCTTGGGGATTTTCCAGAATTTTCTGGGATTTTTCTAGAATTTCTAGGTATTTTTATGCAATTAATTGGAGGAGAAGTTAGGTTTTAAAAATCAGAAAAAGGGATTAATGTGGGCGCCGCGTGGCGCAATCACACAGCGCCACGCAGCACAATCACAGCCACCCTCATCTCTAATGCGAGTGTGCCCCGCATTTCCAGCAAAGTGGGCGTCGCCTGCAACAGCGGGCGGCCCGCTAGATTTAAAACGTGCTTTGCCCGCAATTTAGCCCAGGCCAACGGCCCGCGCGCTGAATGCGGGCAGGCGGGCAAAACTGGGTCGGGATCCAACCCGGTCCCGCCTCCATCTGAGCCCAAGGCACACACAGCTCTTTTGCGGGCGGGTTGGGCAGCCAGCGCCCGATCCGCAAGCCCGATTCCGACCCAAAACTGCGAATTTGGGGTTTTTGAGCCCCTGTTTGGATTTCCAACAAGCTTCAGTTCGCTTTTACTGTTCCATTGGGGGTAGGAGAGCCCCATCTTTTTCCCCAAAGGCTAGGGCTCGGGCTTGGAGGCTATTGGAGGCTAGGAGAGCATGGAGGAGGAGTAAGGAAGGGAAAAGCTTGGGTTTCTAGGGTTCTATTTGGTGATTTCTTCCCCTCTCTAGTATCATTTGGTTTCTCTTGATTTGTATGAATATTTGAATGATTATTAAATGAATGTGAGAATCATTAAATATTTATTTGATTAATTGCTTGTAATGATGATTGGTGTGCTCATTTTATATGATTATTATCTCTCTTCCATTATGAAGGCCTAGAGCCATTTGACTGTGGATTGTGATTACCTAGGGTTTTGTGGTTGATTAGTGATTAGTCATATCTTGCATTTAATTGGATTAGCATACCTTGAAATGGATGCTAGTAGTGTTGATTAATGGGGTGTACCTTAGATTTCATTGAGTCGTGCACCACTCTTGGTGGGACCGTAGAACGGTGGTGTACCCTAAGGGTCACACCTACGTGCACGATCTGTGCATCCTATTAACATGGATACAAGGATCGACTCACGAGCTTAAGTTAGGGATTTCAACCCACTAATCAACACATCAATGAATCGTGTCTTACCCTTGGTGGGGCCGTAGAATGGCGGTGTGCCTTAAGGGCATTACCTATGTGCACAACCCCGCATACCTTGAAATGGATGCGAGGGTTGATTCATTTGGGATGAACCTATTACTAATCAACCCATAAACCTAATGACATTCCATTCCACACACTTCTCCTTGCTTGACTAGCTCCACACTTTGGTCTCCACGCTACCTACATTGGGTTTGGCTCGATTGTCTCACCCCACACTTCCACTCACCATACTTGTTAGTTTACTTGGTTGTACCAACACTTCTAGCATTTCCTAACCAATTGAGATTGAGATTGTGAAAGGAGTTGTCTCTGTGGATTCGACCCCGTACTCACGAGTTTATATTGCATTTGACACTCCTACCCTTAAGCATCCTACTTGGATCGTGCAGACCTCGCGGTTAATCAAAACCCGAGGAGGGTTGTGACGACTACGAATTTCAGCCGAATTGTGACTTTTTGCTCCACTTTGAGCAATTGTTTGAGGGGTCAAACGAAGTCGGAATTCGTCGCCGTTTATTTCTTTGCGTTCACCGTTCATAGCTCTTCGAAATGATAGATTATTTCACTTCTGAAGCTAAATGGTGAGGAAGAAGAAATTAGTTGAAGTTTAGCCTTTGAGAAAGGCAAACTAACTTAATGAATTCCCATATTCACTAATAGTCCCACATTGCTCATGCGACGAGCAAGGGGGTCCGACTCCCTATATAAATAGAGGTCGACACCCTTTAGAAAAACTTGCAACAAGTATTTGAATTAAGTAGCCCCAAAAAGTTTTGAGCATGCTCAGTTCAAGACGAAAAGTATTCTGTCCTTTTTCGTCTGTTTCCTTCATTCGCGTTCTAGCAAAACGACGAGAAGGATTTGGATTCGATTTGAAGTCTAAGACGTTGGATCGCACTCAAGTGAAATCTTCTTCGACGAGTAGTTGTCCCAAAGGTGCAGTGTCGGCTCGCTTCAGGTGGATCGGTTCAGGAGCGCAAAGGCAACTAGCTTGGGGAGCAGAAGGCAGTTCGGTACACTTTGCCTATGCAAGCAAAGTTCCGGGTATGTAGTTTAAAAGCTTTCATTTTAATATATTGCAATAGTTTAGATCTATCTAGGGGTGGTCAAATCCACCTCAAGATAGCAGAGATCCTGGCTAGGGTCTTGAATCCTTAGGGTTTTAATAGTTTAACGATTATTTTTCCACTGCTTATTTGATTTGCTACTATCGCCCGTCCGACATAGGAAGGGCATAGAATAATGCCTTAAGGGTCTCTCAAAACCATTCAGTGATATTAGAGCATTAGGTCTGCATGTGATCTAAGGATTGTAATATTTTAAAGGATTGTATGTTTTTTAAGGTACATATAAAAATCTATTTTGACTTTATGTTAAAATGAGACCACTTGTAATTTGATGCTTTAAATAATTATTTTATGGGATAAATTTTTTGGGTAGCATGCAAATTTTATGTGATGATTTTAAAAAAAAATTGAAATAAAAGTTATGTGATGATTTTTATGAAACTGTTAATTTTTATTAGATAAAAATTTTATGGTTTTAAAATCATTCTTATGATTTAAGTGTTATATTTTAAATTGCAAATTATTATTTATAGGATAAATTTTAATATGTTGTGCATGTTTAATAATTATTTGATAATTACTAAATAGTTAGAAACTTTTTTATGCGATATTTAAGTTGATAAATGCATGCTAATTTTAGATGATAAAGTTAGATTATGTTTTTAATGGCCATTCTAAATTCTTGCTTATTATTTGATATTTCAAGAAATGCTTTTAGGTTAGCCATTAAAAACTCCTTAAAAATTTATGCGATGAATTTTATAATAACATGCTATGTTTAATAAACTGTTACAACCTTTAAAGACCTAATTCCTAATTAGGGTAGCCCCTTTTGATGACGATTATTATTTTAATCGTTATAATAATAATTTTCATTAAAGGCTACACTTTAAAGTGTTGTAATTTGTATTCATTAAAATCCTAATAACGATTAGGATAGCATGTTAATACAAATGAAACCTTATAGTTGATAAGGACTTAAGAAAAGTTATTAACGAATCATAATAAATTTTGAATTTTAAGGATTCCACTAGTTGATAGGATTAACTAGTTCTAATAAAAGCCTTTTAGTTGATGGCACACATATATAAATGATAAGTTTCATTCAATAGACCATGATCTGGTCAATGTGCTGAGCTAAGTTTGTTGGATCACCCTAGCTATACTGGGGATAAGTGTCCTGGGTTAGTCAATTTCCTGGCCGTGTCCGCTGGACCGCAATGACGCAAATCATGTTTATATGACACTCTCAACTATACCTAAGTCTAATACGTTAATAATCTTTTTCAAGATAAACGTAACCCTCCTTGTTTTAGAGTTTGGCAACTATAGGATCCATGTTACAGTTGTTGAGCACACTCAAGATGTGACAGGGCAACCTTATAGAAACCAACTTCTTATTACATATGATGTAGTCTAGCCTTGACCCAAACTGTCGTGTCGTGAATACACCGAGCGCCAGTGCAAGTTAAGCTAGACATGAAAACAAGGGTCTGACTAGGCTAGTCATTATGATTTGGATGAGCACACTCATGACCATAAGTGAATAGGGGTAAAATTAAATATGAAGTCATATGTGATATGATTTTTGAAGAGTTCATCTACCGACTGCAGAGTCAACAACTTGTTGAGCACACTCAAGGTGGTTGGATCCCTCTCCCACAAATTTTTTAATTATAATAAATTGTTTAGTGTTACGGCTTAAAATTCTTTAAAAATAGTGGGAGAATATAGTTTAATAAAAACCTATTAAACTATACAAGAACATATACTAATTCAATGTCTATTAATAAGGCAGTATGGAGTCGAGATTAAAATTCATAATCGAGAAGGACGTGCTAGATGGGACGAACTACAAGGACTGGCTGAGGAACATAAAGCTGGTCCTCTTGCTAGCTGGAATTCGCTACATACTGACGAAGGACGCTCTGGAGAAGCCCGACGAGGATGCTATCAATGAGGAGAAGGAAGCATACAAGCAGTACCAAAAGAATGCAGAGAAGGCCATATGCCTTATTATGGCCTCTATGACCAATAACCTGCAAAGAAACCACGAACATATGGATGTTCGGAGCATGATTTTAAACGCAGAGAAATTGTAAGGCAAGCATTCTACAGCTGCTAGGTTTGAGGCCACCTGCAACCTTTGGGGAGCCAAAATGACGACGGGCCATGTACAAGATCATGTTATCAAGATGATCGGGTACATAAAGGATGCAGCCCAACTAGGATCTATCCTCGAAAATGAAATGAGCGTGGACATAATCCTTAGATCTTTGGCCCCTGAATTCACCCCGTTCATTACGAGTTCCATAATGAACAGAACTGAAGTGGATCTTCCTGGTCTCCTGAACTTGCTCCGGCAGTTCGAGGAGATCGAGAAGAAGCCAATAGCGTTGGTTGTCGGAGTTGCCCCTTATCACCAGCCTTAAGGGCAAGGGTAAGAAGAGGCAGACCCCTCAATATGCAAAAGAGAAAAAGGGGAAAAAGAACAAAGGGGCACCGTTGAAATCTGAGTGCTTCCACTACCACAAGCTGGGTCATTGGAAGAAGAACTGCAAGGTCTACCTTGCAGAGAAGAAGGGGCATGGTGATGCCTCGACCTCAGGTACAAATCTTATTTAAGGGCATATAAATTTCCATAAAGCTTTGATACATGGTATGAGATACCAGTATGATTACTAAGACATCTGTATACTGTCTACAGGTGCATGAAGCAAAGGATGGAAGAAGTTCCCAACACGGTCGGCAATTAGAGTAATCGTTGCTGCTGGGGCCGTCTAGGGACTTCAGAAGATATCAAGGAGCAATCGATACTTTTTTATTTTTTGAATAAATGTATCGATGTTTTATTTTAAAACAATTTTTGAGTGATTGTCACTCAAAGTATCTGTATTGAACAAGTTTTTCATTCTGGATGAAATCGTTGATATCTTGGTAATATATGCTCTGGTGGTAATATGATTTGTTGTGAATACTATTTAATTTGCTGTGTATGGATATCTGAGTTGTTGAGTATATTTTTTTCCTAAGCTGTCATGGATGCTTCTGACTTAATGGGATTAATTAGAGCTGTCGGTATATTTAACTAATCCTAAGTAACAAGTAAGTCCCAGGAGCGTATAAATTAGATGTGAACTTGATTATGCGCACAATGAGAATAGTTCTTGTTGGACTGCATTTAATACTTCAAGTTAGAAGATTAATGCAGTTAAAGGAAATAACAATGTACGAAGTTTCGATTGAGTAAGTTATCATCAAGACTCCTATAGATGGAATTGATATAACTGTTCGTCAAATCAACTTGACAGCGGTACATTCTATTTTAATTAATTCAGCACAAATGGGCTGGTTATACTTAATAAATATTCTAAATAAGATTTAGAAATTTAAGTTGAAGTATTTAACTAGACGGTTCTCATAGTCAGTGGGAGCGAGCATATTACTTAGTTCCATTTTTGACTTAGTAAAAGTTCCAAACTATAAAACCATCTGTATGTGACATCAAATCAAAAGAGTTTTGATTATGTCAAAGATATAAAAACATTGGTGTCATTAATGTACTGGACATAATTGACACAAGAATAATTGGAATATGCTATGATATGACTTACTTGTAGGAATGATAAACATTACATCAAGTTGTGTATGCTAATAGTTAGTTATACAAGAAGGGAAATCGTTGGATGAGATCCAAAGACAGTTTCGAAGGATCACCCTTGTGTGATCAAATGGTGTATTAATACGACTCCATAACACTGCATAATAGAAATGTTTTAGCAGATCCCTTTTAGGTTTGACATATGAACGTCTGTAGTGACTGATATGCTATAGTGGTATGAGATACCGAGATAAATAGCCTATGTGCAAGTGGGAGATGTAGGAAGATATATGCCATTGAGGCAATTTATCTTAAGTAACATCTTGTTCAAAATTTAAATGGTACTAATTATCCTAGTATAAATTCAATGAATTATATACTTGGATAATATCCTTAGACTTAAAGTGATGTCATTACATATCTAGATGTAGATCTCGATTATGGAAAGTGAATGACAAATAGGAACTTAAGTCTTAAAACATTCATGGTCATAGATGTGTCGAGAATAGGATATAGACACATCGAACAAACCATTGCGTCTTTGCCTTACCCTAAAAGCTAATGATGATCTCATAGTCATTCGACTTGACGAAGTCGAAGACAATGCACATGTGCTCTTTAGAGAATGAGTCCACTGAAAGACCCAATGACGAGTTATTAAATGGTTAAACTTTAACTAAACTGTCATTAATAACTCTATATTGATGATAGGTCAGTTGGTCCTTAAGACCTGAAGTCTTTGTACGAACCGTTGAGTGAATATGTCACTTAGATCTATGATCTAGGTTTGAGGCCAGTCCTGTTGAAAGGTCTTAGGTTGGGTGATACCTGAAGCATACGAGGTAAGTAAATGACTAAGATAGGATTCGTCTCTTCCGTTAAAGGAAGTTAGTGTCACAGGCTCAGTACGGTTCTTTGTGCTAAACCTCGGCCGATGTACTTTATAAGATGTACAACGTGTATATAACAAAGACCGAAGTATGCTGACCGATGCTGGCTAGTAGGGTTGACAATTTATCATACCCTAGGATATGCGGGAACATAGTTATGACTAAGGGACTAAAACTGCGGCATTCATCACTGCCACAGTCAGAGCGATCCCGACGACACTTTTGTCGATGGGTCAATCACGTAATTATGATGCTGAAACAGGGACGACACCTGCTGCTCATGGTTACTGTCGTCTAGTGGTTTCGAGCCCGAACCTGTAGTAGGTTCAGGCTTTAGGGTCTTACACCAAGTTCGGTTTACGTCTTAGTAATAAGAAGAATTTAGGAGGAGTGCACTCGGGTGCACGAGGATAATTAAAGTCACTAAAGAGTTAGTGACATTAAGTCCATCTATATTAAATAGTATTTAATATAGTTGAATAAGTTTTTGACATTAACTGAGATTTAATAATGTTACAAAATGTTTGCGACTTCAGTATTAGTAGAATGCTGAATGGGATTATTGCATATGATGCAAATGGATTTAAAAAACATTGTAAATGGTTTATAATGATATTTTGAATCATATAATGCATAGAAATGGGTAGATGGCTCTTTGGGATGGTTCCATTCGAACCATGCTTTCTAACGAATCTGAAATCGGTGCAAACGATGTTGTAGAACTCAAGCTATGGCTCAAAAGGCCGGAACTGGGCTTATCCCCAGTTCTGGCCTGACCTGACCCAGTTGGACTGAGCTAGCCCAGCCCATGCAGGTAGGGCTAGCCCACGCCTGCCCAGGAGGTAGGCTCAGGGCAGAGCCCGCCCAAGGGCACGCTCAGCTGGTGGGTGGGCCACACCTGTGGGGCCCACAGCCCAGAAACCCTAGGAGGGGTGTGAAGGCGACGAATTTCAGCCGAATTGTGACTTTTTCTCCACTTTGAGCAATTGTTTAAGGGGTCAAACGAAGTCGGAATTTGTCGTTGTTTGTTTCTATGCGTTCACCGTTCATAGCTCTTCGAAATAATAGGTTGTTTTACTTCTGAAGCTTAATGGTGAGGGACAATAAATTAGTTGAAGTTTAGCCTTTGAGAAAGGCAAACTAACTTAATTAATTCACCTATTCACTAATAGTCCCACATTGCTCATGCGACAAGCAAGGGGGTCTGACTCCCTATATAAATAGGGGTCGACACCCTTTAGAAAAACTTGCACCAAGTCTTTGAATTAAGTAGCTCCAAAAATTTTTGAGCACGCTCAGTTCAAAACGAAAATTATTCTCTATTTTCTTCATTCGTGTTCTAGCAAAACGATGAGAAGGATTTGGATTCGATCCGAAGTCTAAGACGTTGGATCGCACTCAAGTGAAATCTTCTTCGGCGAGTGGTTGGCCCAAAGGCGCAGTGTCGACTGGCTTCGGGTGGATTGGTTCGGGAGTGCAAAGACGACTAGCTTGGGGAGCAGAAGACGGTTCGGTACACTTTGCCGGTGCAAGCAAAGTTCCGGGTATATAGTTTAAAAGCTTTCATTTAAATATATTGCAGTAGTTTAGATCTATCTAGGGGTGGTCTGATCCACCTCAAGATAGCAGAGATCCTGGCTACGGTCTTGAATCCTTAGTGTTTTCGTTAAATAGTTCAATGATTTTTTTGCTACTTATTTGATTTGCTTCTATCGTCCATCCGACGTAGGACGGGCATAGAATAATGCCAAAGGGTACTTCAAACCCCTTCAATTCCTCCCTTTGCCTAATGGGAAAGCATGATGAGGTAGAAACTTGCACTAAAAGAACTGAACTTCTGAATATTTGTCAAAAATGCAAGTTGAAATTAAGAGGAAACAATGTACTATTAATGATGTGGAAGATGAAATTGACAGCCTAGAATCTACTATAGAGAAACGTGAATCCACATTAGAAAAGTATAGAAATGCGAATGATGAATTGCAACAAGACACTTACAACATGTCATTAGAAATTAAGGAGATATACCATTAATTTGTTGAAAAAAGAGAAATCTAAGTTGCATGAAAAAGTTGAATGTCTTATTTGTCCTACCTTATTAAAAGATATTATCATGTATAAATAAAATGTGATTAAACCAGAAACTGAAAATGAATTGCTTAATGAAAAGATATGCATGCAAAATAATGAGCTTAAAAGAAAAATGTTTGATGAAGAGGACAATAAGAAAGCTTTTATTAGTAAATGCACTTTGCTTGTGAATGAGAATGCTTTCTTGAAATCAAGTCTAAAAGTGTCATTAAAGAAATTTTCTATTGGAAAACAAACATTGGATATTATTCCTGAAAAAAAACTTTATGGCAATAATAGACGTGGACTTGGATATGATTTGAAACGTGTTGAAAAGTCTACGTATACGAAAATTCACAATGAGCCTATGAAAGTTAAAAATATATATGCAAAGTGCTTTACTTGTGCTAGTGTTGGTCATACTTCTCATTATTGTAAATTTAGGAACACTGATATCAAATTCAAGCAAATATGGGTTCCTAAAACTTTGATGACTAACATGAGTGGACCGTGTTGGATTCAAAGGACACATATAACATCTTCCGTGTAGGAAAGATGGAGGTGGCTAGGAACTATGAACTGAATGTTGCATTTATTAAAGTTTTTTAGCTATACTACTATGCGAAGGTATGATTTTTCCTCTTTGAACTCAATGCATACCTTCATAGCATTTTTGTGTGCTTGATTGTCTTTATTTGTGTGCTAGTTTGTTTGCTTTCAAGCTTGCTTAGCTCTTTATAAAGAAAATAAAAAAATGAAAGGGAAAAAATGGTGCTTAACGTATATCTTTCTTTTGAATCATTTAAGTGGTATTAATGAATGATAATCATATCCATGTAGAAATTGATGTATTATTGTTATAGCTATATGTGCATGTTTGATTTTCTAAATAGCCATGATATGTTCAATGATTTGAATAATATGATTTCTACACATACACTTTCACTTCCAAGAGCATTAAATTTTGTTGTACATTTGGAGACATCTTTTATGAAATATTGGAAAGTGAATGTAGGATGAAAAATAACTGAAAATCTAAGTAATATGATGTGTCTTGCCATGGATAAAAATTGATCACAAAAGAATTGAATTTGAAACAAAAAATTGAAAAAGAAAGAAAATTGCTCCGAATGAAAAATGGACACAATCCTTGGCAAGTACACTACCCACGAGTATCCAATATATGCTTTACGGGTAATCTTTAGCGTTGGCGTTATACTCGTCAAGTAATGCCACCCCCACATCTAAGAGTCCTTATAGGCTAAGTTTTTAGGTGTGGTATCTTGAACTCATTTTTAATGAGACATGGAAAATCAATCCTTGATGTCTTGTTTATTGGAAAATGTGGATTGGTTTTGGTTGAATTTCTTAAAAGTACTCCTTAAGTGCTTCAATGTGTAATCATCACACTTACACAAAGGTGTAGAAGTCTATGTTATAATTTTCATTGGATTTGACTTACTTATTCTAAGAAAAACTGCAAGCAAGTGTTTGTTGTAATTTATAATACTCTCTTTTTGCATGTGGCATGAAATTGACTTCATTGTACACTTTTGATGATAACGAAAGGGGGAGAATATATTTGGGAAAGATTTGTGATTTGGTGCATTAATGAATAATTAAATGAATAATTAATATGAGCATGAATACATAATATGTGCTTATTGAATAATGTGCTTAATGAATGGGTTAGTATATGTTCACGGGAGAGCATGAATATACAGGGAGCTTGCATGTATGTTTGAAACGCTTGTATGCTTGAACATCAACCTTATACCATTGTACTTGCATACATCCTCCATCATCACACTTCATACACACATGTCACGATGATATTATATGAATCGTTATTGCTCAGATCTTATATTGGGTTGTCATCATCAAAAGGGGGAGATTGTTGGATACAACATATAGTCGGATACACTGATCGATGACTTCGTGTTTGATGATAACAAACGTGTGTGAACGATATGATGTGTGTGCTACGTGTTTGCAGGAGTGGCAAGCTCGTAAATAATCAAAGGATGTCTTAGTCAAAGTAATGGAGAAATGTGCAAAGAAGACTTAGTCAAAGAGATGGAGAAATTGCAATTCATTTGCAATTTGAACTTGGTTAAAGATGGAGAGATATGGAGAGATCTCATTCATTCCAAAGTGATTGAACCAAATCTTGTGCAAATCAATTTGTGATTAAAGTAGATCCTAAATGAGATCCTATTCAAATCCTATATCCATTCAAATTCAAAGCCTATAGCCATCCAAATTCAAACTCCATATCCAATGGCGATTGAAGAGATCTTCTATGGTGATTCATTCAAATCCTATTCAAGTTAGGATTCCATCCATTTCCTTCAAGTTTGGGATTCTATTTGATTCTAATTGATCATATCTTCTCATATATAAACTCACATCCAAAGGAGAGAGAAAAAAAAGAAAACAAGGCCGGCCCTACACTCATTTCTCTTCATATTGGCCGAATTTATCCTCCAAGCTTCAAAGAGATCATCAAATTCTCAGTAAGAAGAAGGAGCTCGACAGACGATGCTAAAAAGTGCATAACTTTCTCCGCAGAGCTCGGATCGACGAACCGTTTGTACCAGGATGATCATAACTCAGTGCTCTACAATATGGTGATATTTTTTTGATTTTAATCTTTGTATTAAATCAGTGGTATTTATTTTAGCATGAGTTGTATTCTGAATAACTTCATATATTTCATCATCTCCTAGGCCAAAGTTCATCATCTTCATGGCTTGCCGCAAGCATAAGAAAACAACCATCATCAAGCTACATATCCAAGCATACGCCATCTTCAACCAGAGGAACAAGCAACCACGGCCACCATCTTTGAAGAAGCAAATTCCAATATATCAAATTTCAAGCCCTAGGACGCACTTCAAAGATCTGAGAATTCTTTACCACAGGACATCTAAATCGGCCCTTTCTTATTTTTCAGTGGAATATGACTAGCTCACGATTCCAACGAGTATTTATTCGGATTTTTCTGAGCTCAGGTCGATTTACTATAATTTCTGGAAGACGGGGCAGAAACATACTTTACGCACAGACTACTGTCGATTCTGCAGAACAGAGAATAGATTTATGCACAGACCAGATTCGAGCAGATTTGCGCATCGAACTTCGGAGGGCTATAACTTGAGATCCAGACATCGGATTGAGACACCGTTTGCACCAGCATAAATCTGATGACGGGCTGATTGACAGAGACGACTACACCATCACTGAGCTATTCTAAACTCATATTTATTTATCTTTGTGTATTGGTGTATAGATCTCTGTAGGGAAAACTTTACCATATTTGTGACTTTTGGGGTCTTGTCTAGTGTGGTACTAGACACGAGGGACTTGACTAGTTGGGACTAGTCAAGTGAGAGCTTATACTAGGATTAGTTTTATTTAGCACCGGTGGAGTGCAGGTACTGAGAGCCAGGTGAGTGTAGAGTGGGTTCTCGCGCTATAGGTTGTACCAGGAGCAACGGTGGAGTGCGATACAGAGAACCAGGTAAGTGTAGAGAGGTGATCTAGCTATAGGTGTACCTTTAACATTATTAATCTAGTATTTGCTTTAGGGGCTGGACGTAGGTCGTGGGGACGACCGAACCAGTGTAAATCTACTATGTAATATATGATTGATTATATTTACTCTGCATCTGCTATAACTACTTGTGATTGCTCGTGGATTGTACGAGAATTTTTATTAGCCTATTCACCCCCCTCTAGGCTTTGATCTAGGTCCAACAAGTAGTATCAAAGCAGGTTAGAGGATCTAGTCTAGAAATTATGAATACCCAAACTTAGTGTTTGCTCATGGCATGCCTATTGATCGTCCTTCTCTATTTAGTGGCCATGATTAAATATACTGGAAGGCTAGGATGAAAACTTATCTACTATCCGTTGATGTTGACACTTGGTACATTATTGAAAACAGACATACTATAGTCTCTAAGCCTGAAAGTAATTTGGATACTAGAAATGTGTATGATATACATGCTAGAGCAATGAATATTTTATTATGTGGAATAAATAGAAAAACATTTGATCTTCTCTCACATTGCTCTTCTGCGCAGGACATATGGAGGACTTTGGAGACAACCTATTGAAGCAAGCAATCCTCCGATAATCACATCTCTAGCGATGAAAAGAGTCTACAAAAGGGAAGAAAAGCTCCTTTAAATAAAAATGATGCTTATGTGCTTAAAAATATTAGTAAGAAAACTATTAAGAGTAGGATTTGTTTTAATTGCAGAAGAAGGGCCACATCATGAAGGATTGACCACAAGAGAAGAATAATTCAGCAGAAAATAAAGAAAAATCTCTAGCGTTAATGTGGGATGACGACAACGAGGACGAGAATCAAGAGGAGACTGATTCCTCCCTTTGCTTAATGGGAAAGCATGATGAGGTAAAAACTTGCACTAAAAGAACTGAACTTCTGAATATTTGTAAAGAAATGCAAGTTGAAATAGAGAGGCAACAATGTACTATTAATGATATGTAAGAAGAAATTGACAACCTAGAATCTACTATAGAGAAACGTGAATCCACATTAGAAGAATATAAAAATTGCAATGATGAAATGCAACAAAACACTTACAAAATGTCATTAGAAATTAAGGAACTAAAAGAAAAAATTGTTGTATGTGATTCTAATATTCATTTGTTGAAAAAGAGAAATCTAAGTTGCATGAAAAAGCTGAATGTCTTATTTGTCCAACCTTATTAAAAGATATTATCATGCATAAACAAAATGTGATTAAACTAGAAACTGAAAATGAATTGATTAATGAAAAGATACTTTTGCTAAATAATGAGCTTAAAAGATAAATGATTGATGAAGAGGACAATAAGAAAGCTTTTATTAGTAAATGCACTTTGCTTGTGAACGAGAATGATTTCTTGAAATCCAAAGTCACAAGTCTAAAATTGTCATTAAAGAAATTTTCTATTGGAAAACAAACGTTGGATATTATTCTTGAAAAACAACTTTATGGTAATAATAGACATGGACTTGGATATAATTTGAAACGTGTTGAAAAGTCTAAGAATAAGAAAATTCACAATGAGCCCAGGAAAGTTAAAAATGTATATGCAAAGTGGTTTACTTGTGCTAGTGTTGGTCATACTTCTCATTATTGTAATTTTAGGAACACGAATATCAAATTCAAGCAAATATGGGTTCGTAAAACTCTAATGTCTAACATGAGTGGACCTTGTTAGATTCCAAGGTCACACATAACATCTTCCGTGGAGGAAAGATGGAGGTGGCCAGGAACTATGAACTGAATGTCGCATATATTAAAGTTCCGTAGACATACTACTACGCGAAGGTATGATTTTTCCTCTTTGAACTTAATGCATACCTTCATAGCATTTTTGTGTGCTTGATTTGTCTTTATTTGTGCGCTAGTTTATTTGCTTTCTAGCTTGCTTAGCTCTTTATAAAGAAAAATAAAAAAATGAAAAGGAAAAAAATGGTCCTTAATGTATATCTTTCTTTTGAATCATTTAAGTGGTATTAATGAATGATAATCATATCCATGTAGAAATTGATGTATTATTGTTATGTCTACATGTGCATGTTTGATTTTCTAAATAGCAATGACATGTTCAATGATTTGAATAATATGATTTCTACACATACACTTTCACTTCCATGAGCATTAAATTTTGATGTACATTTGATGACATCTTTTATGACATATTGGAAAGTGAATGTATGATGAAAAATAACTGAAAATCTAACGGATATGATGTGTCTTGCCATGGATAAAAATTGAGTACAAAAGAATTGAATATGAAACAAAAAAAATTGAAAAAGAAAGAAAATAGCTCCGTATGACAAATGGATACAATCCTAGGCAAGGACACTATCCACGAGTATCCAACATATGCTTTACGGGTAATCTTTAGCGTTGGTGTTATACTCGTCAAGCAATGCCACCCCCACTTCTAAGAGTCCTTATAGGCTATGTTTTTGGGTGTGGTATCTTGAACTCATTTATAATGAGACGTGGAAAATCAATCCTAGATGATTTCATGTTTAATGGAAAATGTGGATTGGTTTTGGTTGAATTTTTTAAAAGTTCTTTTTATGTGCTTCAATGTTTAATCATCACACTTACACGAAGGCGTAGAAGTCTATGTTATAATTTTCATTGGATTTGACTTCCTTATTCCAAGAAAAACTACATGCATGTAATTTATAATACTCTCTTTTTGCATGTGGCATGAAATTGACTTCGTTGTACACTTTTGATGATAACATAAGGAGGAGAATATATTTGGGAATGATATATGATTTGGTGCATTAATGAATAATGAAATTAATAATGTATTTGTGCATGAATACATTATATGTGCTTATTGAATATTGTGCCTAATGAATGTGTTAATATATGTTCAAGGGGAGCATGAATATAGGGGGAACATGCATGTATGATTGAAACACTTGTATGCTTGAACATCATCCTTATATCATTGTACTTGCATACATCATCCATCATCACACTTCACACACACATGTCACGATGATATTATATGAATCGTTATTGCTTAAATCTTATATTGGTTTGTCATCATCAAACGGGGGAGATTGTTGGATACAACGTGTAGTTGGAGACAACGATCGATGACCTCGTGTTTAATGATAACAAACATGCGTGAACGATTTGATGTGTGTGCTAAGTGTTTACAGGAGTGGCAATCTCGTAAATAATCAAAGGATTACTTAGTAAAAGTGATGGAGAAATGTGCAAAGAAGACTTAGTCAAATAGATGGAGAAATTGCAATTCATTTGCAATTTAGACTTGGTCAAAGATGAAGAGATCCCATTCATTTCAAAGTGATTGAACCAAATCTCATTCAAATAAATTTGTGATTAAAATAGATCCTAAATGAGATCCTATTCAAATCCTATAGCCATTCAAATTCAAAGCCTATAGCTATCCAAAGTTAAACTCCATATCCAATGGTGATTGAAGAGATCTTCCACGGTCATTCAATCAAATCCTATTCAAGTTAGGATTCCATCCATATCCTTCAATTTTGGGATTCTATTTGATTCTAATTGATCTCATCTTCTCCTATATAAACCCACATCCAAAGCAGAGAGAAAAAAAAAGAAAACAAGATTTATATATATGAAAAACATATATATATGAAAATTAAAAAGAGACGAAATTAAAAAGGAAAATTTACTTTTGGAGCTCAAGGGGAAACAAGAAAGTAAAATTAAAGAATATTTACGATTTAATAAGTTTATATTGAGAAAGGAATAAAAATAGAGGAGGAAGATTAAGATGGGATGTGACAGGTATAATTTTTCGAAGTTAATCATGTGTCATTAACGTGATCAACAGATTAGACATGATTTAGGTGTCAATATGCAAGATTTAGAAACAATAAGGACTACTTTGTAATGGAATAAATGGTAGGGTATTTACGTGAAAATACCGTGTAATGGCCAGAATCCGTTACAACGTATATTTCAGTATATATTTCAATATAAACATAACTAAAATAATTTTAAATGATTGCAAATATGTCTATATGATTTTTTAATATTTTTCTGTAATGTTTGACTAGTTTTCCACGGCCAAAACGACTCTAAACCCGCAAACCGCGACCATAAACAAGTTTTGCCTCAAAACTTACATTTTCGTAGTACAAAAATTTATAAAAAATTATTTTCATGATCCTCACGAAGTTAGGAATTTATGAATTTTTTTTTCAAACCTTCAAAAATATAAATAACAATAAAATAAAAAAATAATAGTAATAATACCAATAAAATTAAAAGGAAAAAATTGGGGAGAGAAATCACCGCCCACGTTTTCACGTGGGTGAATTTTGTCAAACCGACCCAAATAGTAAATTAATTACCTTAATTAATATTTATTTAAATTATATTAATATAATTATTATATATAAACTCATACTCTTTCCCTCTCGTTCAATGCACAAAAGGCTCACCACCTCTCCTTCATTGGGAGAACAAAACCCAAGCCAAACTCTGTCAATCATCACCTTCTCCTTCGTTGGGAGAACACAACCTAAGCCAAACTCCGAGCATCCATCAAGATTCCGTAACTAAGCCTCACCAACCCTCTCCTCCTTTGCGCTCCTCCATCTGGCTTCCAAATCCATCGCAAGAAGCCAAGCTCATCGGCCTCCCTCTCTGACCGTGCAACACCCCACTGGCAAGCTCCTACTCTCAGTACTCCACTACGATGAAGCATCGCCCCCCAACAAGGATCGCTTCGGGCCGCTAGCTCAGCTTCCACACGAGCAGCTACACGCCCTCGACATTCTTCTGCACGCTCTAGTGATACCCAAGTGCAGCCCAACCACCGAACCCCCTACACCGTCTCCCTCTAACCAAGCACCCACATCCCATCGTTCTTGCCGTCGGCTCCACCATGCAACCCCCATGACTCTCCTCCTTGATGACGCTCCCCTCACCTCTCCTATATGCCTGCATATACAGTGAAGCCCCCACAACCGATAACTAGTCGAGTGCCCGTACCTAGTGATGTGTCTCCATTTTCCATGTTTTTATAGCATCATTTCATGTCATATTCGCATCCAAACTCTATATTTTCATAAATTATCGCACTTCTAATGCCATATTTGAATTTTGTATAGCTTTATGGATTTTCAGGAGTTTTGGAGCGAATTGGGGCTATTTGGGACATGAAAACATCCGACACATCCGAGACGTCATTGGCAAGACCCCATGGGATTTTGCCGAGGTATGGAAGAAGATCTAAGGAGAAGAGGAGAATAGAGCGAGAGACGGCCAAATTCAGCATTAGATTCCCAGGAGACTCGACCGAGCAGCATCTGCTACTCGGCCGAGCTGACACGCAGAAATCATACGGAAACGGCCTCAACCTACTCGACCAAGAAGACACCCAACTCGACCCGAGTTGTATCAAATAGAGTGAAGAGTTTGAGCTTTTCCCCAAGGCACTGTAGCTCGCCCGAGCAGCAAAGCAACTCGACCGAACAACTCACATACTTGACCCGAGTCGTCATCTAACAAAGCAGCATTTTGGAGGAAGTTCTGATCTACTATAGCTCGACTGAGTAGGGGGGTACTCGACCGAGTAGCCCGTATCAGCCAGAAGCAGAGCAGTAGTAAGCAAAGCCTGAAGTCGACTCGACAAAGCAAGCGTCGCTACTCGGTCGAGTAGCGCGACGCGACCAGTTGAGTTGGTGGGCCCAAGTGCCCAAAATTTCTGAGATTTTTTGGGATTCCTACCCTATGTATATAAGCACGTTTTAGCCTTATTTTAGAGAGACTACTTTTTAGTTTTAGTAGAGAGTTTTAATTAGTGTTTTTAGGTCTAGAGAGTTTTGTGTCGTCGCTAATTTTGTGAAGACAAAGCTTGGATTTTTTATTGTTCTTTTACGTAAGGAAGCTCTATTTTCTTAATTCTCTTTTGATTTCTATTGGTCCACGATGCGTTGGTAACAATTCTCTAAATTTTCTATTGACTTTGATGTCTTCTATTGCCATGATGAATTCCTTTGCATCTATTGAATTTTGCTTTGCTATTGCTATGATGCGTGAGTAGTCCCATCTAGGGCTAACGGATTAGCCCATGGATCTTAGGATTTAGATGTAAAGTTAGGATTTTTAGGTTGGTTGGTATAAAAGGGACGTATTTTGGTCGATCTTGCAAAGTTTGTAGGAGAACTCGTACTGAGATAGTGCCCACGGTCGGTGGAATTGATTGGCTTAAAGAGTATCCTATAAACTTAATTAGGGAGTTAGTGGATTCAATTAGGGCTCGTGACCATGTCCGACTCGTGTCTTGATGGGATCCACCGATGAACTATATTACTAATTGATGGCTACCGCCATTGCATCAATGAGAGCCACCAAAATACATCTCAACTCTAACCTACGAGAGTGGCATGAGTTGAGATCATTGTGACCACGAGAGTGGCATGAATATTGTCGATTCTTATTGCACGTATCGTGTGCGCATGTCGCGAGAGCGGAGTTAATGCGATACATTAGAATCTTGGTGCTTAGAGCCATGAATTCTACATCTTAGATGCGACAATCCCTAATAAAGCCAATGCAATGTAAGAGTCTTAACCAAGCATCGACATCTGATGATCCTAGTGGGGAGTCCTAAAGCTCTAGTCTTTATTAATTGATCGCAATCTCAAATAAACAATCCGTTGAAACCGACTGCTATCTAAATTCAGAGATTTGGAAATATCCTGAGACAATAACATATCTACCTTCCCTGTGGGATCGATAATCTTTGATACTATTACTTGACACCGTACACTTGCGTAAAGTGTCAGGAATTTGCATTTGGGATACATCTAGCCCTTAGCATTCGTGCCATTGCTAGGTGGCTTCTAGGTGTAAGTTTCGGGAGCATCAAATTTGTGGTGCCGTTGCCGGGGACGATAACTGTGTTACTTGGGTTATTTTTCTATTGACGAATCTGTTAGCAAATCTTACCATTTCTTGTATTTCCACCTTTTTATTCTTTTATTACTTTGCTACTGACAGTATTTTTTGAGTCCTTGTTGTGCATGAACACTCGCCTTGGTGGTCTTGACAAAGAATTATTATTTGACCCCGAGATCGAAAAGACCACAAGAAGGCTTAGAGCAGAGAAAAGGAGTCAGACTATTATAGATCCAATGGTATAGGGTAATACTTCTCCTCCATGCAAAGGGTCCATTGGGGACTATATAAAGCAAAATTTTACTGGTGCTTCTTCTATCTTGAGGCCGCAGCTGACGACAGGAAGCTTTGAGCTGCAGACTGGGTTGATAAATTTGATGCATCAAGACCACTTTCACGGGCACCCACATGAAAACCCAAACCACCATATAGACACATTCTTGACGAAGTGCGACACATTCTATGCCAAAGACGTGAGTGAAGATGCTATCAAGCTCAGACTATTCTCATTCACTCTTAGGGGCAAGGCTTCTTATTGGTTACAAGCGCATCCTTCTAATACCTTCACGACTTGGGAGCATTTGGCTACAGCCTTTGTGACAAGTTCTATCCACCGTACAAAACGGTGAGGATTCGAGGAGCGATCTCAAATTTTAAGCAACTCCCCCAAGAGTCTTTGTATGAGGCTTGGAAAAGATTTAGAGACCTGCATCATCAATGCCTGCACCATAGAGTCCTGGAGTGGGATCTTGTTCAGAGCTTTTATAACGGGCTCCAACCAAGTACAAAGATGATTATCAATGCCTCCGCTTAAGGCGCTCTCTTGGAAAAGCCATCCGATGAAGCTCTATCTTTACTGGAGCAAATGGCCGCAAATACTTAGCAGTGGGGCGACGAACGCTCGTCTACTAGAGGCCCCGAGGTAAAAATCTCTACCCACCTCGATATTCATATTGAGACTCTATGCAAACAGGTGGCGAGAATTGAAAAAAGGTTGGATGCTATCCCCCCCATTCCTAGAGCTCCAGTTTATGCGGCATATGAGGACTACACCGAGCAAAGGTACGACCCATTAGAAGGTTCCTGCGAGGGAACAGATGTGCCAGCGGAGGAAGTCCAATACATGCAAGGAGATGTGAGAAATCAATGGCAACATCCGACAGCAGGAAATCACCCCGGATTATCATATGGGAACCCAAATGGAGCATTGCAACCTCAACAACAACAACGGCCACCACCACCACCTTCTCAACAACAAGCGTCGCCTCCTTAGCAACAATAGTATGGGTTTAGGCCATTTGGGCCTTACAGATACAATCGCCCACAACAACAACAATATGCACCGGCAGCCCCAAAACCCAATCTAGAGTCGACCTTGGATGCCTTCATAAGTGGGAAAACAAAGATAAATGCAGAGAGTTCCGCTCGTTTCAAGTCTATCACCGACTCTATTGATGAGATCAAAGGCCAAATCCCAATTTATGAAGATGTAATGAAGATTGCTTTCTCAGTCGAAGCCCAATCCTAGGGCCCAAGTAAATGTAGTGGTCACAGTTACCACAAGAGGAGGAAGGAATACTGACATTGTCATGGTGCCGGTTTATAGCAAGGTGAACCAAAAGTCATCCACTCAAGCTTAAGATGAAGATATTTCTACTAAAAAGGACATGGAAAAGGCTACATAGGATCCCACGGTTATTGAAGAGAGGGAGGCATCGCCTTCTACCTTGCCTACTACCATTACGGCACCGGCAGATGCTACTACTACTTCCAACAAATCTATTCCAAAGGATACCGCCAGAGACAAGGCAAGTTGACCTCCTCCCCTATATCCTCAAAGGTTGGAACTAGCAAAGATGGAGAAGAAATACGCCAAGTTCTCTGAGCTACTCAAAGGTATCCAATTGAACATCCCCTTTATAGACGCTAGCACTGAAATCCCCACATACGCTAAGTTATTGAAGGATCTAATAACATGGAAGCGTAAAAAAGAAGAGGTGAAACTCTTGGATAGTTGTACGTCAGTCATTAAGAACTATCTACTGAAGAAGTTATCGGATCCTGGGAGTTTCACGGTGCCGTGCTCCGTTAGCAGCACCCATATTAGTAGAGCATTGATCAACTTGGGAGCGAGCATTAGTTTGATGCCGCTCACTATCTTTAAGAGGCTAAATACTGGGACAAAACCGATATAAGCATTCAATTGGTAGATCACTCTATTACTTATCTGGTAGGCATTGAACGCGACATCATCCTGCAAATACCGCCCGGGCTATGTGTGCCGGTAGATTTTGTGATTATGGACATACCGAAGAAAGGTAGCTCGTAGATCATATTGGAGCATCCATTCATGGCGATCGCTGGAGTCTTGATCGATGTCTGTGAGGGGACATTATTTTTAACATGGGAAATATTGATGTCCAATTCTGCTTGTAAAAGCCTATGAAGGAACGCTTACTGTCGAAAGATGCTATTACCTTGATCTCTTGGAGGACGAAGCTACTTATGAACATAACATGGAGGAGATTTCCAAAGATTTAATGAAGATGAGCTTGGACGACGACGTCGTTGTCGTATACAACAAGGCGGTGGCCACCTTTTTACGAGTTCTTGACGAAGAGCCCCTAGATATACACTTGCACCACCAAGAACCGGAGGCACGGATCTTTATGGCCGAGGAGGGCCATCAAAACGAGGCATGCCAAATACCACCACACGGAATCATTGGCAAGCATGACGGGCGTATTTCATATGCGCCTAACATCCTTGATCGTCGTTGAAAATCGTGAGGGAGCCGAGCTTACGACTTAAAACAAGCACTTATTGGGAGGCAACCCGATTTTCTTTCCTTTATCTTTTGTTTTTATTTTTGCTTTGCTTTTCCTATTCAAAAACCAAAGAACTACATTTTAAATCTATAAAAATACAAAAACATAAAAATCTTATGAGTTTTTCCTTCTACAAGTTGAACAATGAGGAGAGCGTGCCTAACGATGAAATGATGGAGACGGAACCAAGGGAAGAGCACGATAAAGCAATACAAGCTTGGGGGAAGAGTTACTGGAGACTCGACAGAGTAGGTACCCTACTCGATCGAGCTGCAGAGAGCTGGAGAAAATAGGCAAAAACGCGCTCTGGAAATCAATTGCGACTCGACCGAGTAGTACCCTACTCGGTCGAGCAACAGACAGAGCCCAAAAACAACGAAAAGAGCCCTTTGTTTCTAATTCGACTCGACAGAGTAGCTTCACTACTCGGTCGAGCTACAGGAGGAGTCCAAAAGTGCTAAAAAGGGTGCTCTGGAAAGCTTAATGGACTCGACCGAGTAGCTACCCTCCTTGATTGAGCTACATGAAGAGCAAAAGAGAGATGAAAACAACAATATGTTTCAATGCAGCTCGATCGAGCTGAGTAAGCAGCTCGATTGAGTACTAGGGCACAACTTCTGAGCTTAATATTCAAATTTTTAACCATTTATGCTCGCCCGAGTAGTTACCGCTGCTCGGCCCGAGCAATTACCGCTGCTCGGCCCGAGCAGTGACTTACTCAGCTGGGGCCAACAACTTAACCGAGCTCGATTCATCTTGTATTAATATGAAATCGACTCGGGATACCTATGCCTAATTCGAATCAAAACCCCAAATCCCGAGCTCCCCTAACCCTAGCCCTAATCCTACTCGACCACACGCCCCATCGTTGCCACACGCTCCGCTCGAGCACCACCGTTCGTCGTCACTCGGTGCACCTCCCCTCGACTCTCTCTCCCCCTTTCTCTTCCTCTCTCCCCTATCTCTCTCTCCATCTCTATCTATCTCTATCTCTCTATCTCCCTCCGCTGAAATCGCCACCCACCCCTATTGCTCCGGCTCTCCGTCGGCGCCACCCAGCGCCGGTGACACAACATCCCCCCTACCTCCTCCATTTCCAATTTTCCCCATGTTCGTACTCCCCTCTCCCTCTTACCCTAAATCTCGCATCCCTCATTGCTCTGGCGTCTTACCGAAGCTGTGTCGTGCACGCCGCACGAGCACAACATGTGCTCAGGCCGAGCAACCCACATCACCCCCTACATCACCCCCCTTCATCCCCTCCACCATCCCTCTCATCCTCCCCATCTCCCCCAATTTCAAACCCCAACCCTAATTTTTTCTAAAACCCCAAACCTTATTTGATTTTCTTAAGTACCTACTAAAATCAATTTCTTATCATATTGCATGTACACTTCAAGCTTCTTCAAGGATTCGGGGAGCTTGGTTCGGAGCAGCTTGGGGATCGCTTGGCTTCGAGGCTTTGCACGTGCACACTCCTCTTTTACTTTTGCAGCGATGCTCAGATATCAGTATACTCCTTCCATTTTTATCTTTTATACTGTAGCTAGCCGTCTACGACATTCGCACGATGCCTCCTTGCCTTAGGCCGACGAAGCCTCCGCCGACGAATAGGAAGGCCACCACTGGTCCCTCCTCTTCTAGGCAGACACGACGCCCATGTCGTGCACGTTCACCCACACCCGAGCAGTACTTGGACGATTCGTCGTCCTCGTCTGACTCGTCCCGATCCACCCCCCCCCCGTGCCTTTAACCATAGAGGCCCCACTCACCCCACACACTACCGATGCACCCACTCCCACTACTACTTCTCCATCCCATCCAGTTCCACCACCACTCACCCTATAGACGTAAGATATCGTCTTCAGGGACGATGCTCATAGTGAGCATTTGTCTCCATGTCCCACCGTACCATCGTTCCCACCCCCTTCTCTCACATCCCCACCCTCCAGCACCTTGGACGCCTACATGGTGTCCACAGGCTATACCAGACCATAGGGTTTGACCGCCTCCTCGCCACCCATGCCCACACGTACACCCGCTTCACCCTCAAAGCATTGAGCTCCATTGTCGTCACCACAGTGGGTGATGGCCTTAGCATCAAGCTACTTGATCGCGATGTAGTGGTCACGCACGCTATGATCCGCGCCCACTTCCCTTTCCCTCTACCGCCCCGACGGTGCCCTCCACCCCTTCCTACTCTCTGATGCAGCGCACTTGCTATGTCACCGCCTCCTCCAGACAGCCCACGCCTCCACCGATATCTGATGCGGCGGCTTTTTCACTATTTTCTCCCAGATGCTCGGCCTTGCACTTACTGCACGTCTGGCGATTCCCACCGGGCCTACACGCCTGAGTTGGACATGCTTACCTACATGTCCACCATCAGGCCGCACGGTGAGCGTCACTGGATCTACCTTCTAGGTGCCCACCGCGAGCAGCACCTATACCTGTCCCGCCCCGATCTCACCCGTGTAGAGCCATTCAAGCTTGACTGGCTCATTCCCCTCATTTTTCTGATCCCTCCCATCCACGTCATCGAGCCACCTGGAGCACCAGTCGTCGACGATGTCGATGACTGGGTGCTCAGTTCTGATGAGGAGGAGCCCGACATTGCTGCCCTCGTAGCAGCCCAGCCAGCCCAGCCAGCCTAGCCTGCACATCCACCCCCACCAGGGAGCACTTCTATCCCCACTTCTGTCTGTGCTCCCACTTCCACCACCACCACAACCACCACCACTGTAGAGACCACGGGGACAGTCCACACCTATTCCCCCAAGGTCACTACCTCTGTCTCTGCCATGCCCAGACCTAAGGGCACAGTTGTTTCCGCTGCTCCTGATTTTACTTCTTCCATCTCTTCAGAGCCAGCTAGTTCGGTCGCTCCCGAGCCCATCGCTTCACCTATTTTGGAGCTCGTTGCTGACAGCACACTTCCCGCACCTGTGGACCTCCTCACTTCCATTCCTACCACTCTAGGATCTACAGTCACTCTTCCTAGCACCACTTTTGTACCAGCATCAGTGGTATTCTCTGATAGCATCGTGGTGTCTGCCACCACTTCTGTTGCCACGACGTCTCCCATTTCTGATGATGCTGCTGCTTCTGTCTCTGCACCAGATCTCCAATCCATTCCACTCACTTCTTCTTCCACCGAGATCCCCGCTAGACCACCATCCCCTGACTTTCAGTTCAGACCCCGGGTATCACTTTCCCGTAGGCATCCTATGAGGCTGGTTTCTCATAGTTCACGCCCACCTCCTAACTCCTGCACCACAGACGCACGTCTTGCTATGATAGAGACTGAGGTTGTCACCCTGAGGCGTGCCTTTGACACCCTCGCGACCTTGCTCTCCTCTTTTCAGCAGTCAGTGGAGCGGGACCTCACCACCATTCTCGATATCCTTAGGCATCAGAGTGAACCTCATGTTATACTTGCAGCAGCCCCTCCTCCCAGGCAAGACCTTGTCCCCTCAACCCCTCCTGCACCGCTCACCGTACCACACTCTCAGACTTCTGCAGGGCCTGTCACTTCTTACCCTGAGTCAGTTGCACCACTGGTGGACACTTTTATTGTCGACACACCCGTTCTCACACTCGTCGACACACCAGCAGTTCCAACTTCTTCTGAGCCTATTGCACATCCTGTTGATTTGTCGGCCGACACACTTGTCGAGCCTCCACCCATTGTGCCAGATGTTCCTACCTCTGGTCCCCAGTAGTCAGACCCATCATCATCCACTCAGGGTGATGCCGCTGCCTGATCCTTACATTATTTTTTCTCCTGTCACCCCTTATTTATTTTTGTGCACATCTGTCTCTTCGGGGCCATGACCTTGCATCGCTTTGGGGATGACCTTTGTGCACCACCTGTGTATATTCCATCATTTTGCATTTACATATATTGCACCTGCATCATGTCATCATTTGCATCATATGCCTGCTTGTTCATACTTTTGCATCGTAGGCATTAAGTCATGCATCTGCATCTGCATTTCTTCTTTTATTTGCATAGTTTCTCTTTTATTTTATTATTTTCCATTTATTTACCACCCGCCCACCCTAGCCCCATTTCCCCTTCTTTCCAGCGCGTTCTCAGCAGTGAGGACACTGCTATGTTTAGCTTGGGGGATGAGCGGTATCGCTTTTATTTTCATTTTTTTCATTTTCTTTCATTTTACACTTTTTATTTTTATTTTCCACCACTTTTTCACCGTTTCATTTTAGCATTATGTTTTCCATGTTTGGTATGCTTACATGCTTGCAATTATTTTATTTTCTCTGCATTTCTCTTCCCATCCCTGCTAGATATATTCCGAGTGATGATATCTCTCTTAGCTTTAGTAGCTATCACGATGCTTACTATTTTTGCCATGCTATTTAGAGTATTTCAGTGTCTTATTATTCATATGCTTGCATATATATTCTACTGACGATCTCTCTATATAAATGCATGAAATAAATTGAAACTGAAGGTATGCAATAGTATTTAGTATGCCTATGTTGGATATACACCAAGATTCATGCATCATTAGAATACTTGAAGCATCTGCCTTGTATCTTATTCACTTCTTATTGCATGCCTGTTATTATTGTGTGCCTTAACGCATGACTTCATTATTTGTTGAAATGAAAGAAAATATCTATGCTTGATTATGAGTTTAGTTGGAGTATTATCTTATTAAACCATTGTGCACACCTTATGAGTTAACCAAGTGATACATTATTTCCTTCTCCACATATCTTTATTATTCTCTATATGTCACTTGGGTTCACCCCCTTTGCAGATACTTATACCGCATCTATTCTCAAAAATCCCAAAAGAAAAGGTTAGCTTCAAAAAGCCCCAAAAAGCCAAAAGGAGCCAAAAAATACATGTATATCCTATTGCTCCTACACAAAAAAAGAAGAGTACGAAAGAAAAAGAAACAAAAAGTTCAAAAACCAAAAAGAAAAGCAAATTATTTCTCTACTTTCATTATTTGGATCTACACAAAAAAATACTTGGAAAAGAGCCACAAAAGTTCCTTCATTATTCCTTAGATGCAATGCCTCAAGCTAAGCTTGGGTGGTGGGGGTGGGGTGAACCCATTTGATTATTCGAATGAGTACGCCATTAGAGTAGAGTTGTGAACATTTGGGGATATTTGATAATGCTTACACTTTGCGAAATATATTAGCCATGGAGATTTTTCATGATTTGAGATGAATATATGAATTCCATGATCCTTATTATATTCTCTATTGCATGCTTGGTATGAACCTTATATGCATCATTTATTTCTATTAATTGAAAAGTGCGTCGCCAATATTGGTATATTGAACTCTATGAATTTAGAGGATCCCTTCCTTTGTTCTTAAATACTTGCAAGTAATATGTTTAGCTAAGATATGAAATTTTTATTAGCATGTAATCCATCTTCAAAGTATTGTGATATGTCGCTATGGCTTGAGATCTGACCGAATACTCTAGCACACCCCTCCATCTTCCATTCTTTTTCTATTTTTATTTTTTTCATCGCCTGGTGAGCCTCCTATTCGTCTTCCTCAAGGACGAGTAAGAGGTAAGCTTGGGGGATTTTGATGTGTCCCTATTTTTCATGTTTTTATCGTAGCATTTCATGTCATATTCGCCTCCAAATTCCATATTTTCATATAATATCGTGAGTTTAACGACATATTCGAGTTGTGTATAGCTGTATGGATTTTCAGGAGTTTTGTAGCGAATTGGGGCTATTTTGGGACATGGACACATTCGGCACATCTGAGACGTCATTGTCAAGGCCCCATACGAGTTCACCGAGGTATGGAAGAAGATCGGAGGAGAGGAGGAGAAGAGAGCGAGAGACGGGCAAATTCAGCATTAGTTGCCCAGGTGACTCGATTGAGCAGTATTAGTTACTCGGCCGAGCTGACACGCAGAAATCACACGGAAATAGCCTCAACCTCCTCGACCGAGCAGACAGCCAACTCGACTCGAGTTGCATCAAACAGAGTGATGATTTTGAGATTTTTCCCAAGGCACTGTAGCTCGCCCGAGCAGCAAAGCAACTCGACCGAGCAGCTCACCTACTCGACCCGAGTCGTCATCCAACAGGGGCAGCATTTTAGAAGAAATTCCGATCTACTGTTGCTCGACCGAGTAGGGGGGCTACTTGACCAAGTAGCCCGTATCAGCCAGAAGCAGAGCAGCAGCAAGCGGAACTTGAAGTCAACTCGACCGAGCAAGCACCGCAACTCGGTCGAGTAGCACAATGCGACCAGTTGAGTTGGTGGGCCCAAGTGCCCAGATTTTCTGAGATTTTTTTGAATTCCTACCCTTTCTATATATGCTTGGTTTTAGTCTTATTTTAGAGAGACTACTTTTTAGTTTTAGTAGAGAGTTTTAATTAGTGTTTTTAGGTCTAGAGAGTTTTGTGCCGTCGCTAATTTTGTGAAGATAAACCTTGGATTTTTATTGTTCTTTTGCGCAAGGAAACTCAATTTTCTAAATTATATTTGGATGCTATTGCTCCACGATGCATTGGTAACAATTCTATAAGCTTTCTATTGATTTTTATGTCTTCTATTGCCATGATGAATTCCTTTGCATTTATTGAATCTTTCTTTGCTATTTCTATGATGCGTGAGTAGTTCCATCTAGGGCTAATGGATTAGCCCATATATCTTAGGATTTAGGTGTAAAGTTAGGATTTTTAGGTTGTGTTCGTATAAAAGGGACGTATTTTGGTCGATTTTCCAAAGTTTGTAGGAGAACTCGTACTGAGATCATGCCCACGGTCGGTGGAATCGATTGGCTTAAGTAGTATCCTATAAACTTAAGTATGGAGTAAGTGGATTCAATTAGGGATCGTGACCATATCTGACTCGTGTCTTGATGGGATCCACTGACGAACTATATTGCTAATTGACGGCTACCACCATTGCGTCAATGAGAGCCACCAAAATACATCTCAACTCTAACCCACGAGAGTGGCGTGAGTTGATATCATTGTGACCACGAGAGTGGCATGAATATTGTCGATTCTTAATGCACGTATCGTGTGCGCCTGTCGTGAGAGCAGGGTTAATGCGATATGTTAGATTCATGGTACTTAGATCCATGAATTCCACATCTTAGATGCGACAATCCCTAATAAAGCCAATGCAATGTAAGAGTCTCAACCAAACATCGACATTCGACGATCCTAGCGGTGAGTCCTAAAGCTCTAGTCTTTATTCATTGATCACAATCCCAAACAAACAATCCGTTAAAACCGACTGCTATCTAAATTCTAAGATTTGGAAATAGCCCGAGACAATAACATCTCTACCTTTCATGTGAGATCGATAATCTTTTATACTACTACTTGACACCGTATGCTTGCGTAAAGTGCCGGGAATTCGCATTTGGGATACATCTAGCCCTTGGCATTCGTGCCATTGCTAGGTGGCTTCTAGTTGTAAGTTTCGGGAGCATCACCCAGTCTTGGGTGTTAACAGGGAGGCTGAGGCCTCTAGCCACTCCTCCCTAGCTCTGGCTCTGCTCCAGGTGAGCATCGGCGAGGCCGTCATTGTGCCTTCCCTCTCCCTGCTGTCACCAAGACGAGCCACCCTTACGCTTCACCCCAGCCCTGCCACCATCGTTCCACTGCCGTCCATTTGCCCCACCGCTGTCGTGCCTCTCGGCCCCATCTGCGTCGTCGTCCCCGTTGCCGCGGCTGCCACTTCCCTGCAGCAAAGATAGAAGAACAACGATAGAGAAGAAGACATGAAACAGTAGAAAATTAAAGGAGGATGGAAGAAAGAGAAAAGAGTGAGAGATCGTAAGAAAAAGAAAAAAATTAATTAAAAAAAATATAACAACCCATAAAATAATCGGAAGCTACAGAAAAATCCATCGCATTGCCTGGAGCGCTTAAACACCTGGATCACAAGAATCAGGCAAGTATTTCGTCAGTTATTAATTTTCTTAGTTATCGCTATTTAAATTTAATTTGATAAAAATATTAACTTTTCATAATACACGTAAAGAAGAGAGATAAAAATATTTTACGAATGTACTAGTTCAGAGAATTTTTTTGACATATTGTGCATAAAATACTGACGTGTCATTTTTTTAAATAAAGCATTGAATGTTATCACTAAATAATTTCTAATTTCAAAAATTAGTTTTTAATTGAGTTTTAATCCAAAAAATTGATTTTAATTGTTTAGAAATTATTTAAAATACCAATTAGTTTCATAAAATTATTTTCAACTTAGATAAAATTATATTCTTGTTATGAATCATCATCTAGGGGGAGGAACCCCTCGCCCTTTATTTAAAGTAGGTAGGGGAGTGTACAGAGCTAAGATACAATAGATACGGTCTTATCTATAAGATAAGACGTGATCCTATCTAACTCATCAACATCCGTTCACAACACTCCCCCTTATCTAGCCATATGTGTGTACTCTGCCAATGAATACTTCAAGATTCTGAGTGTAGTAGGAGTCTCGCACGGGGTGGATACTTCAGGATCCTGAGTTGATGTGGTTAGCCTCGTTAAAACCTTTAACTATGGAAAACCATGTGGGAAAAACCATAGTTAAGGAAAAAAGAATACAAACACTCTCTAACTACCCCTGATCTCTACAAGCTCTCAGTCTTTCAGATCTATTAGGCGTCTCATAACTCCTATGTACAACATTCCGAAAATATACACAGATTGCAAATTTCATCACCATTAAGCAGCTACTGAATCCAAAAACTCTGGAGGGGTGTACTTAGTTTCTTCTCCTCTGATGTGGTCTCCTCAAATGAGGTAAGCTGGTCTTCAGACTATGTGGTCAGATCCACAATACCAGCCTCTATCCCAGTCGTCACTGGGATGTGATGTATCACTAGACGCCCTGAAATACACCATTTGTGTGTTTCTGGAATGGTGAGGATCTTGGAATGATAGGATGATGTTGCCTTCATAATTTGCTTTGCTGATCTGCTGTAGATGGTCATCCCACTTGGGTACCCATTCTGTGATTTCTCAGTATAGTGATAGGACCTGTAACCTACATTTGCATAAACATGGAGGATGATACTTTATAATGTGAGCCCAAATATTTCGACCCTTGGAGGAAGCGCAGAAGATGCTTAACTCCAGTCTAATGGCCTTTTTAGGTGCCTAACTATCTCTGGCTAATGAGTTTACATCTGCTCAATCAGGACGCGTGTAGTTAGCCAGGAGTGCCTGAATGCACTTAAATAAGGGACTTCAGGACCAATTATATCCTCCCCCTCTTCCAGTGAACGGAAGGGTTCTTTTTGTACATCCATAGAGTGTACTACCATAGGTGTACTTTGGATGAAAATGGTCCATGTAATTTCTGCAATGCACTCTGGGCGTATTTTAATGTAACATGATTCTATAAATCTGTAAGCCATGACTTAATTTATTTTTACCTAGGTCTTTCATTTAAAGTTTAATAGTCAGGTGTGAACAGATAATTCTGTTTTCTCTTCAGGAGATCCGTTGAGATTTAAGTTGTTTGCAACAATGGTCGCAAATCATGTCCTTTGCTCAGATGCAAAGACATCCCTTAGTAAGAATCATTGCTTTGTCAAGTGATTCTCTTGGTTGTACATTTTTTATTATTCTTATTATTCTTCTTTAATAGAATAGACGCCCCGAAGTCTTTTCAGTTATTTAAGTAAATGTGGAATGTATCTTTACCAAGATATCCATGAAGGTATGTCGTCACAACATCCAATAGCGTCATATACAAAATTTCCTTTGCCAAATCGTAAGGTATTCGCATTTGATAACTTAGGGAATCAGATGCATCATTTATATAAGAGTCATGCTTATTTTAATTTGTTTATTCCCCAGTTTAAGCGAAATTATCCTTAAGCTAGAGATTGTACCTTATAGCATACGATTTTGTACTTATTTTTTTCTTATGTGTGCAATACTTATTTTACCCATAGGTTTGACACCTTTTGGTGTCTAGACTTCAGGTCTGAACATTTCACGTTTCATAAGTGAGTCCAGCTCATCTTTTATTGCCTCGTTCCATATTTGGCCAATCTCTACGTTTGCATTTTAGCAACGGATTATGAAACTATATTTTATCAATATCATCAATTTTGCGATGTATATGGCAATATGATACGTGAATACATTGTCGACAATTATGTTCTTTCTGTCCAACTGATCGGTCCATATTTTACACCTTTTTCTGCATGTTTTCACGCCATTTCGATTGCTCATATTGCGATTTTCACGAGTATTCGACAATATTGCGCTACTTTTCACTATTTCTTGTTTTTGTCGTATTTCAGGAAATATGGAGCGATCGGGAGCAAAAATGAGCTTAAGGGACTTGCACCGACTCCGGAGCGTCACCCAAGGCTCTTTTGAGGGCTATTCGGCGATGGGAGACAGGTGGAAGAAGAAGGAACTCCGTAGGAGAGACAAGGATGAGAAACGGAGAAGATTGGGTATTTTCAGCATGCCACTCGGCCGAGTGAAGGAGTCACTCGGCCGAGCAAAGAATCCCGCTCGGCCGGCCAGATCGGACACGCAACAGATTGAGTATCAGCGTGCACTCGGCCGAGCATCGCCAGCCCACTCGGCCGAGCACGGAGACACCACTCGCCCGAGTGGCATCACGACGACGGCAAGCAAAAATCCCAGACTTACTGGAATCCGTCAGGCGATTGAGTGTTCCGACTCGGCCGAGTACCGAAGGTCCCGCGGCCGAGTGAGTAAAGCTACTCGGCCGAGTCACCTCCAAAGACAGACCCCCCAAGACCCCTGACTTACTAGAATTTTACAGGGTCTGTCACTCAGCCGAGTAGAGAAGCCCACTCAACCGAGTAGAGAAGTCAACTCGGCCGAGTGATGCCGAGGACACGAAGCGCCCAGATTTTCAGACATCCTCCAACTCTTTTGAAATCTGCTATCATTCCAGTGGGTAAATTATTTTTCTCATATTTTTTATGGATATTAGACTTCATGACGATTCCAACGCCGCCAAGAACGCGCAAATCGGAGGTCGGATGAAATCTGGGGAATTTCTGCAAGTTGATGCTGCAGTGCTGGAATTTCCACTCGGCCGGGTCACATGTTCCACTCGGCCGAGTGTGGCCTGGGCCCAGATTTTAAGTTGCGGTTTGGGCTGTTTTTGGGCACGAATTTGAGGGGTTTTCTAGGGTTTCTTGCTAGGGTTTTGGGGGAGTATTTAAGGGTTTTGTAGCCACCATTAGAGGGAGATCCCCATTATGTTTTCTTATCCCTATTATGTTTTCTTAGCCCCCATATGTTTTTCTTAGGATTATTTTAGAGGTTAGGCCATGTCCTAGGCCCCCTCTTGGATCTAAAAGATTGTATTTTGGATTGAAGATCTTCATCAAGCTAAGTATTTTGTTCTTATTGTTTGAATCTTTGTTTTTCTATCTTTTTGTATGCAAGCAATGATTTTTATTGATTCTCATATCGTTATTGCTATGCTAGAGTAGATTTGTTGTTCTAGGGCATGGGGATGAACCCTATGGATCTAATTTCAGATGTGTGATGAATGAATTTCTAAATTGCTAGAATTGCTAGGAGGTTAGGTTGTGATTGATTTATTACGGATAGCTAGGGATTTCCATCGATATAGGGTTTGCAAGAGATTGGATTCTAATCGATGGGAAGGCCTAGATATTCGATTTAGGTTTATAATCGAGATTCTCTAGACTTGGTTTGCAAGAGATTGGACCAAAGCTAGGATTTTTATTATAAATCTATACACATATTCGTTTGCAAGAGATTGGACGAATACGAACTATCACAACCTAGATCGTAACTCGAGTTTGCACGAGAGTGGGCTCGAGGAGCGATTGAACGATGATGTCGATCCTAAAGCTAGTGGCTTAGGTTAGGGTTTGCAAGAGATTGGGTCCTAATCTAGGTTGCTATAGACCGGCAATAGCGCGAGAGCCTGAGCTTGGTTCTCTATTCAGTTACGAGTAGTTCACCTCAACACAAGTCTAGTAATATTGAGATTCACTATTTACGATGATGTATGACGATCCGTAGTGGGAATTCCCTAGCCCTAGACACTTTTATTATATTGTATTTAAATCAATATTTGACGGATTTCTTTATCATCGACACCGACATCCACCACCATTTCCATTATATCATACCATAGCCATCTCCACCAACAAAACATTCGTAGTCAAACCAACCTAGGATAGATTGGAACCAACACCACCTCCTCGTGTTCGATACCCGCTCGCCACTTTGCCGTGCGCTTGCGGTAAAACTACAATCGTTCTCCGGGTGTATATCCGAGGCCGATGAAGTTTTTGGCGCCGTTGCCGGGGAGGTGTTTCCCGTTGGGTGCCAATTTGTCACAATTAGGTTGATTAGATTACATTGAAAAAAAAATCAAAAAATAAAATAAAAAAAAGACAATGAGAGAGATTTTTTCCCACCACCTGCTATTATTATCTTTATCTCTCTTTGTACCACTGACGTCTTTTCATGGTTGTTTACTTTGATTGATCAGGTACAGTTGTTGCAGCGATGGTGCTTCCAAAGAAAATGCGAGCGGGCTCTATACAATCCTACATATATCTCGCTGCATTCTATCAGGCTGATGGAGAATCCTTCGGGGAAGCCTTGTCTAGGTTTGAAGGAATGTTAGAAATGTTCCAGACGGAGTCAGACCATGAGTGGAATGACTCCACGCTATTTGATATCTTCACTAGAAGGCTAAAGGGACCCTCACGTGAGTTTTTGAAGAGGATGCAAGTGGAGAAGTTCAGTGATCTACAGTTGGCAGCAGCCTTGGAGCAAATGATAGATGATGTTCGATCTACCGGTTCACTAACCGTTACGGTAAGTAAACCATACGACCAAGTATTCATCGATTTTGTTATGGCTAATGTCTCTAGCGTAGGTACTATCATAGATGGAGTGTATGCTTCACTTGAAGGTGACCATATCCACCTTTACACCATCAACACTCCACAAATAGAGACATCTGAACTGTTAAAGGAGGACACATATATGAACCTATTGAGAAACATTGTTGACGTAGTTCGAGATTCCGGTCCATTGACAATAACGGCAGGTGATCCTTTTGAGCTTGAATTTCAAAACTTTATTACTCATTGTATCTCTTCCACAGGCACAATTAATGATGGAGTCTATGCTCTAGTTGAGGGGCACAAGACCCATTTTTACACCACGGTCGAGATACATGAGCCTATAGAACCACCTTGTGCCGCCTTCGCCTCCCCCTGCCACCCATCTGAGTCAGAGCAGCCTATACCATCAGAGGATATTATTGAGGAGGTCATGCCTATAGTAGCGGAGCAGACCATCGAGGAGGACCTGACTTTGGACGATGACATCTGCACACAGATGAAGCCCGAATTGTGCCCCCTCCTTTCGAGCTACCGCAGCCATCCCCACCTTCTACAGAGGCTGAGCATCCCTCCGAGGACCACGCTTCCACTGATGTTGAGGACAATCCCACAGAGCTTATGGCTCCCCTTCAGGGAGATCTCTTTACTCCCTCATCTCCTACATTTGATTCTCCTCCCGTGTATGATGTTTTTTATGATTCAGATTTTGGAGACTCATTGCACCTTTTGCAGGATTCATGTACATACGATCAAGAGGTATGATGGGATGTATACGAGGAGGAGAGCGAGGAGTTAGCACCCATGGACGCTATTGAATATGATCAGGAGGTGCGATGGGATAAGTCTGACAATGATGAGGAGCTGCCTGATGAGACCTACGCTTATATGCCCAAGCTACCTGAACAACCTGAGGCGAACAATGAGGAGTTGATCGACGTGGTATACGAGAGTGGAGATTTATTTCCAGGGAAGTGTTGTCACCTGTCTTTAATTTTAAATACTTATGTTGATGACCCTCTTTGGAATACATTTTTTGGGGAAGAATTATCCACATCAGATTGATGTGGCTTATCTCTTGCAGGGTACAGGTGGAGTCCTTGGAGAGGTGCTGGGAGCCGCATTGCTGGAGTCTGATGGAGTCCGTGGACATACGCGCCTGGCGGAGCCACGGAAAGAGCAGTTGCCTGCACCGACAAAGATACTGGATCCGCCTTTTGCTATAGGTGATATCAATCCAGTAGTGTAGAAATTTTTATGCTTTCAATAAACTCGAATCCTCTCGACAGCGAGAGGACCGTATAGATTTGCTTGAATAAATATCACCTCATATGATGGCAACAAAAATCTTTTACACCCCAAACCCATTATATATATTAATTCCCCTCTCCATATTTTGATACGCCACATCCTTTTGCTCACCACCATTGAGCATTTCTTTCAAGTGAATACTCACTTTCTTATTCATTTGACTAGATCACGCTTTGCAAAGCCATGACATTTTTGATTGAGTCACTTGAATATGATTGTTTGGTATAAGCTTGGGGGAAAGCGCTCTCATGCATCATTGTATGTGCATGTAGTTGCATTAGGATTTCATGTCATTCATTTCATCATTTTTCATTCACCCCCTTATTATTATCGTTGTTCCTCATATTTTTTCATTATGATCGCATTGAGGACAATGTGAAGTTTAAGCTTGGGGGAGTGCATTTCCATGCCATTTAGATGCATTAGTTGCATTTTTACTTTATTTTAGTTTTTTTTTTAATTTTCAAAATTTTTGCATCATCTTTTTTATTTTTTCCATCTTATTTTCCTTTTATGTGTGTTCATGCATCATATTGTGTGCTTGTTTTTTCTTTTCTTTCCTCTCTTTTATTTTTTCTTATTTCTTTATTTTCCTTTCTCTTCTTTTGCTAGATGTGTTCCTTATGATGATATCTCTTATTGCTTAAGTAGCCATCACGATGCTTATTATTCCTTGCCATGCTACTTAGAATATTACATAGTCTTGCTATTCACATGTGCTTGCAAATCTATTCTTTTGATGATTCATCTACATGAATGCATGATATTAATTGAAGCTGAATGTATGGATTAGTGTTTAGTATGCTTTTGTTGGAAATGCACCAAGATTCACTCATCATTAGTATATCTGAAGCATCAGTTTTATTGTCTTATTCACCTCATGTTGCATGCTTGATATGATTGTGCGCTTTACCGCTTGACTTCACTTTTCATTGAGATGATTGAGAATATCCATGCTTACATATTGGTTTTAGTTGATGTATTATTTTATTGAACTGTTCGTGCACATCTTAGAGTGAACCGAGTGCTACATTATTTCCTTCTCCACAAATATCTTTTATTCTCTACATGTCGCTTGAGTTCACCTCCTAAAGATACTTATATCTCATCTATTTCCCAAAAATCCCCACAAAAGAAAAAGTTAGCTCCAAAAGTCCAAAAAGCCAAAAAGGAGCCAAAATCCAAAAAAATACAAATCATATAGCTCCAACAAAAATCCAAAAAGAAAAATGAGAAACAAAGTCCAAAAGAAAAAAAAAATTCTCTATCTCATTATTGGAGCCACAAAATACTTGGGAAAACCAAGGCAAAAATCCCATTTTCCACTATCATATTCCTTTAGATGCGATGCCTCAATCTAAGCTTGGGGGGTTGAATTCATTTGACCATATGAGTGAGTACGACATTAGAGTGGAGAGGTGCACGAATGGGAAAGTTTGATAATGCTGAAACTTAGCAAAATACCTTAGTTATGGAGATTTCTTATGAATCGATAAAATATGTGAATGCCATGATTTATTCCATTCTCCATTGCATGTTTGGCGTGATTCTTATATGCTTCTGTTATAACTTTTGATTGAAAAGTGCATTGCCAACATTTGTATATTAAGTTCTATGAGATGCATGATGTCGATATGAATTGATTGTATGAATTTAGAGAATCCATTCCTTTGTTCTTAAAAGCTTGCAAGTACCGTGTTTAAATAAGATTTGAAATCCTTATAGCATGTGATTCGTATTTTCGAAGTTATCGTGATGTGTAGATTATGGCTTGAGATCTGAGAAGAAGAATCTAGCGGCCCCTTTCACCTCGTGTTCTTTATTTTTCATTTCATTTTCTTTATTTTCATCTCCCGAGTTCGTCTCTCTACTTATCTTCCTCGAGGACGAGTAAGAGGTAAGCTAGGGGGATTTTGATCGGTCCATATTTTACACCTTTTTTCTGCATGTTTTCACGCCATTTCGATTGCTCATATTGCGATTTTCACGAGTATTTGACAATATTGCGCTACTTTTCACTATTTCTTGTTTTTTTCGGATTTCAGGAAATATGGAGCGATCGGGAGCAAAAATGAGCTTAAGGGACGTGCACCCACTCCGGAGCGTCACCCAAGGCTCTTTTGAGGGCTATTCGGTGATGGGAGACAGGTGGAAGAAGAAGGAACTCCGTAGGAGAGACGGGGAGGAGAAACGGAGAAGATTGGGCATTTTCAGCATGGCACTCGGCCGAGTGAAGGAGTCACTCGGCCAAGCAAAGAATCCCGCTCGGCCAGCCAGATCGGACACGCAGCAGATTGAGTATCAGTGTGCACTCGGCCGAGCATCGCCAGCCCACTCGGCCGAGCACGGAGACACCACTCGCCCGAGTGGCATCACGACGACGTCAAGCAAAAATCCCAGACTTACTGGAATCCGTCAGGCGATTGAGGGTTCCGACTCGGCCGAGTACCGAAGGCCCCGCGGCCGAGTGAGTAAAGCCACTCGGCCGAGTCACCTCCAAAGACAGACCCCCCAAGACCCCTGACTTACTGGAATTTTACAGGGTCTGTCACTCGACCGAGTAGAGAAGTCAACTCGGCCGAGTGATGCCGAGGACACGAAGCACCCAGATTTTCAGACATCCTCCAACTCTTTTGAAATCTGCTATCATTCCAGTGGGTAAATTATTTTTCTCATATTTTTTATGGATATTAGACTTCATGACGATTCCAACGCCGCCAAGAACGCGCAAATCGGAGGTCGGATGAAATCTGGAGAATTTCTGTAAGTTGATGCTGCAGTGCTGGAATTTCCACTCGACCGGGTCACATGTTCCACTCGGCCGAGTGTGGCCTGGGCCCAGATTTTAAGTTGCGGTTTGGGCTGTTTTTGGGCACGAATTTGAGGGGTTTTCTAGGGTTTCTTGCTAGGGTTTTGGGGGAGTATTTAAGGGTTTTGTAGCCACCATTAGAGGGAGATCCCCATTATGTTTTCTTATCCCCATTATGTTTTCTTAGCCCCCATATGTTTTTCTTAGGATTATTTTAGAGGTTAGGCCATGTCCTAGGCCCCCTCTTGGATCTAAAAGATTGTATTTTGGATTGAAGATCTTCATCAAGCTAAGTATTTTGTTCTTATTGTTTGAATCTTTGTTTTTCTATCTTTTTGTATGCAAGCAATGATTTTTATTGATTCTCATATCGTTATTGCTATGCTAGAGTAGATTTGTTGTTCTAGGGCATGGGGATGAACCCTATGGATCTAATTTCAGATGTGTGATGAATGAATTTCTAAATTGCTAGAATTGCTAGGAGGTTAGGTTGTGATTGATTTATTACGGATAGCTAGGGATTTCCATCGATATAGGGTTTGCAAGAGATTGGATTCTAATCGATGGGAAGGCCTAGATATTCGATTTAGGTTTATAATCGAGATTCTCTAGACTTGGTTTGCAAGAGATTGGACCAAAGCTAGTATTTTTATTATAAATATATACCCATATTCGTTTGCAAGAGATTGGACGAATACGAACTATCACAACCTAGATCGTAACTCGAGTTTGCACGAGAGTGGGCTAGAGAAGCGATTGAACAATGATGTCGATCCTAATGCTAGAGGCTTAGGTTAGGGTTTGCAAGAGATTGGGCCCTAATCTAGGTTGCTATAGACCGGTAATAGCTCGAGAGCCTGAGCTTGGTTCTCTATTCAGTTACGACTAGTTCACCTCAACACAAGTCTAGTAATATTAAGATTCACTATTTAAGATGATGTATGACGATCCGTAGTGGGAATTCCCTAGCCCTAGACACTTTTATTATATTGTATTTGAATCGATATTTGACCGATTTCTTTATCATCGACACCGACATCCACCACCATTTCCATTATATCATACCATAGCCATCTCCACCAACAAAACATTCGTAGTCAAACCAACCTAGGATAGATTGGAACCAACACCACCTCCTCGTGTTCGATACCCGCTCACCACTTTGCCGTGCGCTTGCGGTAAAACTACAATCGTTCTCCGGGTGTATATCCGGGGCCGATCACCAACACCTCTCCAGTACGTAAAACATTTACTTTCATTTCAATTTTTCCCGGCATTTTCTCTGTAGTGGATTTTGGAAAGGGTGAGGGTATGGACATGAGCTCATTGTCCTGTGGTAGTATTGACTCAAGGTCTCCAGGAGTGTGTTTTTTTTTCTTTCTTTTTTTTCTTGGATTTCTGTCCTTGGTGCCTAGTGGTTTGCCTCTTTTCTGTTGAGGAACAACCACTTCTGCTACTGGTGGATTGCATCCATTCTCGGGGATGTCAATCCTAGCTGGAGTATTTGCAGCAGGGATGTGTGATCTGACAATCTTTTGGTTGTCAGTAAATGAGTCCGGTAACTGGTGAACAATGTTCTGTATGTGGATGATCTTCAGGATTTCATCTTCATATTGTTTTGTTACCAGATCATAGTGGGTTAAAGTTCATGTATCCAATGTTATAATTTACTTCGGACCAGATTTTTTAGTATCTGTGCCCATTTTGGGGAAACTCGTCTCATCAAAATCACAGTCTTCAAGACGTGCCTTAAATGCGTCCCCCGTTTGGGGTTTTAGGTATCTTATAATATAGGGTGAGTCAAACCCTACATAGATACCTAGAAGACATTGAGGACCCATTTTTGTCCTCTGTAGTGGTGCAATGGGGATGTAAACTGTGTAATCGACGATTCTCAAGTGAGAAAAGTTCGGTGCCATTACATATACAAATTGCATTGTAGAGAGACTCTGACCTCCAGAGGGTCTTATTTTTATTAACGATGCAGCATGCAAAATTTGCTTGTCCACATGCATCCATCGGAAACAGGGATTTTATTAACAATGGACGTGCAATCCATTGGAGTCTTTTTATTAGTGACTCTGCCAACCCGTTTTGGGCATGAACATGCGGACTAGATGTTCAATTTCAATTCACGTTGCTTGGCAGTACTCTTGAAATGACCGGGAGGTAAATTCCCCAATATTAACCAGACGTATTTTCTTTATTTGATTGTCTAGAAAATGTGCCTGCAATATTATTATTTGTGCCAATAGCTTTGGAAAAGCTAAGTTACGGGTTGATAGTAGACACACATACAAATATTTTGAGGATCCATTTATCAGTACCACAAAGTACCGAAATATCCCACTAGGGGGTGGATTTGTCCACATCTATCTCCTTATTTTCTTTCGAGGGAGCGTGGAGATTCTTTGTCTACTTTTAGTAGAGATGGCCTTGTCATTTGTTTTCCCATATAGCATGGGATGCAAGGGAATTCTCACTTCTGAAGAGTCTTCTGGTTCTTCGAGTCATGCCCATAGGATTGAGATAAGATATGGTGCATCATCATTGATCCAGGGTGGCCAAGTCTATCATGCCAAAGTAAAAACTTGGCTGATATCGGGCACTTCAGGTTCTCCGTTAAATTAGCTTCCTCTCTCCGAATCATTGTACGGTAGAGGCCTGAAAGGCTCTCAAAATGTTCAAGTATAGATTTTACTCCTTTTTCTTGAAAAGTTACATACAGAATTTCTTTTTCGTTTACATTTGTTGTTTCCAGATGGAATCCGGTTAAATGGATGTCCTTGAAACTTAGAAAGTTTGTTTGGAATTCAGAGAGAATATTGTATCCTTTATTTTTATTTTTGTGTCATTTGGGAGCAACAGAGTTGAGTTTCCAGAACCTTTAATATGACCCTGATATTATATTTATTGGTCTTTGTATTGAAGGATACTTTGTGTTTATTGTCTTGTGTTTATTGTCTACTAATCAGTCATGAGAGCAGTTCATCTATTAAAAGATGAATCATATAAGCACATTTTCGGAAAAACATTTTCATTCAAAACAAATTCATTAATTCAAATTGCTCCCACAACATAAATTGTTCTGAAACAAGTACAAAGACAAATGGCTAATCTAGCAGGTCATTTCTTTCGAAGTCGTCAGCTGTGAACTTGACTGGAGCATTTGTGATCACCAGGTTTGTTTCAGCCTTCTTTAACTTGTTTTCTTTATACAGTTCCTGGAGATGCTGTGGAGTTCGGCACACTATAGACCATTGGCCTTTCATGCCACAGCTATGACACTGGTCTTCTCATTCCCACTTGGGTGGGGTGCATCATTTCTATTGTTGTCATTTCTGCACCAAGTGAACTTCTGCCTCCCTTCATTTATTTGCTGTTGGACTTGGCCTCTGGCCCTTTTGTTCCGTCCTCATTTCTGTGGTCTTTCTTTTCTTTTGTTATGTCTCTTCTTTTTGGAAAAAGAAGATGCATTGTGAGCTTCTGGTAGGGGCAGTGCCAGGGGGCGTATGTTGTGAGTGACGAGGAGAAGCTCTCTCTTTTGTTCAGCCATGAGTAAACATGACAGAAGCTCAGAATACTTGGTGAAATTTCGTTCACGGTATTGCCGCATCAGTAACGCATCCTTCTCGTGAAAAGACGTGTACGTCTTTTCCAGCATGCAATCTTCTGAGACCTTTTCACCACACAACTTCAGGCGTGAGGTGATGCTAAAAAGAGCTAAGTTGTACTCAGCTATGGACTTAAAGTCATGTAGTCTCATGTTCTCCCACTCATATCGTGCCCTTGGTAGTCTAACCTCTTTCTGATGTTTATATCTATCATCAAGGGCAGTCCACAGCTCAAGTGGATCTTCGACCGTAATGTATTCAGCCTTTAGGGTCTTGTCCACATGGTGACGAATATAGATAATGGCTTGCACATTTTCTATATCGTTTGCATTTCCATCTTTGGTTATAGTCGAAATAATGGACTTAGCCCGCAGATGAAATTTCACATTGAGCTGCCAGCTCAGATAATTTCTTCCTGATGCATCCAGCACTTCGAAATTGACACTTGCGATTTTGGCCATTTTATCTTGCAGAGCACAAATTTGCATGAATTAATAATTTATACATTAAACATTTTCATTCGGAGACAATTTTTAAATAAAGAACTAATTGCATGGATCGGCTAGTCCCATATAAAAAATAGTCCAAAGTCCATATTACAGTCCATATTACACAAATGAAAACAAAAAAAGAAATTACAACTTTGGAAATCATGTGGGTCTCATATAAAATCTTCAGCTTCAATAGTGGCCTCCGTCTCCATGAAAGGTAGTCATCAATCTTGGATATTACATAATTTCTGTTAGTTTTTGGGTTCAAGACTAACGTTGTTTTGATGATGATCAATACATTATGTTAGTGTGCTAATCAATCTTATGTTTTAGTCTCAGTTTATCTTAATGATTATATGTTGATGAGACAAAGCATAATGCTTGGAGGATATTACAATGGATATTTTAAAGACCTCCAAGAGTGATGGTGTACCCAAGCGTAGATGTAGTCGTGAAGATCATCTAATAAAGCCAAAGCTTGGAGCATGATGATGGATGGACATCTAGAGGAGCAATGCCAACGTTTGGAGCTTGATGAAGGGAAGCTCATCAAGGGGTGCCAAAGCTTGGATGATGTTGGGGAGCATTAAGGTATCGTGAGCTTGTAGACTTAGACTCTAGGAGATGCAATATGTAATCCATGTAATTTTAATTACTTGCATTTCTCTTTTTGAGTCTAGGATTATTGTAATTCCTTGATATATGGTCATACTCTTATGCATATGCATTTAACCATCTTAGTAAGCCTTAGGATTATCATAGAATCCAATCCAATAGGTTCATCTTGCCCAAAGTCTCAATTGGAGTCTCTGGCTCTCCAACAGTCACCTGATGAAGGCTTTACAGTCAACTGGATGATTCTAGGTGCCTGTCGAGCCTTCTACAGTCGACTGTAGTGCACTGCTCAAGTCAACCTTTTATTGACTCATACTTGAGCTTATGGAACAATCGACTGACGATCAATTTACAGTCGCCTGTCTTCCAACAGTCGCCTGTGAATAGTTCTAAAGTCGACTGTGCGTAACTTGCATTTTCTGGGCTTCATCCCAATTTGCAAGTCAGTCGACTGTTGCAGTTTTTACAGTCGCATGTCTATCTGACAGTCGCCTGTACTCTGGCCATCAGTCGTCTGTATGCATAAAGTTCGAAAGTTACATCTCTCTGTTTTATTTTCATCCCCTGCACCAGTCACCTGCTGAAGGATTTACACACGCCTGTCCTTTATACAGTCGCCTGTGTACTCTTTTTTAGTCGACTATCCTGGCTCAGATTATAGCCATTGTGATTTTTCTAACAGTTGAACAGTCGACTGTAACTTGTTCATCAATCGATTTTCTGTGCCGTAAACAACCAAAATCTAGCCATTGCAGATTTCTTCCCTTTGGGGTTTTGGCTGGTTTTATGGGCACTCTTCTTGGCTTCCGATATATAGAAGATTGCTTAGTTCTTTTAGAACTCTTGGTTAATATTGAATATCTTTGTGAATCAATAGCCACTTCTAATCTCTTCCATTCCCTCCTTAAAGCTTCAATCTTATGCTATAGCATCTAAGCTCAAGGAAATTTCTCCAAGGGATTTCTATCTCATTCCTTTTCTTGGAGAAAATCTTCCTTCTCTTAATTTCATACACTCAAGTAAGAAGTGTTAGGATTTATTCCTAGAAGATACAAAGATCATCAAGTGCAATCAAAGCTAATTCAAGCACTTTAGTTTCACTTGCATGCCTTCTTCTTTACATTGGTAAGATCATATCAAGGCATAGATTAGTGTTATTTCGTTTCACCTTTGTGATACCCCTAATTCTCTTTGTTGGAATTAGTTACTCTCTTTGTGGGAGTTACTCTCTTTGTGAGAGTTTGGTTCTTTCTGTGTGAGAGAACAAATCCTCTGTGTAAGAGTAAGGATTTCTCTGTGTGAGAATCCAAATTATCTGTGTGGGGTATCTCTATGTGAGATTGTATTCACTTCTTTTTGCAGGAATTATAGTGAATATTGGTGTGGCTGGACGAAACCAAGTTTTGGAAAACCAAGGTAAAATCCTTGTGTTTGCGATTTTTGTTGTTGAGCATACTCTTTAATTTCTGCTGCTTATTGTGCTTTATCTCAGTAACTTTTAATTAAGCCCTTTGCTTGCCATTACACTATTCACCCCCTCTAGTGTGTGTATAGCCCCGCAGGGTCCATTACAATTTCCTCACTGCAATTTCTCTCAAAATGGAAAGAAAAATACAGGAAAAGTAAAATGTGGTACTTAAATAGCCGATCCAAAACCACAATTAGCCATCCATGCAAATATTTGTGCTAATCAAACATTTTCAGCAGACATTTTCATCATAGGCATCATATTCATAGAAGGATAAACAATTTAAATACTTAATAATTACTGGACCACTGTGCAACGTCATACACCGTTAGTTTAGGTGACTAACGGCAGAGCGATCGCATGATCTTCCTAATTATTAAGTTAATATTGCACAACAGAATATAAGTTTATCTACAGAAGGAGCCAGTTAATAGTGATGCAGAGCATATAATTATGATCCTAAAAAGACATCATATAATGCAAAAAGTTGTGCATAATGGGATTATTCAAAAGGATTTGAAAAGAGCCCAATATTTACATGTTCTTCATGAAAAAGGAAGAAGTTTTCCTTTTTATTTACCCCCAATAAACCCCCTCAAGTACCCAAATGTCCACATAATATCACATTTCAGTCCCCCATTTTTATTTTATTTTCTGCAATTTTATAAGCAACCGAAAACCTATTTATTTCTTATTTAAAGCCCCTTCCCCCATTTTCTTTCTACTTTTTTCTAGAAAAATCGGCCTGCGGCGGGCTTCCGGCCCGCAGTCCCCTTCTAATTTTTGTTTTGAAAGTCATTTGGCCCACGGGCCTGAGGCCCGCAGCTTGGCTGCGGGCTTCAGGCCGATAGTGCTTTCGTTAGATTTTATTTCCGTTTCTTTTGAAACTAAGATAGAGAGAGGGGGTCGGGGACGGCTGCTATGGTTTGCTGCTGCCACGCCCATCAGCACCGTGGGGGTAGGTTGGTATAATGGGAGCCCCGTCGTAGCAAGGTCGGGGCCAGCAGTACCCCCGCCGTGGGAGGGTGGGTTGGGGACGGCAGCCACTCCCGCAGAGGGGGGAGGTACAGGTGACGACAGCCCCACGTCATGGGGGCAGGGGGTGCGAGTCGACGACAGATTTGCCATGGTGGGGGTTTCCGCCTTCAGGGCAGAGGGAAACCAACAGCGGCCGACGGTGAGGCCGTCGGGGATCAAAAATTGATTTTATTTATTTTTCAGATTTAAAACGTGGTAAAAACATGATTTTTAGACGAAAAAATTGTCGATGTAGGCACTTAGCCTTATTTCCAATCCGATCTTGTGAGATCAATGTAGAAAACAATCATGCGCATGATAAAAATTAAATTTTTAGTGAGAATACCTCTAGATCCGTATTCCAGATCTAGCGACGGTTGAACGAAGGCTACGCGTGGATGAAGACGCCCGTTTGAGGAAGACGAAGTCGTGCGCATGGATCTACCGCCTTTCCTTTGCTTTTGCAACGATCGGTATTTGTGTGGAAATTTTTATTTTGAGGCTCGTGCTGATGACGTGTTATGAATCATCATCTAGGGGAGGAACTCCCAGCTCATTATTTATATCAGGTAGGGGAGCGTACATAGATAAGATACAATAGATATGGTCTTTTCTATAAGATAAGACGTGATGCTAACTAACTCATCAACATCCGTTCAAACAATTCTCAACTTTTAAATATTTCTAAATTGTTCGGTCCGTGATTCTGGTCCACGATTCTGTCTAATTAATATGTATAATAAATATAAACATTAATATTTTATATTCCCAGGAATCAATTCTCGTGCATGAAAACGACCAACTACCCTAGCTCAAGCCCTGGCTTCCTTCAACTATCTCGATTCAATTAAGTCACTCTAACTTTAGATTCGAAAGTTTAAATAGTGTACTAGTGTGAACATATTAGACAGTCTAATGCATGAAAAATTAGTGTAGCTTAGTGATGACTATCAGATTAGTAGAATATTGATATCGACTTGGACCTAGACTTTGTCAACGTAGAGACCTAACTTAATATGAAACTACGCAAATGCATGTTAACTATGTTTACGCCTACCATCCTTACTAAAGTTACTATGCTTAACAAGCTTAAATCCATATTTAATTACTACACTCATCGCATGTGAACCCATGTTCACCATGTTGTCACACTTATCATGTACACACAAGCCTGCTATGTTCTTACGCTTGTCACCTGAAATCCATGCCTGCAATATCGTTGCGCTCGTTGCATGAAGTCCATGTTTAAATTCACATAACACCTGCTACATATTAACTACTTTATGTTTCGACTAAGTTACTACATATTGCATGCTATGTGGAATATCGTGTGGAATCTCATGTTGGAATATCTCGTTAGAACTGTATACTTTATACAATTGACACTTCACATGTTTTGAGGTAACTCGTTGTAGAGTGTGTAAGAGTGACTGGAGTCACCTCTCCAGTCCCGTCCCATTTCAAAAGTGTACTATCTTGTCCCGTTTCAAAAGTGTGTTATGCCGCCCGGGATTAGCTCCATGTGATGTAAGGGGTGGTCTCTTGGTTGTATACTGCACTCTCCTACATGAGTTACAAGCTAGTTTAGTTATTTGCTGCTAGCACAACTATAAACGGTTTCATTATATGCATGTCTTATTTTCGTTACTGCTTTGCATGCCTTTCGTTGTTACTGTCATTGCCTACTTCTCTTAATAATATTGTTATTACCTTGCATGCTAATTGTAATGACGTAACTGCTATGACATATACGCCTTGGCACTATTGTTGCTCTCGTACGCTACTTATTGTACTTGCATGACTATCATTCACTTATCACACTTGCATGGCCATCCTTACTTTACTTATAGTACCTGCAATTGTATCTAATTGTAATGGCCCCGTATTTTAATGCAATTCTCCCGAATCTAATGCGGACTCATTACTTTTATAGACACTATGATAAGATGGCATCTGTAAGTTCTAAGAAGAATCGAGATATTTTGTTAGAAAACTAAGTTCTATTCTGTGCATGAGCTGTATACGGTTGTCAGTCATCCGAACATCAAAATTCCAAAGATGACAATTGATTTACTTTACTCCAATATACTTTACTCCCCAATATACTTTACTCCCTCTCAAAATTCATCCGAACCCCAATATACTTTACTCCCTCTCAAAGGAGAGCTTTTCTTTTCTTCCTATGTATCAAAAAAAAAGGAGAGTGTTTCAGTTTGATTTGGTCCAGAAAAAGTGCAAGATGACATTGATTCCAGGTGGTACTAATCGCAACCTAACCTACCATTTATGGCTTAATTTACAAAAATTATCCTAAACTACTCAAGTATTTAGTAATGCTATCATTAACTTTAGAAATTCATCGAAATCCCATTTAGCGTAGAAAATTCATCATTACCTCTCTCAAAATTTTCAAAATATATGATAATTTTACTAAATTCAACTGACGCTTTAAGATAATTAAATATAATTGTAAAGTTAAGTATAGTATTATTAAATTCATGGATAATTAAGGGTTGCTTTCGAAAATTAATCCACATGCTAACATACATTATAAAGATACGATCTCAGGTCTTTTGGTTTGACCTTTGTTCCATAGGCCCACAAACAAATTTTTTACTCATAATTATTGTCACATTAGCATCTGATGCAGTACTTAATTGTTATAATGCACCCAAATGGGCACCAAAGTTCAAGGATTAGTTTATCCAAAAGCCTTTGTTAATGCATTCACGTCACCACCAAAAACTTTAGCCAACCCCTGACAGGCATCTACTCATCTAATCTCAAACCCCTAAACATTTCCTTTCCCTTCACCAATTCCCAGTTGCCCATGTGCCTCCATCTGTCCAAGTGCATGTCATCATCCCCTATGTCAAGCGAAGCTGTTGTCTTCAAGTGCTCTCTAATCTCTTACTTAACTCACGGGTTAGCCTTTTAATATTCACATGATGGAATTGATTATGCATGCTTTAGACATTCTAGACTAAGGTCTAGGGTTAGTTTCCATGTCATTGATCAATTAAAGAATTAAGTATGGCTTTAAGTGAAATCCACCCAATCTCTTGGTTGTTTATTTTATGGGGGGCAGGTAATGTCACTTGGACTTCATTGGGGGCCAATATTTTAAGAGGATCTTGCCCCATATTGCTTGGATTTTTAACATGCAATCAACAATGATCCTTAAAGTAGATATGAGCCCAATTATTTAACACAAACTTGTTGCTTTAATCTCCATTGGGTCTTGCAAAGTAGTTGTGGGCAAAAGAGAGGAGGCAAGGCAAGGGGATTTTAAGTGGAGATGGGTGAGATCATCCTGTGGGAATAATATTGTTTATGTCTCATCCAAGGAAAGAAAGAAATTCCTTGGGGATCACAACTTTGTGGGCCTTTGTAGTTGATACGGTAGATCTTGATGTTGCCATCTAAAAAATGTTGTAGAGTCATTTAAAGCATGATTAGGCATTGGAGAAGTGTTTTAAATTAGGGTAGTGGTGACAAAAACAACAAGAAAGGCTATTGACCTATTGGCACTCAAGGAGGTTCACCACTGTTGGGCATAAGCTAATGTGATACATTGGTCAATGGCCCTACTAATGATCTTAAACTAAGAGGTAGGAAGAGATGGAGAGACTAAAATGAAAGAAAATTGGAGGTTAACCAATGCGTGCAGAATTATCAGTGGTTGGCTGGCTTGAGTTGTAGGAATTGGTTGCACTCTAAGGTGTAGAAAATTTGTCCCCCCCAAAAAGAGTCTCTTTTCTTGCGGTTAATCATACGGCCAAATTGATCATAAGTTTGACGAGTGGTTGTGAATATTTCCAAAAATTTCACGCAAGGCAAGAATCAAAGGTAGCACGAAGGAAGGGTGCCACAAGCTCTTCTCTGCTCAGTTCATGGCTTTACGTCAGTTCGCCCAGGAATTTGCACATCATTTTCCAATAAGTAGAGGACGATGAAGAGCAATAATGGTATTAATTAGTGAGAAACAATGAATTAGCAATTCAATTAAAAAGGATAAAGGTAAATGTTGAAGTTGGCTCGATTGAGGCGCTGAAGAAGCATTGGTTGACAGCCGAGCTATCTTGTGCAGAGGTAGCTCGTCTGTGCTTGGATCCGACCTATCTGACTCTGCACAATTCAGATTGGTTAGATTGCGAGCTATGTGACTTCAGCAGCGCATTGGTTCCTCGGACAAAGGGTCGGTAGCTCAATGGATCGGCAGCTCTGTGGTCTGAGCTATCGGATCGCTTTGACAGCTTGGCTCGGCACCTCAGTTGCTCGGTCTTCGGGAGGAAGCTCGACAGTGCAGAGGGGGCCCACTTGGATGCGGTGGAGGCCCTGTAGGGTGCGGCGCATTAATTGTGTAGAGTTGCGATAAGGACGAGATTCCATGAAAGTCGGGATTCGTATCTTTTGGCGACTCCTCCTCAATGATGGCACCTATTGTATCCTAGGAGTATATATAGTGTGTTTTAGAGGAGGGTTTCGACGGTGGAACACAAAGAGAACTTTGAGCCGTCATTTGTGAGAGCCAACTTTTAGAGATATTGTAGAGAGCTTTTGGAGAGAATTTGTGTACTTCTTCTTCATTATGAAGAGGGAATGGTTCTATTCATTCTTTCCGTTTGTAATAAAGCTCTGTTTGGTGACCTCGCAAGTGCACGGGTGTCGATAGCTTTGTAGTAAAGTATAGGTTGTCGATCCACAGGAAGGAGAGTGGTATGTGCCTTGGGCTAAGGTTCAGAGTGGTGTGACCGTGTTATTTGTGGTGTGCATCCAAGATTTTGTCAGGGAAATCTCTCACGATTACTAACAATAAAGGGAATCTAGGGTGCCGGGAGTCACCACTAGGATCGTTGGGTGTTGATGCTAGGTCATAATCTGTAGGTTGAATTGATTCTTAGGGCGAGATTGTCGCATTTTGAATAAGAAATCATAGCCAACTATCGTTCAAATACTTACTAACGTGTCTCGTGCTTAACCCCACCATCATGGATGACCTCGCACGTGACACACGCATTGCGATCGACAATTAATTCTCAATCTCCATTCATGTCACTATCATGATTTAGAGCTTCGATCTGTGTTGTGATGGCTCTTGTTGATGATACTATCGTAGATCATCAATTAGGGATATATAGGCATCGGTGGAGACCCATAGAGTGAATGCCACTATCGTTGATCACTAACCCTAAGTGAATCCGCTAATGACCCTAAGCAAGCCTATATGGCAATCTCTAGGATAAGTGCGACTATCATGGATCACAAACCCTAGATGAGAACCCCTGATCGCTCCTTATTTTACACCTTTTTCTACATGTTTTCATGTCATTTTGATCGTCCATATTGCATTTTCCACGATTATTCGACGATATCGCGTTACTTTTCACTATTTCTTGTTTTTGTCGTGTTTCAGGAGATATGGAGCGATTTGGAGCAAAAATGAGATCAAAGGATTTTCACGCACTTCGGAGCGTCACCCACTGCTTATTTAAGGAGTTAGCAGCGCTATAGGATGAGCGGAAGAGGAAGAAATTTAATAGAAGCGACGAGGAGGCGAGGAGGAGAAGAAAAGAAGACAGATACAGCCCACTCGGCCAAGCAGACTGCTCATTCGGCCGAGTCAGAAGCTGTACTCAGCCGAGTGAAACGGATACGCACATCGAAATTTCAAAGTTTCCTCGGCCGAGCAAGGAAGTCTACTCGACCGAGTGAGAAAGCTCACTCGCCCGAGAAGAACAGGGATTTTCAACCGAGAAGCTGCCAAGTTACTGGAATTCCTGAGGAAGCCTACTCGGCCGAGTACGATTACATACTCAGCCGATTAAAGAAGCCTACTCGCCCGCGTCAGTCAGAGAGACAGACCCCCGAAACCCCCAGATTCTCTGTTTTATTATTGGGTCTGTCACTCAACCGAGTGACTTTGTTACTCGGCCGAGTGACGCATTCCGACTGCTGCGAGGATTGAGAATTCTGGGCTGCACAGGGGCAGTATTGTCACGATTTTTTGGACGATTTTAGCTTGTATTTAAACCTAGTTTTATCCATAGTTTTAAAAGGGACTTCTATTTTCTTTTGGGCGGCTATTCTTTTGTAAAATCTCAGCTGGAGATCATAGGCGACAATTTTGGTTTGTTCTTTCTTGCTAAAAATCTTATTTTTATGAATTGTCTCTTCTTTACAATGAATTGTGCTATGATTCTATTTGTTAATTCTGAGATTTTCATAATGATTTGTAAGTAGTTTCGTCATTCTAGGGCATGGGGATGAACCATATGGACCCGATCTTTTGAATTGTGATGAATGAATAGAATTGTTGCCAGTATTGAAGAAAGGTTAGGTTTTGATTAATTTATTGTGAGTAGCTAGGAATTTCCATCGATTGAATTTGCAAGAGATTGGATTCCAATTGATGGGAATGCCTAGATATTCGACTTAGGCTTATAATTGAAATTCTCTAGATTTGGTTTGCAAGAGATTGGAACAAAGCTAGGATATTTATTAAAAATCTATACTCATATTCGTTTGCAAGAGATTGGACGAATATGAACTATCATAACCTAGATCATAACTCGAGTTTGCACGAGAGTGGGCTCGAGTTACGATTGGACAATGATGTCGATCTTCATGCTAGTGGCTTAGTTTAGGGTTTGCATGAGAGTGGGCCCTAATCTAGGTTGCTATAGACCGGCTATTTGAACGGTTGTGACATTACCATCAAACTATTATTATTCCATCGATAGCTAGGTAATCAAAGTAGGATACTGTCAATTGTCCTCCCTGAGTTCGATACCCGCTCGCCACTACGCCGTGCGTTTTTACGGTAAAACTACAGTCGTTTTCCGGGTGTATATCCGGTCGCGATCAAGTTTTTGGAGCCGTTGCCAGAGATGCGACGGTATTTTATTTTCTTTACTTAGTTATTTCTTTTTCTTTTTATTATTTTTATCTTTTTATTCCTCTATTGTGCTAATGATTCCATCGAGACTCTTTTTTCTGTGTATGTGCACGAGATCAAAGGCGCATCAAGAAGATATATTATTTGATCACGAGATCGAGCGTACGGCAAGGAGACTTAGGGCTGAGAGGAGACTTGTTATAGAGGAAGATCATATGAACCGACCGAAGACACCGAAGGAGTTAGCGGCACGCATGGCTAGGCTTGTTTCTATCAGAGATATGCTACGGCCTAAGACTACTTCTGCTACCTCGTATATTGTGATGCCGGAGTTGGCGGCGGACAAGAACTTCAAGCTTAAAACAGGACTTGTGGTTTTGATGCAACAAGACCCATTTCATGGGAACTCCCAAGAGAATCCACACAACCATCTACAGTTTTTCTTGTCTAAATGTGCCACATTTCAGATGCCCGGTGTATCGGCCGACGCTATCCGACTGCGCCTCTTCCCATTTACCCTACGGGACAAAGCATTGTATTGGTTAAGGACGCAAGCGGAGGGGATCTTTACCACATGGGATGAGTTGGCGAGCGCATTTGTTAACAAATTCTATCCACCATCCAAGACAGTCAAGATAAGGAGTGCGCTCATGTCCTTTAAGCAAGGACCTCAGGGAACTCTATTTGAGTTATGGGAGGGCTTCAAAGATCACCAACACCAATGCTCCCATCATAGTATTAAAGCTTGGGAGCATGTGCATAGCTTTTACAATAGATTGCAACCGGGCACCAAGAAAATCATCGATGCAACCGCTAATGGAGCCATATTATCTAAGACGCCGGATGATGCAAAGGCCATACTTGAGGAGATGGCCTTAACAAACAACAATGGGGCGACGAGAGATGACATTCTTCATCCTCCTTGAAGCCAACAAGTATTTATGAGGCAAAGGCCGTAGCGGAACTCTCTACGATGTTAGATTTTCTCCACAAGGTCGTGGAGAGATTGGAGAAGTTGATAAATGATCTGCATGGAACCCCCACCACATCTACACCGGGAGGAAGTATGGGCGATTGGCAAGACCAATCCCATGTCATGTATGTTGGAGGAGAGCAAGTAGAGGGAGCCATAGAGCAAGTCCAATATGTTGCGGGAAGCACCTGTTATTGGGCAAACCGGCCGCGAGGAGCCATCCGGGATTTTCATATGCTAATAATGATGGAGCCTTATACCCATCACCGCAATAACCTCAAGCTAGGCCTCCACAACAACCGCAATATCAACTAAGAGGGCCTCAACAACAAAACTTCCAACCAAGACAACAAGCGGGACCATATAGACCTCCGGGGTATAATCAATGGTGGAGGACACCTAATCCACCACAAGCACCACCAAGGTCCTACCATGAAGCAAGAGTTGAAGAATTCATGGCAGAGCAAAAGAAAGTAAATGCTAGATTGACGGCTCAACAAGACTCTCTCAACACCGTCGTGGCACAACTATCGGAGCAACTAGCATTGCTCAACAAAAATACTCAACAATTGCCGGCTCAACCGGAGCCAAACCCACGGAGCAATACCGGTCACATCAATGCGTTGGTGGCGGTAACTACTAGAGGCGGGAATGACACTACTCCCGACATGATTCAAACCAAGGAGCCCGGGGAAGAAATTTTGGATGACAAGGAGCCGGCAAATGAGGAGGAGTGCCCGAAAGAGCCAAAAACTTATGAAAATTCTGAAATTGTGAAGCCACGTGAGGAGCGCAACTATATACCACCGGTACCCTTCCCACAAAGGTTGGCAAGAGCAAAGATTTAGAAGCGGCTCGTCAAATTTCTTGAGTACTTGCGGGGAGTGAGCTTAAATATCACTTTCTTGGACGTTATTGTAGAGATCCCGTCTTACGCCAAATTCTTAATAGACTTGATTTCGGGAAAGAAGCGAAATGAGAAGATAATGCTCGCCGAGCAAGGTACATGGTTCACCCGGAAGGATAAGGAGCCTACAAAATTTAAAGATCCCGGAAGTTTCCGCATTCCTTGCATGCTTGGAGGAGTCCCGCTACAAAAGGCTTTAGTAGATTTGGGAGCAAGCGTGAGCCTAATGCCCCTAACAATGTTTAAGAAATTGAACACGGGGACCGACTTAAAGCCGACGGATATGAGAATACAACTCACGGACGGTCGGGTCACTAGGCCGGTGGGAATTGCAGAGAACATACCGCTCTAAGTACCGGGAGGAATTTGCTTCCCGTGCAACTTCGTGGTAATGGATATCAAGGAGGAGGGCGATATGTCACTAATCCTTGGACGCCCCTTTTTGGCCACCGCCGGCGTGATAGTTGACGTGAGAGATGGAACCTTTTCTTTGAATGTCGGAAACATAGAAGTGTGTAATGCCCTACAAGCTACTGCACAAGTACTAGAGGGGGGGGGGGTGAATAGTACTTTAAAAATAACAAGGAGTATAATTCCTAATTATAATGCAAACAACTACCAAATCAATTTGCGGAAGCTTAAATTGAATGACAACACAAAATTAACAACGCTAACAAGAGATGTTACTGGGTTCGGATCCACCCAAGTCTCCCCGACTTGTTTCCGGTGATCCTACGTCCCAACCACCCGGATCCCCTCCGGATACTTGAGTTAGAAACCCTAACTCAAGATTTCCACTATGAAATACTTGTGAAAAACCTCCACAAGTCAAATCATACAAAATGTAACTTGTGACTCCCACAACCCGGGATCACAACCACACTCTCACAACTGAGAGTGAATCTTACAAATCAAATATGAAATGAAATAAGAAAAACTTCTTACCGAACAAAATACATATGCCTTGAGTATTGCTTACGAATTAGGGCAAGGATGATTTTGAGGAAGAAGTGGCACCAAACCCTAGCTCCAAGATGTAGAACAGCGATGGAGAGCTTTGGGGATGTTGGTGACCTAGAATCAAGCACTTGTCTTGGAAGGCTTCACACTCAATGAATCTCTCTTTGGAAGTAAGAGTTAGGAGAGATTAATGAATGGAGGGAATGAGCTTTGAATGAGCTTGGATTGATTTCTCTTGAACTCTAAACTCGCATAAATATCAGCCTTGGCAGCAATGAATGCAGCCCAACAAGTATTTATAGGAATGAAGAGAGAGAGAGAGAGAGAGAAACGTTTCAATTAGGGCTCCAACGGCTCTTTTCTGAACCCAACTAGTCGGTCAAAGAACAATCATCGACCGACTAGTTCATCAACTAGTCGGTCGGTCAATTAACGTAAACCGACTAATGGGTGAACAGAGAAAAGATCAAAGCACAGACACATGGAACTAGTCGGTCTAAGAAGAGTCACTGACCGACTAGTTTCACAACTAGTCGGTCGGTTACTCAACGTGGACCGACTAACAGATAAAACTGAAGTCTGAGAAGAAATAGACTTAGTCGGTCCAAGAACAAATGTTGACCGACTAATTCACCAACTAGTCGGTCACCAAATGATCATAGACCGACTAACAATAAACAGTAAGTATGGTGAAAAATTTGGCATGTACAGTAAACAAAACTAGTCGGTCTAAGAAGAAAAGTTGACCGACTAGTTCATCAACTAGTCGGTCGAACAATGAGCACAGACCGACTAATGATAAACAGTAGCTCAAGCTCAAATGTGCATGAAAAGGGAAAGCTCAACTAGTCGGTCACAGAAGCATCACTGACCGACTAGTTCACAAACTAGTCGGTCGGTGAGTCAACTTAGACCGACTAACTGTAAACAGTAAAGAGCTATGATTTAACTGAGAAGAACTAGTCGGTCCAAGAAGCTTGGCCGACCGACTAGATCACCATCTAGTCGGTCAGTTCTTCTTCTTGAACCAACTAACATGCACAAGAAGTCCCGAATCGAAGCGCGAAGCTTCGGGAAGAATTGTATGGACTTCTACTAAGATCCTAGAGCTAAGATATGAGCGTTATGAAGATTTAAAACGTAAGACCTACTCAAGGCTTAACATTCTACGAAAGAAGCTTAAAGACTATAAATTAAACTTGACGATACCGTCTACAAAAGCTTCAATCGAATCTTCATGACTTCTAAATAGGTCCATAAGCTTCAACGAAGCTTTAGGCATACGATCACGTGCTTTGAGAAGTCTTGAGACGTCGTAATTGTTATTCATGTGAATTTGGCGACGATCTCCATAACTGCGCTCACAAAGTGTTAGTTCATATTATATTTATGTTTGTTCATCATCCAAAACCAAATCCGGGGAGTCCAATATCCAACATTCTCCCCCTTTTTGGTGATGACAAACCATCATAAATAATAATCAAAAATAATAATTCAAATGAAATTTACTTACTCCCCCTGCATTGATGACACGTTAATTCCAATTTAAACAAAAAATAATACGCATCAAGCAGACGAGTGAAGTATATTAAATGAGAATCGATTGTTGAATTATTGAAATACCAAATGTAGGTTATTGAAATATCGGATTTGAAAATCCATTTATATATCTTAACTCCCCCTGAATCTAACACAACTATTTAGATTCTTGGAGAAATGCTTTAAATTTTCATTTGGCACATCGTAATTATTATATCTCTCCCCCTTTGGCATACGCAAAAAGAGCGGGAGAATAACAACGACAACAATGGCCTCAAATTAAAAAAGCACGGGAGTCGAAGAATACGACGACGGCTCAAGTGACACCAAATAGAAAAATACGAGTAGAATCAAGGCGTGTCAATGAAACCAAAGTCGGAAAATCGTAAAACGAGATCATCAAAACTCAAATCTTTTTAACGGATTGAGTTATGGAAAATACTCTCCAATATCAACATTTCTTGGTTAATTTAGTGCTTGGAAAACAATTCTATGTTTCCATAGAAGAAATTTCTATTAAACCAAGTTAATATCGTCGAGTGACGAATTCACACATCAGAGACATTAAAAATTAGAATTTGCACAATATAATGAAATGTCAACAGCGACGCATATATATATATATGAAATGAAGCAAAGTACATCACCGACATACAACAAAAATACATCATCATATGACAAAATATCGGAGTGGCAACAAAAATACATCATCACATATATCAAAATGACATCAAAAAGATCCAAAAGACACAGCCACCCACACTATCCTACCCAACATCTCTCTCAACATGATATATCATCCAATGAGTATCAGGAGAGGCCTCGGAGAAACTCAAGAGGCAGCAGGAGGACCGGAAGCAACTGCAGGCTCATCAGGAGCAGAAGAGGTGACTGGATCAGCAGAGACGTCCGGAAGATCAGCAGGAGGAACGGCTGAAGTGGCAACCTCTGAAGCAGCAACCGTAGTGGCCTCGGGAGCACCAGTCGGAGTATCCACCACAGGAGTAGCTGCAACAGGTGTGCTCTCGGGGGCACCAGCAGAAGAAGCAGCAACAGCATCACCGGAAGTGGAAGCATCAGCAGCAGTGCCCTCGGGGGCACGAGTCGAAGCACGACAGAGCTCCTCAACGTCCTCCTCAGCCATGTCAGCTAACTCCTCATCCTCAGAAAATGATGGAGGAACATCAACACCCAGCAGACGAGCTATACGGCAGACTACCTCCTCGGTACGAGCCAAGCGAGACTCGTGACGACGAAGCAACCGTACGACCTCATCCAGGGTGGCAGAGGGAGCAGTAGAGGCACTGGCAGAGGCAGGGGCAGACGCTGAAGGTGTCGTCCTCTGAACGTGACGAAGAGCCGCAAGAGATTTCTTGACGGCCGTCGCATTCAGGGGAGGACCAAGGGGACGCTCATCGTCACGAGGCAACGTGACACGAAAAAGACGAAAGACGAGGGTCAACATGCAAGGAAATGGGATATGAGCCGATTTATTGGACTTTCGAATACACTCGAAAGATTCAATCTTATTGAGTATAATTCGAGCCCAATTAATCGAGCTCCCCATGAAGATCGCATAGATAAGCTTCAAAAATGGCTGGGATGGTAAAGATGAGGAGCCGTACTTGGGAAGCAAGCACGACTTCAGAATCAGATTGAGGACCCACGCATTAGGCTTGAATGATTTAGATGGCACGCCAATCATGGCAGGAGGAATCTGATGGAAAATCTCTGAAAGGATGGTCTGATCAAGAGAAGAAATGTCATCTACCGAGATATCAGAGGGAAGAAGGCCAGACGAAGAGATACCCAAAATCTCTCCTAAGATTTCCGTAGTGAGGACTATAGGAGTCCCCAAAACGGTCGTCTCAACAGAGTGGGTCTGATCGTACTGACCCCGGATCCTATTCGCATAGAAAAGCTTAACTAATCTAGGGTAGGGGTGAGGATTCGCCTTCGGGTCATATCGAAGGTAATCGAGAAGACCCGACGACGACAGAAGATCAGCTAACCCTATAAAGTCGCTAAACTGGACGAAATGCTCCAGAAGCAGCGGGCAATGTTCGATACGATTATACGCCGCGAGACACAAAGGGTCATCGCGACATAAGGAAATATTGACACCGCCCACCGGCATCGGACCCTTTCCCTTAGGCTTACGGGTAGACGTACGAGGGTGGGTGCTAGACTCGGGATGAGTAGGAGGAGTGGGTTCCCTATGAGTCTCGGTCTCGGGGTTATACTCCGTATCGGAATCGGTAGGAGTATGGAACGTAGAGGCAAAGGCAAGAATTTTGGCCTTAGGCTTAGGCTTGGGTTTGGGTTGACCTCTAGGTTTAGCGGTCGTCGTCCTCTTCTTCTTGAGAGGAGGCGAAGACGACGAAGGAAGGGTGGTCTTGGCTCTATGCTTCGGAGGGGTTGGAAGCTCGGGATCCGAAGGGTTTTGCTCTACGGTCATCGGCGAGGGGCTAGACGGAATGATCGGGATACGTGTTCGAGCCATAATCTCGGCACAACACGACACATGAGATTGGAAAGAAGAGATCCTAGCCGAAATTAGAAAACCCTAATCGAAACCCTAGGAAATGAAATCAACTGGAAAACCTAACCCTAGAGCTGAAACCGAACCCTAGAAAGGAGAGGGAGGAAGAGAGGATACCCTAGGTCGGAGATCGGCGGACGGCGACGGCTGGAATGGTCGGAAAGTGGCCGGAAGACGAAGGGTCTCGAGGGAGGTCGGGGTTTTGAGCGGAGAGAGAAGAGATTTCGATCGATTAGAATGAAAATCGATCGACTAAACTGAGTTTAAGTCGGTCGATTTTGCAAATGACCAAATAGCCCCTGGCACAACTAGTCGGTCACAGTTCAAGCACTGACCGACTAGATCATGATCTAGTCGGTCGGTCAATGAGCTTGAACCGACTAGTTGCAAACAGTGGCTGAATCCAAGATTAACTGACAAGAATTAGTCGGTCTGTGTTCATTTACTGACCGACTAGAACTCAATCTAGTCGGTCGGTCACTGAACATGAACCGACTAAAGAGTTTAAGATGGAAAGGAAACTCAATAAGCTTGAGTTAGTCGGTCTAAGTGCTTCTACTAACCGACTAGATGAACATCTAGTCGGCTAGTGGTTGAACTGATACCGACTAACAGAGTCCAAAAAATGATAATCAAGTTCTCTCCTCAAATCACTTGGACGATATATCTCAAAACTCTCAATAATCATCTAAACTACCCCATTAAACATCGAAAACTTAAAATTTGACGATTACGCACAAATCGAACGAAAAATCAAAAATATCACATAAATTCCCGAAAAATCCAATAATTCTAGCATGGATGAGATATTGCCAAATATAATAGCATGCAAAATTATTGAATGAAACATGAATCCTATATCTCGGATTCACCCATAATCCCCAATTCTCGACGTAACCGCACAAAGGAGTCCTCCTTTAGGGGTTTCGTGAAAATATCGGCGATTTGCTTTTGGGTTACAACGTACATTAAAATGATGTCCTTTTTAGCAACATGATCATCTAAAAAATGGTGTCGAACATCTATGTGTTTCGAACGGGAATGGTGTACCGGTTTCTTGGAAAGACATATTGCACTTTGGTTGTCAACCATGATAGGGCAAGTATCACAATTAATACCAAAGTCTTTAAGTGTGTGTCTCATCCAAAGAACTTGAGCACACGCGGCACAGGCGGCAATATATTCCGCCTCGGTGGTTGAAAGTGATACGGAATTTTGCTTCTTGGAAAACCAAGAGATAAGGGAATTTCCTATAAAATGGCAAGTGCCACTAGTACTTTTCCTGTCGGATTTGCATCCCGCATAATCGGCATCACTATATGAGATTAACTCATATGTGCTAGATTTCGGATAAAGTAATCCAAAATCTAAAGTGTAACTTAGATAGCGAAAAATACGCTTTACCGCTACTAAGTGAGATTCCTTAGGTTGAGATTGATAACGAGCACATACGCATACGGCGAACATAATATCGGGCCTACTTGCGGTAAGATAAAGCAAACTACCTATCATACCTCGATATAGACGAATGTCTACATCCTTACCGCCCGTATCTTTATCGAGATGCGTTGTCGTGCTCATTGGAGTCTTTTTCCCGGAAGCACTCTCCATTCCAAATCACTTTAGCAACTCCACCGTATACTTCGTTTGGTGGATGAAGATTGCATCGTCCATTTGGCGAATTTGGAGACCTAAGAAATACTTGAGCTCACCCATGTGGCTCATCTCAAATTGTTCCTTCATAACATTCGAAAACTCTTCGCAAAGAGCAAAGTTAGTAGCACCGAAAATGATATCATCAACATATATTTGAACTAAAATTATATCATTATTCGCATGCTTAACAAAAAGTGTAGAATCGGCTTCTCCCATTTTAAAATTTAAATCCAAAAGAAAATTCTTTAGGCGATCATACCAAGCTCGAGGAGCTTGTCTTAAGCCGTAGAGCGCTTTCTTTAGTTTAAAAACATGATTTGGAAATTTTTCATTTATGAAGCCCGGAGGTTGAGAAACGTAAACTTCCTCAACGACATCTCCGTTTAAAAATGCACTTTTAACATCCATTTGAAATAATTTAAAATCCTTATGGCATGCAAAAGACAATAATAATCTAATTGATTCTAATCTAGCTACCGGAGCGAAGGATTCTTCGAAATCAATACCTTCCTCTTGTCGATAGCCTTGAGCAACTAACCGAGCTTTGTTCCGGACGACGACTTGGTTTTCGTCGGTTTTGTTCTTGAAGATCCACTTTGTCCCTATGACGGTGTGGTTCTTCGATGGCAATGGGACAAGCTCCCAAACTTCATTTCTCTCGAATTGAATGAGCTCCTCCTCCATGGCTAAGATCCAAGTGCTATCTTCACATGCTTCATTAATATTCTTTGGCTCTATCGAGGAGGCAAAGGCACAATGAGCGAAGTAGTTCACTTGCGATCTCGTCTTGACACTATCATGGATATTGCCAATGACTTGCTCATGAGGATGGTCACGAACGGTATGAAGCCGTTTGGGAATACCTTGATCACTAGGAACATTCTCAACAACTTCATTAGTTGGGTTAGTCTCAATAGAATCAATAGAATCATTAGACTTAGAACTATCAAGTGAATCACATAAAACATCCATAGAATCATTTTCATTTGAAATTCTAGTTGGAACAAATCCTTCATTAAATGATACATGAAGCGACTCCTCGATCGTTGAGGTTCGTTTGTTGAATATCCGGTAGGCTTTGCTACGCGAAGAATATCCAACAAAAATCCCCTCATCGGATCTTGGATCGAATTTGTCCAAACTACCATACGTGTTCTTAATAAAACATTTCGAACCAAAAACACGAAAATGTTTGACTTGAGGCAACCTACCAAACAACAATTCATAACAAGTTTGTTTAGTGCCGGGCCTCAAAAGTATTTTATTAAACACATAGCAAGCGGTGTGTACCGCTTCCGCCCAAAATTGATGGCCAAGTTGGCTATCATCAAGCATAGTGCGAGCACACTCCACTAGCGTCCTATTCTTTCTCTCAACTACACCATTTTGAGGAGGTGCACGAGGGAAAGAGAAGGTGTGAGTAATACCAACTTCATCACAAAATGTCTCAAAAGACTCATTCTCAAATTCACCTCCATGATCACTACGAATAGTGACAATGGTGGTTCCTAAGAGATTTTATACTTTCTTAACAAAAATTGTGAAGTATTCAAAAGCTTCATTTTTATTACATAATGAAAATACCCATGTAAATCTCGAATAGTCATCTACGATGACAAGTCCATATCTAGCATTTCCTAATGAAGCAACTCTAGTTGGCCCAAATAAATCTAGATGTAATAGCTCTAGTGGCCGTTTAGTAGAAATGCTTTTCTTAGGTTTAAATGAAGATTTAGGAAGCTTGCCACGTTGACAACAATCACAAAAACTTTTCTTTTCAAAAACAAGCTTCGGAAAACCTTTAATGGAATTTAATTTTTAAAGCTTATAAAGTGTTCCAAAGTTCACATGTCCAAAGCGTCGATGCCATAAGTGTTGTTCACTTGTGTTGGCAACGAGGCATTGTTCATATGACTTAGGAAGATCCAAAATATAAATGTCTTTATAACGAGTTCCGGAAAATAATAATTTATCATTATCTTTTCTTAAAATATGACACAATCCTTTCGCAAAGCTAACTTTGTAACCTTTGTCACAAAGTTGGCTTATTGAAATAAGATTGTGATTTAAACCACTAACAAGATAAACATAACTAATTAGGGGTTTAGAAGGGTTACCCACTTTACCAACACCTATGATGGTTCCGCTCTCGTTACCTCCAAATACGACGCGGTTTCCATTTGCTATGGGAACCACTCCGGAGAGCAAACTAGCGTCACCCGTCATGTGTTTTGAACACCCGCTATCGAGTATCCAATTTCCCTTGGAGCTAAATTTAAATTTGTTGCTCCTTTCCTTTTTCTTTTCCTTGAGTACCTAAAGATAGAGAATTTCATATCATGGTACCCAAGGTCATTGGGTCCAAAAGATTAGACCTTTGGAAGCCAAGTCCAATTAGACTTAGACTTCCCCACATAATTTCTACTATGCACAACATCCGAAAAATAAGCATTCATATACATTTGTTTTTCGTCCATGCTTGTGTCCTTTGGGCTCCAAATTGTGAAAATCTTGGGAGCCTTCATCCTATTGGGTGCATGCATTCGACGTTGATTTCTATGTGATGCATGTTGTGGATAGGCATACGGAACATGATGGAATGGTGCACGATGAGAATTATTCATATGATGTTATGGGTGAACATATGCATGTGAGGGAACACGTGCATGAGGGTGTCTCACATTGTGTGCACATGCCCGTGAATGTGTTGCATAGAAATCATCATATGTGTGAGCCGGTGGAGTAGGACGTGTGTTCCTACGTGGCATGGTATTGGTGTACATATAAGCATGCCCCTTCTTTGGAGGTCCACCCAAAGTGGGTTTCTTTCCAAAAGAAGGCGTGGACGAGGTGGAAGCACCATTGGTAGATGAACTACCAATAGAGTGTTTGCTACCACTCGTAGAGTCACCGGAAGTTGGCCTAACAAAAGTAGTGGCCGATTTGGATGGACATCTCATCGTATACCCCAAACCAATGTGGTGATTGGCCGGGAGTAAGTCACTTAGGATTTTATCCAAATGGTCCTTACCCTTATTGAATCTATTGATTCGGCCTAATGTGTTCTCATATTTCTCTTTGAGAGAACGCATAGAAGTATCTAGAGTAGATACTTGCGATGTGAGCACATAAACACGAGATTTAAGATTCTCGTTCTCAATACTCAAAGTCGAGTTTTGAGAAGTTAAATCCGCTATCCTATGTTCTTCCGGATCATCTATGCTAACATGTTCAAGTTTAGATTTGAGATCAATAATCTCATTTCTCAACTCTTCAACAACGGTGTCGTTGTTGGTGATGATAGTCTTAGGCGAGGTTTGAATGCTAGCTAGGTCATCTTTTACCTTAGTATATCTATTTACTAATTTAGTGTATTTTGACCATAATTGAGAATTAGCATTCCTAAGTTCATCCATAGTTACCTCATCGTTGCCTTCGTCATCACTATCATCGGAAGAGGAGGATCCTTGATCACGCTCCTCTCTTGCCATGAAGCACATGTGCGCTTGCTCCACGTGCTCATCGTCCGACTCTCCGCTTGAAGAATCATCGGAGTCGGTGAAGGTAGCTCCGACAAGTCCTTTCTTGTACCCCTTTTTGTATTTCTTGGACTTATCGAATTTTGGCGCCTTCCACTTCTCCTTGTGCTTATTGAGGGGACACTCCGCTTTCATGTGTCCCGGCTTATTACACTTGAAACACAAAGGAGAGGAAGAGACGTTAGTAGAACCAAATTTAGCTTTGTTCTTGAAGTTACCTTTTCAGAAGAAACGGTTGAACTTCTTGGCCATGAGTGCCATGGACTCCAAGTCCAATTCGTTTTCCGATTCTTCATCATCGGAAGATGTGGATGAAGCCGCCTTGAATGCAATCGCCTTTTTCTTAGGCGCATCTAGGTTCAAATATGACTTCATCTTTTCTTGTAGCTTCACCTTGCTATCTTTTCGTACCTCGTATGACATCAAAGTACCCATTAGTTGAACTACGGTATATTTGTTCATGTCATTACCTTCCTCGATGGCGAAGGTACGTTTTTCCCAAGAAGAGGGAAGTCCTTCAATAAGCTTTAAGCACTTCTCCTTTTGAGTGTAGATCTTGTCGAGGGCCTCTAACTCGTTTATTATGTCAACGAAGCGAGCGTAATATTCTTTCATCTTCTCGCCCTGTTGCATATGAAACATTTCGTAATCTTTGGTTACGACTACGAGTTTAGAGTCTCTTACCCTACTCGTCCCTTCATGTAGAATGAGGAGGGAGTTCCAAATTTGATATGCACTCTTACATGTGCATATCTTATTGAAATCCTCGGGCTCCAATGCGCATTGCAAGGCGTTCATTGCCTTGGCATTGCTTACCTCCGCGGCGACCTCCGCGGTAGTCCATTTCTCAAAATCTTCTTCTTTGGGCTCGATGTACTCCTTCATTGTAGTCCTCCATAAAGATGCACTTCGGAGGAAGGTTTCCATCCGACATTTCCAGTACCCGTAGTTGGTACCGTTGAAGAATGGAGGCCTTGTAGAGGAATGTCCTTCCATCACCGATGACGCTCCTTCACGGTTCCTGAAGGTGTCATAGTTGGAAGGTGGAGGCACGGTCTTGTTGTCGTTGGCAGACATAACTGAGTATCTGCCTCTGATACCAAATGTAATGCCCTACAAGCTACTGCACAAGTACTAGGAGGGGGGGGGGTGAATAGTACTTTAAAAATAACAAGGAGTATAATTCCTAATTATAATGCAAACAACTACCAAATCAATTTGCGGAAGCTTAAATTGAATGACAACACAAAATTAACAACGCTAACAAGAGATGTTACTGGGTTCGGATCCACCCAAGTCTCCCCGACTTGTTTCCGGTGATCCTACGTCCCAACCACCCGGATCCCCTCCGGATACTTGAGTTAGAAACCCTAACTCAAGATTTCCACTATGAAATACTTGTGAAAAACCTCCACAAGTCAAATCATACAAAATGTAACTTGTGACTCCCACAACCCGGGATCACAACCACACTCTCACAACTGAGAGTGAATCTTACAAATCAAATATGAAATGAAATAAGAAAAACTTCTTACCGAACAAAATACATATGCCTTGAGTATTGCTTACGAATTAGGGCAAGGATGATTTTGAGGAAGAAGTGGCACCAAACCCTAGCTCCAAGATGTAGAACAGCGATGGAGAGCTTTGGGGATGTTGGTGACCTAGAATCAAGCACTTGTCTTGGAAGGCTTCACACTCAATGAATCTCTCTTTGGAAGTAAGAGTTAGGAGAGATTAATGAATGGAGGGAATGAGCTTTGAATGAGCTTGGATTGATTTCTCTTGAACTCTAAACTTGCATAAATATCAGCCTTGGCAGCAATGAATGCAGCCCAACAAGTATTTATAGGAATGAAGAGAGAGAGAGAGAGAGAAAAACGTTTCAATTAGGGCTCCAACGGCTCTTTTCTGAACCCAACTAGTCGGTCAAAGAACAATCACCGACCGACTAGTTCATCAACTAGTCGGTCGGTCAATTAACGTAAACCGACTAATGGGTGAACAGAGAAAAGATCAAAGCACAGACACATGGAACTAGTCGGTCTAAGAAGAGTCACTGACCGACTAGTTTCACAACTAGTCGGTCGGTTACTCAACGTGGACCGACTAACAGATAAAACTGAAGTCTGAGAAGAAATAGACTTAGTCGGTCCAAGAACAAATGTTGACCGACTAATTCACCAACTAGTCGGTCACCAAATGAACATAGACCGACTAACAATAAACAGTAAGTATGGTGAAAAATTTGGCATGTACAGTAAACAAAACTAGTCGGTCTAAGAAGAAAAGTTGACCGACTAGTTCATCAACTAGTCGGTCGAACAATGAGCACAGACCGACTAATGATAAACAGTAGCTCAAGCTCAAATGTGCATGAAAAGGGAAAGCTCAACTAGTCGGTCACAGAAGCATCACTGACCGACTAGTTCACAAACTAGTCGGTCGGTGAGTCAACTTAGACCGACTAACTGTAAACAGTAAAGAGCTATGATTTAACTGAGAAGAACTAGTCGGTCCAAGAAGCTTGGCCGACCGACTAGATCACCATCTAGTCGGTCAGTTCTTCTTCTTGAACCAACTAACATGCACAAGAAGTCCCGAATCGAAGCGTGAAGCTTCGGGAAGAATTGTATGGACTTCTACTAAGATCCTAGAGCTAAGATATGAGCGTTATGAAGATTTAAAACGTAAGACCTACTCAAGGCTTAACATTCTACGAAAGAAGCTTAAAGACTATAAATTAAACTTGACGATACCGTCTACAAAAGCTTCAATCGAATCTTCATGACTTCTAAATAGGTCCATAAGCTTCAACGAAGCTTTAGGCATACGATCACGTGCTTTGAGAAGTCTTGAGACGTCGTAATTGTTATTCATGTGAATTTGGCGACGATCTCCATAACTGCGCTCACAAAGTGTTAGTTCATATTATATTTATGTTTGTTCATCATCCAAAACCAAATCCGGGGAGTCCAATATCCAACAAAGTGGAGCTACACATTCCTAAGGCAATGAAGCACTTGCCTTGGACGGAGGGGGTCGATTATGTGGACCTCCTCGACGAGGTCATTGATGATGCTATGCCATATGCCATCGACGCCTTACATGATGACGGCTTCGAAGAAGGCCAATCTTCTATAAATGGAGAAAAGTTGGAAGACCCATCGGATCATTCTATGGTTAATGACAAGGACGATGCTGATGTTACAAGAATTAGAGAGCTATGCAAGCTCTCCACGAGAAAGAATTTGAAGAAAGCTCTGCCGGATAAGAAATTAGTGCCACCGGCAAAGAAAAAGAACCCTAAAAGCTCAAGCTTGGGGGACTCATCCCCCACTACCACCCATGATGAGGGGGAGCCGAGGAATGCCTACGAACAACAACAATTAAATCCTAGTGGCCTTCCCGGTAAATTTGACGCGCGCATCTCACATGCGTCGAATATCGAGCATTAAACGAGTATCTTAAGGGGTCGAGCTCAAGACCTTGAACGAGCGCTTGTCTGGAGGCAACCTGAAGGTTTTATCTTATTTTTAGTTGAATTTTTCATTTTTGTTTTTGTTTTAGATCTTTCTTAGTGTTTAGAGTCTAGAGTCGATAAAAATCCTGACAACTGGCTCTATTTTTCATGACAGAAGATGGAGAACGGATAACCATTTGAATGGAGGATGACCATGGAAAAGGGGAGCACTCCAGGAATGCACTCAGGCCTCAAGAGGAGGAAAGAACTGACGGGGAGACGAAAAATAGAAAGTGGAGCAAAAACAGAGAGTTGGAGCTGAAAATAGCAGGCCACTCGGCCGAGTGAAATTTTCTCTCGGCCGAACAAGACCCTACTCAGCCTAGCAGGGTACTGATCAGGGAAGATCCTAAAAACTACTCTCTATAATTTATATGCCACTCGATCGAGTGACTTAGTCACTCGCCTGAGTGATTCAGACACTTTCTAACACTTAAATGCTCTGAGTAGCCTTGCTACTCGGCCGAATGAACTTTTTCTACTCAGCCGAGTAGGAAGATGTACTCGACCAAGTCGCGCCTTCTGTGAAATAATTTTTGAAAATTTATTTTGGAATGTGCAATTCGGCCGAGTGAACGCGTCACTCGGTCGAGTGACCCATCCTTTATATACCCAACAGCCGCGGCTCAAATCCCCAAGCGCTAAAAATTTCCCAAATAGAGCCCGAGCCCCTTCGTCTTCCCACACATCGCCCGAACGACCCTACCCCTCACCTGAGCCACCCTGCGACCCACGCCCTTCGCCGCCGGTCGCTGATCTCCCGCCGCCACCGACCGTCGCCGGCGCCGCCCCCCTTGCCGTGCACCCCCAATTTCATCCAAATCTTATTCTTTCTCCATTTTCTCCAATCCGTAAGCCCATTAAGCCCCAAATCCAAATTAATCTTTATATTTATATATTATACATGATCTTACCCCATACGTATTGATATTCATTGTTGATTTGTCTATTTGCATTTCAGGCTAGCTTGGGGGAGATTCAGGACGGGTTTAGCGCTTCCCAGAGGAGGAGATTCTTCGTACGCTTCGACTGCTTGCTCTCGTGTCATTCTCAGGTATACTCGTTCCATATTTTCAGCACTTCGTATATCGGGTAGGCACGGCACTAGGCTCACATGCCGCCACGCACCAGAGTACGCTCGCGGGTGCCCGCCTCGAAGCGAAAGAGGACAAGCGAGCCTGGCTCCTCTTCCGCTAGAGCAGACTCATCACCACCTAGCCCACTGCCACCCACACTTCTGCCTCATACCGTACCTATCCCACCACCACCGGCACAGCCTGGCCCCGCGTTCGACGCGATGGCGATTATGTTTAGAGATGACACGCACCACGCCAGATTTGACCGTATCTCCCATCTCTCGATCGTACCCACTAGGTTCGTGCACATAGCAGACTTTGAGCGCCTAGGGGTATTCGAGGGGTTGCTCCAGTTGTATGACAACTTGGGGTGGCGTGAATTTTTGTCGGTGTCGGTGGACACTTATATCCGCCCGACACTATAGGTCCTTAGTTCTATTCACAGGACCCCTGAGGGATGCTCCTTTCGCTTGATGGATTGGGAGTGCGAGATCACTCTTGACATGCTCCGAGCATTCTTCCAGGGGCCCCCAGAATCGGACCCAGATCGAGCCTATAGTCCCATGCACATCCCACCGCCGTCATTCGACACACACGCTTTTTGGATGCGTATCATAGGATCACCTCTCGCCTTTGACCCTAGCCGGGCCAAGTCCTCTACTATCCTCCACCCATGCCTCCGCATTGCACAGCGCCTCATGGCGACTTCTTTCTTAGCGAGGTATGATCCGGTGATGATGTCGACGCAGGAGCTCTACATGCTCTACGCGATGACTCGATCGCGGGCCTTTGAGAAGGGTGGAGATGTTTTAGTCCCCGCCATTGAGATTGATATAGCTAGCTGGTACTTAGACCGCATCATTATTTTTGTCGGCGCTAGGACACCCATCTGTTGCAGCGGTCTGATTACCCTCCTAGCTCCCTTTGTGCGGAGTGGACCTCCCTGCTGGCTTGCTTAGACCCCCAGGCCCCACTTCTCTTTCCATAGATGTTATGGCCCGGATGAGGATGATGCGTCCTTATGGTCAGCACACTGGGTATGGCTGCACGGCCCCTTTGGCGCTGATTACATGGTGCTTCCGAGCCCTGCTCGGACCCAATTGGACCAACAGGAGGGGAGTGGATTCCATCGATGGATCTCCTCATCCCTACTGCGTACGTGCTTGAGCCTGAGGGTGATCAGCAGGATCCCCTCCTTCCACCTCTGGACCCTATGATACCTCAGCCTACACCTGCTTTGTCTGCACCTCCCGACACCTCTATCCACACTTCTGTTAGTGTCGGGAGTACACTTGCTCAGTCCAACGCCATCACCACTACCACTGTGTCGATATCCATTGACCCCATTTCTGCTGTGAGCCCTGAGCGTCCCACCACCATTATTGAGAGCGACGATCCCTCTTTTGCCTCCGCAGTGGAGACCCTTTCCAACTTATTATTCTTGACCCCTGGGGCGTCATTTTCTACAAACTTCACGGCCTCCCCAGCCGTCGACACTTTTGTCTCCACTGCAGCTGTCTTCACTGAGAGTGTCGTGACGTCTGTCCCCATTTCTGTGTCACCGACCTCTCTGTCCTACACGCCCTCTGCCACCGTCTCAGCCTCCGCTGTTGCTCCTTCTTCTTCGACCATTCCTGCGTCTCAACCTCCTATAGAGGCTGAGCGTATTTTTGCGAGCACAGCACCACAGCCCCACCAGGCAGTTGCACCCGTCATTTACGGTAGCCATGCGAGGTAGCCCCGTTCCTCACCTGTTCGACCCACTGCCCCACCTCCCCCCGACACCCTAGTTCAGCATGTCCGTGCTCTAGAGGGGGCATTTAGTGGGCTCAGAGGAGATTTCCAGGCTCTCTCCGCTACCATCGCTGCTGTACAGAGGTACTTCGCTTTACTTCCTGGTATTCAGGCTAGCCTAAACCAGCTCCTTGCACGTCTGTCACAGCCACCGCCACCACCACCGCCGCCTCCACCACAGGACGGTGCTGGTGCTCCACCACCCACCTAGGCACACACTGGATGCCTCTCATTCTTTTGCTGTCGCTATCCTGGATATTTTCTGCCTGTTGATTTTGCACCCCTCCTCCACACACGTTTTGGTCACTTTTGCTCATACTTGTCTATATCATTTTGGTAGAGAGGAGGTATTTTTGCGGACACCTATATTGAACCATGTTGATCTCTGCATGCACCACTTGCATCTCTGTATACATCATTTGCCTTCACATCTCATTTTCTTTTATTCTTATCATGCATGCATCCTCACCCACCACACCCTTATCTTTTTTCTCAGTATGCCACACTTTGCACATTGAGGACACTGTACCATTTAGCTTAGGGGAGTGAGTGTCTCACGTACTTTTCATTTTTCTTCACTTTTACTTTTATTTTTCACACCTTTCTTTATTTTACATGTTATGAATGAGGGAGGCCTTTGGCCTCCCCTCCTTCATTACCCATTCATTAGGTCCCCCATTACTTAGAGTAATGGGGACCCTTGGTCTACTAAGAGGCTTTTGGCCTCCCCACTATGAGATGAATAAATAGAGCACCATGGCTCTTAGCCATGGTTACTCATTCTTAGCAATGAAATGATCTCTCTCTCTCTCTTGAGTCCATTATCATCCAACACGTTATCAGCACGTGTTCTCCATTCTTGAGCAAAAATCTTCATCTAAATTCATCCCTACGCGCAAGGAATCTAACGTTGCTGCGGCGGTTCGTTGGAGCGTTGCGGCATCCTCAAAGCGTTCGGGAGCTTGGATTATTATTTCTACGGATCATCGTCGCATTCTTCCCTAGATCATTGATCTAGAGGTAAAACCCTATAATCCTGTAGATAAAATTAGACTTAATAATTTTTACATTGTTTTAATATACAAGTAAAAAAAATTAGTCTAATAAAAGAAAAAAAAATTTATCCCTATTACAAAGTTTTTTGTAGGAAAAATTTTTACTTTTGCCATTAAAATTCTTCGGTGGGAAGAAGAACCGAAATGAAATCCTCCCCTCCCCCCTAACGGAGGAGGGGGCCTTCCCACAACGCCGTCCCCCCGATATCTGAGGCCGATCCCCCCCTGCAGCGGGGGGGGGGGGGGGGGGGGGCTTCTGCGCCGCCGCCCCCCGCTGCAGGGGGCGGCCCGAGGCCGAGGCCGAGGCCGAGACCCGAGCCCGAGCCCGGGACCTGAGGCCGAGGCCGAGGCTGAGCCCGAGACCCGAGCCCGAGACCCGAGCCCGAGACCCGAGGCCGAGCCCGAGACCCGAGGCCGAGCCCGAGGCCCGAAGCCGAGGCTAATAGCTTATTTTTGGCCCGAAGCCATAATAATTGCTGCAAACAACTTTGCAGAACTGCGGAACGGGCCACAAGCACTTATACTAAAAATAATTTTTGGCCCGAAGCCACAAAATTCTACACAAATTCGGCTTCTTCATAATTTTAAAGAAGAATTAAATTTGCAAATTGAAATTTATGAGAAAAACTTTGTAAAATCAATAATTACATTGATATGTTCCTCTATTTATTTAAACGTCTCTCTTGCAAAGTATTATGTATGGTTTACTAGAATTTAAAAAAAATATATATAATCATCTCAGAGATCCTGAGACCGCTCTGCCGTTAGTTAACTAAACTAACGGTGTATGACGTTTCCACGTGGTCTACGAGATAAGTATATTTTCTAGTTTATCTTTTCCATATTTTTTGTGTTTGAGATATATGCGTGGTTGTTTAATTTATGCCTGTAGCATATACACTGCGTGGATGTTTAAAATAAGTAAAAATGTGTCTTTCGGGATCGGCCATTGCATACCTATTTACATTTCCAGCTCTTTTTCTTTTTTTTGAGAGAATTTGTAAGTGAGGAAATTGTATAAATAGCCAAGGCTCGGTGCAACAGCATAAGAAGACGGATGCAGAAATAGGGACCCAACCAGTGTTTCCTAAGTTGTATTTTTCATTCTCTTTTCTTTGGACTGTAATCGGACTTTGGACTGTATATTATTTTGGGTATCTGGCCGATCCCCGCATTTTTACTTATTAATTTCTTTATGCATGGATTGTTGAATTTATTTTAATTCATGCTTATCTTTAAATTGCATAGATAAAATGGATAAATTGGCAAGCGTCGATTTCGAAGTGCTCGATGCAGCTGGCAAGAATTACTTGAGCTGGCGAGTGGACCTGAAGTTCCACTTGCGCTCCATGGCACTCCCGCACTCCATCCTGGCCCCCGCAGTGGCCCAATCATCGGCTCCCGCAGCATCCGATGCATCTGCTAGCAAAGCCCCAGAAGCGGCCCCTTCAGCTGGCAGTACCTCTACCACTGTCTCTGACATGGATAAGACGAAAGCCATTATCTATATCAGACGACACATAGATCGGACCCTGAAGGCCGAATACTTGACGGTAGAGGACCCTCTGGAGTTATGGACAGCGTTAGAGGCACGCTACAAACATCAAATTGATGTCATACTCCCGCGTGCCAGCTATGAGTGGGAGAACCTCCGACTTCTGGACTACAAGTCCGTTGCTGAGTACAACTCAGCACTTCACAACATCACCTCACGCCTGAAGTTTTGTGGTGAAGAAGTCTCGGAGCACCGCATGTTGGAAAAGACATTTACCTCGTTTCACGAGAAAGATGCTATCCTTATGCAGCAGTATCGTGAACGCAATTTCACGAAGTTCTCTGACCTGCTCTCTTGCCTCCTAAGGGCAGAGCAGAATAGAGACCTTTTACTGGCCACTCATAACCAGCGCCCGGCAGGCTCAGCTCCTATTCCCGAAGCCCACAGTGTTCACCCCCCGAAGTGGAAGAACAAGAAAAGGGGCAGAAAGAGCAAAGGAAATGCCCCTATAAAACCAGCCAATGCTCCTCCCCAAATCAAGAATAACAAAGGGAAGAAAAACTTCACTTGGAAACGTAAGAACAATGATACAGTGTCAAATCCAAAGAAGACATGGGAGGACAAATGTCATCGTTGTGGCATGACTGGACATTGGTCCAGAAACTGTTGCACACCTCGCCACTTCCAGGAACTGTATCAGGCGAGCCAGAAGCCTCCGCCTGAAACAAACATGGCAAATGTGGAAAATCCGACGAAGTTCACTTCCAAGGATTTCGAAAATGTTGACCTGCTCGATTGAGCCTTATCTTTATATATGCTTTTCAAAGAATAAATTGTAGCTTCATCTCTAGTATGCTTAATAAAGACGATCTTTTATTTTGAATATATGCATTTTACATTTCCATCAATAAATTATCGTTTTTTGCTTATATAGATGATGTATGAGTGCCTAGTGGACAGTGCCTCGACACACACTATCCTTCGTGATGAATGCTATTTCAATAGCATAAGTAAATATGACGGTCCTGTCATTACAATTTCAGGACTGTCCAAAATAATCGAAGGATCTGGTGATGCAATATTATTGCTCCCAAATAACACAAGACTAAAAATCAATAATGCACTATTTTCTCCAAGATCAAATAGAAATCTCATAAGCTTCAAGGACATCCGTTTAAACGAATATCACTTAGAAATTAGAGATGAAAATAAGGTTGAATACATGTATGTCACTCTTCGTAAAGATGGCCAGAAGACCATCTGCGAAATATTTAAGGGACTCCCGTCGGGTCCCTACCAAACATACATTCAACCAGTTGAAGCCAATATGACTGAGCACCAGACGTGCCAGCCAATGCCACCATTTCAACTATGGCATAACAGACTTGGTCACCCTGGATCCATTCTGATGCGACGCATCTTATCTGAATCCCGCGGACATGATTTGAAGAACCAGAAGATTCTTCAGAAGGGTGAATTTTCTTGTCCCCCTTGTTTCAAGGGGAAACTAATAACGAGACCATCGCCCCTAAAAGTGGGTTTAGAGTCTCCTGGCTTCCTTGAGAGGATACATGGTGACATTTGCGGGCCTATTCACCTCGCAAGTGGCCCATTTCGGTAATTCATGGTACTAATATATGCATCCACAAAATGGTCTTATGTGTGCCTCTTGTCCACCCGTAACCTTGCTTTTCCAAAGCTGTTGGCACAGATAATTAGGTTACGTGCTCATTTCCCCGATAACCATATCAAGAAACTACGTCTTGATAATGCGGGCGAATTCACATCTCAAGTCTTCGAAGACTATTGCCAGGTAACTGGTATAGAAGTTGAACATCCAGTAGCTCATGTTCACACCCAGAATGGATTAGCAGAGTCTCTTATAAAGAGACTCCAATGGATTGCACGTCCATTCCTTATGCAATCCCAATTACCGGTGGATGCTTGGGGGCATGCTATTCTGCATGCCACATCTCTTATCAGGATACGCCCCTCTGGAGGCAATACATTATCCCCGATGCAACTAGCATACGGCTCAACTCCAGATATATCTCATTTGAGAATATTTGGTTGTGCGGTCTATGTTCCAATAGCACCACCTCAGAGGACCAAAATGGGTCCTCAACGTCGTCTAGGAATCTATATTGGATTTGATTCACCCTCGATTATTAGATACCTAGAACCCCTAACGGGGGACGCATTTAAGGCACGTCTTGCTGATTGTGAATTCGATGAGAAAACTTTTCCAAAGTTGGGCAAACATTCCAAGAAGCCTGAAGCTTCGGAGACCATTAATTGGGAAAATAAGTCTTTGTCCTTTTATGATCCGCGTACAAATCTGTGTGAAGATGAGATCCTGAAGATCCTTCACATCCAGAATACAGTACACCAATTGCTGGATAAATTCACGGACAGCCAGAAGATTGTCCGTTCACACGTCCCTGCTGCTAACACTCCAGCTAGGATTGACATCCCTACAAATGGATGCAATCCACCCGCAGCAGAAATGGCTGTACCTCAATTGAAAAGAGGACGGCCACCAGGTTCAAAAGATAAAGTTCCTCGAAAGAGGAAGATTCCTGGTGAAAATAATATTATCCCTCCACAGGATACTGAGCTCAGGACAACTACCTCTCCCCTCCTAATTTCCCCCGCAGAGGAAAAATTAGGAGAAACATCATTAAACTTTGTACGTACTGGGGAGGTACTGGACCGACATAGCACAGTCGTCGTCGACGATTTTGCGTTCACTATTGCCGTTCACGTCGCTGAATACGACGATGACGTCGAACCACTTTCTTTAGCGGATTGTAAACGCATAGATGATTGGCCAAAGTGGGACGAGGCGATAAGAGTAGAGCTGGACTCACTCTCGAAACGCAAAGTCTTTGGACCTGTAGTCCAAACACTAGTAGGTGTTAGACCTGTGGGATATAAGTGGGTTTTCATTAGAAAAAGAAATGAAGAAAATCTGATCGTCCGCTACAAGGCGCGTCTTGTAGCAAAGGGTTTTTCCCAAAGACCGTGTATCGATTATGAAGATACATACTCCCCTGTAATGGACGCTAATACATTCAGATTCTTAATAAGCCTATCATCTCTGGCAAGCCTAGAAATGCAGCTCATGGACGTTGTGACTGCATATCTTTATGGCGATTTAGATAAAAAGATCTATATGAAACTACCAGATGGGTTTAACTTACCCACAGAGATGAAAGAGATACCTCGGGACGTATTCTCTGTTAGACTACATAGATCCTTCTATGGACTAAAACAGTCGGGCAAAATGTGGTATAACAGACTAAGTGATTTCCTTGCACAACAAGGATTTACTAATAACGAAGTCTGCCCGTGCATCTTTATCAAAAGAACGGGAAAAGGATTCGTCATCATAGCAGTTTACGTTGATGACTTAAATCTCATAGGCTCTCCAGCAGAGATTAATGAGATATCTGCAAGGCTAAAGCACACTTTTGAAATGAAAGACCTAGGCAAAACGAAGTATTGCCTTAGCTTGCAGATTGAACACCTACAAGGTGGAATCTTTCTACATCAATCCAATTATACCAGGAAGCTTTTAAATAAGTTCCAAATGGATAAATGTCATCCTTTATGTACCCCTATCATCGTGAGATCATTAGACGTACAAAAGGACCCCTTTCGGCCTCTGGAAGAGGGGGAGGAGATACTGGGTCCAGAAGTACCCTACCTAAGTTCCATTGGTGCACTTCTCTATCTGGCTAACTGCACGCGTCCCGATATAGCGTTTGCAGTCAATCTCCTAGCCAGACACAGTGCAGCGCCTACAAAGCGCCACTGGAATGGAGTAAAGCATCTTCTGCGATACCTCCAGGGTTCCGTAGACCTTGGACTTTACTACCAGAGAGGTGCCTCCTCCCAGTTACTTGGTTATGACGATGCAGGCTATCTTTCAGATCCGCATACGGTAAAATCACAGACTGGTTTTGTCTTTACCTACGGAGGAACTGCTATCTCCTGGAGATCGGTAAAACAAACCACTACTGCTACATCTTCCAACCATGCAGAGCTCATCGCGATCCATGAAGCGAGCAGAGTATGTTTTTGGCAACGCTCCGTCGTCCAACACATCCTCCAATCCACTGGCCTGAAGACCAGTGATCTGGAGCCTACTGCCCTATTCGAAGACAACGCCGCGTGCATTGCTCAGCTTCAGAAGGGCTATATCAAAGGCGACAGGACAAAGCACATTTCTCCCAAGTTTTTCTGGACGCACGAGCAGAAGAACGACAAGCAGATTGAAGTTCGACAGATCCAGTCATGCAACAACTTAGCTGATCTTTTTACTAAGGCATTGCCTAAATGTACTTTTGTAAAGCTTGTAAAGAACATTGGTATGCGACAGTTGAAAGACCTGCAAGCCTGAAGCTTGTACGGATCAGGGGGAGTAACCTGTGGGTTGCACTCTTTTTCCTTAAGCTGTTGGGTTTTCCCATTGGGTTTTCCACAGCTAAGGTTTTAACGAGGCAAACACACTTACTCTGGATCCAGAAGTATCCACCCCTTACCTCAGTAGCTGAGACCGAAGTGATGAATATGTAAGGGGGAGTGTTATGAATGAGGGAGGCCTTTGGCCTCCCCTCCTTCATTACCCATTCATTAGGTCCCCCATTACTTAGAGTAATGGGAACCCTTGGTCTACTAAGAGGCTTTTGGCCTCCCCACTATGAGATGAATAAATAGAGCACCATGGCTCTTAGCCATGGTTACTCATTCTTAGCAATGAAATGATCTCTCTCTCTCTCTCTCTCTTGAGTCCATTATCATCCAACATTACACTTATTTTCACCCACTTTTTCATTTTTTTTCTCGTGCATCACGTTTTCTTACCTTTCTGTGTGCTGCATATGTATAGTAGTTTTATTTTTATTTTATCCTTATTTCTTTTATCTTTTTTGCTAGAGATGAATTTTCAGTGATGATGACGACGACGTGGTATTAGCTTATCTCTATATGCATATTATCTTGTCATGCCATCGTTTTTATTTCAGATATCATATGCCATGCTTGCTATGCATTCGAGATAGTAACCCGCACTTTGTTATATGAATGTGAATGAAATTCTCTTATTAGCTGAGTCTGATGATTTATATTGTATACTCTTAATAGAAAACACACCAAGATTTACGCATTGATTGCCTATATTTGGAGTACTGCTTTGGTGTCTTATATCACTTCTTATTGCATGAAAATTGTACGCTTCACTTTCAGGTTGATTGAATGTATGCTATGTTGATATAACTGGATTAGTTTACTTTCTGAGATCAAACTGAGTAGATTACATTACTCTGCTGAAAGTTGTCGTGCACATTATATAGAGTGAACCGAGTGTTACATATTTTTCTTTCTCCACATATCTTGAGCATTATTTCTAAACTTAAAATCATTGGTGAATCTCTCGTAGGCAAATACTATATTGGCATATTCCCCCGCTACAAAAATCCATGCTCCAACACCCCAAAATCAAAAAGAAAAAAATATTCATGTATATCTTTCTACTCGTCATAACCCGTGCCCTAAGGGCACGGTTCATTTAAAATATTTCCCCATTAAAATCTTGGATCCCCTAATTTTAAATGAACATTAACTAATATGTAATAATTATTGTTTCCCAAAAATATTAGTTCCCCCAAAATTTACTTCCTCCCAGAGATTTATTTCCCCCAAAAAAATTTAGATGCCAAAAATTTCTAAAGATAATATGAGATTTCTAAATGTACTTTGTCAACTACCATATTCAGGAAAAGAGAAGTGAACAAAATAAATGCTTCAGATTATAAGGCACTCGATTATTTTATCTCATATGTTCATGAGAAATGCATCTATTTGCTTGCCTTGAATTCTAATGAAAAGTGCATCTCTTTGCATGCCTTGAATTCTTTTAGATGTTAAAAAACTACACAGTATACATATACATATCGATGCACACAATCTAATCCCGCCAGTCTAGGATCCCATTTTTTATATGTGAATATGTAGCAATGATATGTCATTAACACATCATCATTAACACATCATCCTTCCTTCAATAAAAATATGTCTTTTACAATTTCAGTAATAGAATTCATAAAATACAGATAGGATCCTTCAAACCATGTGAATAATCATCTGTCTTCATACACGGTAAGCATTAGCACTTCTAATGGTAAAGAAGATCTGTACTTTATAAAACAAAATCACAATTCAGGACAATTTATCATCAAAAAGCTAGCTTCATCAAACTATTTCTCTTATATTATTTAGTATTTTCTTTAATCAGTTAAAAAAATATACACTGAGCTAATATAACTTGAAACACACGCACGTTTCAAACACATGACAGTATATAACTTTAACCTTGAAACATAACATCATATTCTTCAGCAGCACATATCTATTATATATTATCCTAAAACACGACATATACACATGACAATTGTATTATTTAAAAAATATGCAAACACACACATATACATAACACAATACCAATAGCTTGAAACACATGACAGTGAAGCGAATCTTTAAGGAACAATACAGTACATATCTCAGTCATATCCACAATTAATTCAGAGAGAGCTCTTAATAGAGGACATATATCCAGTCTGATCATCATAAAATTTCGACCACAACATCACACCCCATACTTGTCTGAGCTCCTAGCGATCGGAATCACTTGAAGTAAGCACGCTCATTGGAATAAACCCACTTTCGACAGCCTGAAGCGCTGCTGTTCGTCTTCAGCTTGCGATCTTTCCCCCCCTTTTGAACACCACCATTCTTGAGCTTCTCCCTCTTAGAACTTTGTAGATGGCAAAAACAGACACCGATAGATTACAAAATTTGCAAGTTGGGATGAAAAATGCTACAACAAAAGCATACAATCGACTTACCAGCTTGATGAAAGACGACTCCTCCACTTTCTTCATCTCGACAACTTACTTCCATGATACCTTGAGATTTGGTGGTTTTTTCCACTCATGTGTTCTTCAGTTTCTCTTCAAACGCCGTTTTCTCGGTTTTTCTTCAGTTTCAGCTTCTCCCTCTCAGCTTCTGGCACAACAACGTCAAAAATCAAGGTATGTAGAATAATAAGCATGATATGTGCTTGAGAACAATTACAAAGAATCACTGCAAGCTCACACAAAATACCTCTGCATCTTCTTTCCATTCTTTCTGTATACGCTCTCGAGCCTTCTTCTCGTTTTCTTCCGGATGCTGAAAGCGACAAACCCTCTGCTCAAGCATAATCAAGGGATCAATATGCCCTGTAATGGCCTTAAGATGGATACTTGAACACAATTCTGTAGCACATATAGGCAAAGATAGCTTAGCACATTGGGCTAAGATGCAAAAGTAAAGCTAGTCATGTTTTTATGTACCTGATTTGGGCAATTCACATTGTCGGGGCAGTAGTTCTGGTCGACTACAATCGGATTCTGGACGGTCTTCATCACTCCATACTGGAACATAACTCCACTTATGAATCCGTTGCTGGGCTTTCCCCATGAGAAAAATAAAGATTCATATGATATCTACCACTATGACATGAATAGGGCTGCTATTCAGCAAATAAATTTACATTTATCTAATACTGAGCTTATGAGAAACTTCATGCTAACATAAACATATAACATAGATGTATGAACATCACGCTGATGGAATACCTACATTACTTAAGCAAAGTACTTTGAAAATATCACAAAGTTGCATCAGTTCGTTATTTACCATAGCAAGATGGAGTAAGTATATAATTATACATCTGATCTCTTACTGTATATGTAGAATTAAATCACAATTCTAAGCATACATAGAGAAATTAGATAACAAAATTATGACTCATACTCTATATCTCTTCTATTATCTATGACCATAATTCCACCAAAACTTCTGTTAGAACTTTACAAAAGAAGTGGAATATTTTTTGTTATAAGGAAGAGGAAACAGAAAAGTTTTATGCATAAGCGAGAGCATTTTAATACCAAAACACAGTCTTAGGCACTTCTTCCACCAATTTCTTTCTTATTCTTAGAACCAGCTTCAAGTGGGCAAATTGAAAGTTTAAATATCTCCTCTTTAATTCAAACCATCATGTTAGTGATCTGACTAAGAATGTGATTTACAGACATAATGGATGCAAAACCAAAGTGGTTTTGGTCAACTCAATTCTAGAGGGGCCATAGTAATGTTGTTCATGTTTTCTTCATTCCGAATTCTGGTAGACATCAAGATTTTCCTTTACTTCCTAATAAAGACAACAAAGAAAGTTAGAACAAAGAAAGTTAGACAGGTGACCATCCCGCATTTTGTGAAACCGTGATTAGCAGTTTGTTGGATCAGCATAAGTTAATATCTCCTAGTACAAAGAAAGTTAGAAAGATGCATGAATTTTAACTCAGCTATTCAACTAAACAAAGTTTACAATTTGAGTATAAAATACAAAACAATCTCCACTAAGCATCAAATGTAATCTTATCAACATGTATAATGTTCTTGTGGAAAATTAAATAGAGTAAAAATTATAAGTAGACCTACATTATTTATTTCCATTTGATGTATTTGATATTGGCATTTCATTATATGGGCACTGAATTTAGGCTTCCATTTGATATTTCTCTAAGCAGAATATGAATGCATATACCATATAGTTGACCATCTAAGTGAACCATATATCCTACAGTTTCGATGAATGTTTCTTGTGCATGCCACATTATTAACTCCCACATTCTGCATCAAACTTTTTAACTTTCAGATACGCTACACAAATATTCAGGAGATGCGAGGCGGAGGTTTCTTCCGATGGCGTTGGGTTTCTTCCGATGCCGAGAATGTAGGAGGGTGAGGGATTCTTTCCAATTTCGGGAGAAAAGAGAGAGACAACAGTTTGCCAATTTGATGTATACTGATCCAGCTCTCTCCCCTGAGACACAAATAAATTGAATCGATACGTCAAAATAGATTTACACTGACAGAGGAACAATTCACTTAGGGCATTAGCCAATTGCAATAAGCATCCCAAAAACACAGAAATTTAGGTACTAACCACTGATTAAAACATAAAAAAGAGGGGAAGGTCACAATGTTCATATCAAAAGGAAAATAAGTTCAGTTTTGTGGGGAAAACCATTAATTGGTGGTCAAACAGTTTAATTTCCATCTGGAAATCTTCAAACGGTCAATAGATTATCTTCTTTTGAAAAAAAATTATAATCTCAAGAAAAAAGGGCGATCGTGATCCTAAAGAATCAAAAGACCATATTATAATTAAAGAGAGCATATCGATCCTTACAGTTTTTGGCAAGCTTGAAGCAATTATCAGCCTTCTCGTACAAATCGGCGGTGTCATCGGTCTTTGATCCGAAGAAGGACCATCCGCCGATCTTCTTCTTTGCTTTCTTCTTGAATTCGTCGCCCCTCGTCCTCTGATCTGCCATTTTTTGCTCTACGCTGCGATTTGATCTGATCGAGAAAACCAAATAAATACCGCAAGTCAGACGATCGATAGATCGAGTAAGCTCATCCTGGCTTCGAATCGTGCCCTCAGCTCTCAAATCGAACGCATTTATCCCCGATCCCAGAGTCGAAGAGCTCACCTTCGTGAGCCCATGGCTTCCCTCAAGGCTATCGAGGGGGTTTCTTTTACCCGCGATGGGGTGAGGATCTGGTGGAGGAGAGTCGAGGCCGAGGTTTCTTCCGATGGCGTTGGGTTTCTTCCAATGTCGAGAATGGAGAGTAAGGGTTTCTTCCCAACTTCGGGAGAAAGGAGAGAGATGCTGCAATGTGTTCTGATTGAGAGAATTAATTGCCGATGATGGTAGCTGTGATTTGATGAGAGAATTAATTTCGGAAGAAAAGAGCGGGGATGTTTTGTTATTTTCCCTCTTTTTCTAGAGCACAAATCTGAGCCGTTCAATAAAAAAATTTGATAGCGGCACGTCAGCAATCCAAAACTTTTGAGAGAGCAACGTAAGTGATCCGTGTGCTCTGGTCTCATTGGTTTTCACAACCCATAATCTTAGCCTTTGATTGCATAAGGTCAAATCGCAGCCACTCTTTATCTCAATCAACTTGTCCTAGTCAGCCCTAAAATTCAAAAATCGATGTCAAATGTATAATAGATATTTTGATTTGGGATCGCAGTTGTATATATTGATATGAAACAAAAAAACAAAAGAAAAGAAAAGAAAAGAGAAAAAAAGTACATATATGATCCCATTTCATTTTTCTTTTTTTCTTCCCTCTTTAATTTTCATTTCTTGGAGCTTCAAAATGGGGAAGGTCTTATTGATTTATTTGATGCCACCACGCTTATAGATACTCTTGGGGGAAAGGATCCAATGATGTGTGAGAGAGTGGCTACTTGTCTGTGCATGACAACCTAGGCTAGGTAATTTTCTATACTCGGGGAGATTACTAAAAGTTTTACGAAGTCCAGGAATTGAAACTTAGCATGCATTTCATGAAAACCACTCCTTTCTATTCTTATTGCTTCGTATTGTGTGATACCTCTTATACTCCAAATAGAAAGCGATCAATTGAAAAGTGTGTGGTCTATGATTATGTATATTGCTTTAGATGCTTCAGACGATGTTAATTCTAGAATGATTTCATAATTCCTATTGTTTTGATATTCTTGGGTTTCAATATTGAATGCATCCTATATGATCATGATATCGAGATAAAAATCTTTAGCATGTTTTTATTTGCCGTATGCTATTTGAGTAAGCAAGTCCACGTCCTGAGAAAATGATCTAGCACCTCCCTCTTTTCTATCTTCGTTTTCCTTTCTATCTTCGTTTTCCTTTTTCCTTATTTTTACCCGCCGGGTTCGCCGTTTACTTATCTTCCTCGAGGACAAGTAAGAGGTAAGCATGGGGGATTTTGATCGCTCCTTATTTTACACCTTTTTTCTGCATGTTTTCATGTCATTTTGGTCGCCCATATTGCATTTTCCACGATTATTCAACGATATCATGTTGCTTTTCACTATTTCTTGTTTTTGTCGTATTTCAGGAGATATGGAGCGATTTGGAGCGAAAATGAGATCAAAGGATTTTCATGCACTTTGGAGCATCGCCCACAGCTTATTTGAGGAGTTAGCAGTGCTAGAGGATGAGCAGAAGAGGAAGAAATTCAATAGAACCGACGAGGAGGCGAGGAGGAGAAGAAAAGTAGATAGATACAGCCCACTCGGCTGAGCAGACTGCTCATTCGGCCGAGTTAGAAGCTGTACTCGGCCGTGTGAAACGGATACGCACAACGAAATTTCAAAGTCTCCTTGGCCGAGCAAGGAAGTCTACTCGGCCGAATGACAAAGCTCACTCGCCCGCGTAGAACAGGGATTTTCAACCGAGAAGCAGCCAAGTTACTGGAATTCTTGAGGAAGCCTACTCGGCCGAGTACGATTACTTACTCGGCCAAGTAAAGAAGCCTACTCGCCCGAGTCAGTTAGAGAGACAGACCCCCGAAACCCCCAGATTCTCTGTTTTATTATTGGGTCTGTCACTCGGTCGAGTGACTTTGTTACTCGGCCGAGTGACGTATTCCGATTGCTGCGAGGATTGCGAATTCTGGGCTGCGCAGGGGCAGTTTGTCACTATTTTTGGACGATTTTAGCTTGTATTTAAACCTAGTTTTATCCTAGTTTTAAATGACACTATTATTTTTTGGGCGGCTATTCTTTTGTAAAATCTCAGCTGGAGATCTTATGCGACAATTTTGGTTTGTTCATTCTTGCTAAAAAAATCTTATTTTTATGAATTGTCACTTCTTTACAATGAATTGTGCTATAATTCTATTTGTTAATTCTGAGATTTTCATAATGATTTGTGAGTAGTTTCGTCGTTCTAGGGCATGAGGATGAACCCTATGGACCCGATCTTTTGAATTGCGATGAATGAATAGAATTGTTGGCAGGATTGCAGAAAGATTAGGTTTTGATTGATTTATTGCGAGTAGCTAGGAATTTCCATCGATTGGGATTTGCAAGAGATTGGATCCCAATTGATGGGAATGCCTAGATATTCGACTTAGGTTTATAATTGAAATTCTCTTGATTTGGTTTGCAAGAGATTGGACAAAAGCTAGGACTTTTATTATAAATCTATACTCATATTCGTTTGCAAGAGATTGGATGAATACGAACTATCATAACCTAGATCTTAACTCGAGTTTGCACGAGAGTGGGCTCGAGTTGCGATTGGACAATGATGTCGATCTTCATGCTAGTGGCTTAGTTTAGGGTTTGCACGAGAGTGGGCCCTAATCTAGGTTGCTATAGACCGACAATAGCGCGAGAGCGTGAGCTTGGTTCTACATTAAGTTGCGACTAGTTCACCTACATTCAAGCTTTGCAACATTGATATTCATAATTCACAAGGATAAGTGATGGTCCGTAGTGGGGATTTCCTATCCCTAGACGCTTTTGTTATATTGATATGTATTTGCTATTTGAACGATTGTGACATTACCATCAAACTATTCTTATTCCATCGATAGCTAGGTGATCAAAGTAGGATACTGTCAATTGTCCTCCCTGAGTTCGATACCCGCTCTTCACTACGCCGTGCGCTTGCGGTAAATCTACAGTCGTTTTTCGGGTGTATATTTGGGTGCGATCAATCCCCATAAACATGGTTGAATCGATCACATCACACCCCTAATCACCAATCTAATCTGAAAATCATGGTTTTAGCATCTAAGCCTTAAAATCCTAAGTCTCATCCATTAGACCTAGATGAAATTACTCACTAAGCATGGTGGAAGAAATAAAAACAATAACAATAAGAGAATTAATCATCATTGCAGCAATCAATAATTAAAAAAACAATGGAAATAGAGATGAAAATCAATATCAAAGAAATAGAATCCAGACACATATTGAAGAACTTAAAGAACCCAAAAAATATCCAAGATTCCAAGCTCAAATCCTCCAAAAACCATAACCATTGCTCAAGAGAATTAGGGGCTACTCTAAAAAAGAAATACAGCTTAGTTCTTATCTCCCTTTAACCTAGGAAAGTGATTTTGTTTATATACATTCGGGTTTGAACCCATTAAAACAAAATAAAACCCAATTTCGAGTCAGATCTGGTGCCTGACCTGCCCAACTCGACCGAGTGGTGATGCCACTCAGTCCAAGTCGGGCTTCGAAGCCCCTTGGACTTTGGCTGATGCCTTAGTCTTCAGTTGGAATAGTATCCACTCTGACCGAGTCAGCTAGGTGACTCAGTCGAGTTCAGAGCTTCGAGAAGTGCTTGAAATCAACATTCTGCCTTAATTTTCACTCGACCGAGTCACCTAGGCACTCGGTCGAGTGGGCGTGTCTACTCAGTCGAGCTCAGAGGCTCAAGAAATGCTTGAAAATGGTCGTTCTGTCAAATTTTTACTCGGGTGAGTTGCAAAGCTACTCGGTCGAGTGACCTTCAAGCTCTTTAGGATGCTAAGTGTGAAGCCATCTTCTCCTTTCGCCTTACCCACTTGGACCGAGTGGGATTGCCACTCGGACTGAGTGGTCTGGAAATGCTGAGAGAGCTATGAAGCCTCATTCCTCTTGCTTCCATCATTCTTCCTTCCACTTCTTCTCCTCAAATCTTCTTCTCCACCAAGTCAAGCACCTAGCAGGCCACGCCATTAATGATATGGCTATCTCATATGTGTCCATAACTCCATTTTGCTTCGAATCACTTCGAAACTCCTGAAAAAGAGTTAAAAGGTCCGAAATCATATAATCCAATAAACGATCAATTGAGCGGTCAAAACGAGTTTCGAGCGACTAAAATGGCGTAAAATGATGCGATAAAGGTATAGAAAATAGGGACACTTCAAAATCCCCCAAGCTTACCTCTTACTCGTCCTCGAGGAAGACGAATAAGAAGCTCGCCAGAGGATAAAAATGGAAAAGAAGTCGAAGTTAAGGAAAAACGGCTAAATCATCTCCTTATCTCATAAGCACGCGTCGACACTTTAACTAAGTAATTGAAAACACACGATTTCTTATAGCTTACTATCTAATATACTAAATCCACAATTTGAATCTCAAATCTCCACAACTCATTCTCTATCCAGCGTATCGTATTATGATCAATCTTTCAAACATGTAAGATAAATTCAATTTAATTGTTTTTCATGAATGAAGATAGTAAATTCAATTGAAGTTGGAAATCACCAAACTAAACTTTTTCACGAATCCTAGAAAATCTTCAACCTTGCCATGTCCTTGTTCTATATAGAAAATGGGATATATTTTTCTCTTTACAATTGGTTTTGGATATTTTTTTTCTTTTTTGGTTTTTTTGTTTTTATTTATATACATGAGATAACTCAATATCTATAAAGGCGGCATATGCATCTCATTCCAGCTGATCTTAGGGCATCAGGTTACAAATAACCCCTCGGGGCCTTTTATTTACATATTTTTGATATTTTAATTTTTTTGATGTTTTTGGGATTTTTGCAAACTAACGTAAACACGATGGAATGCAAAGCACGATCAAAAATGGTGTTGGCTATATACAAAAGAAAAAGGAAAAGATAGAATTAGGGACATAGCTTAGCATCAGAATTTCTAATCAACGCTACTTGAGCATTGTAGGTTATCCAAATTATTTTGAAATACTACTCATTATGAAAAATATTGTTAATCATACAATCATGCAATTTCATTCAGTTTTCAATTAGATCATGCAAATTCAGCTTAACAGTTTCGAGAATATTCATCGTGGAGAAATGAAGGCAAGTCATAAAAAGCATATTAAACTAGCATCATATTGAAGGAATTAACTCTAATTCATTAAAGTATGGAGTTCGAAATAGAAATCCGTATTATGTTTTCAACAAGCACAATAGACTCAGAAAATGCTATATGAGTGTGTAAAGAAACTAGCTGAGTGTGCATAGCTTATATTGCAATAATAGGAGAATCATCTCTAGCCTAGAAAAGAGAAAAAGAAAAACGGAGAACCAAGCATGCAAGCACTCAAACGAGAGAAAATAAAATGATGATTTAAAAAAGAGGAAAATGGGTGGAAAATGGTAGAAAAAATAAAGAAAAAGCGTAAAATTAAGAAAAGCAAAAGTGAAACAGATACTCCCCCAAGCTAAACGTAGCAGTGTCCTCACTACTGAGAGCAACAACCAGTCGGATGATGAAATCGAAGGGGGTGGGTGGGTGGGTGAAAATAAAAATAAAAGAAAACAAAAATAAAGTCCTAAAAAGGAAAAATAATAAATAAAAAATGATCCTAATGCAACTATATGATCCTAAACTCTAAATGCGAAACATGCACACAAATGATGCGATGATATGAATGCAGCAAAAAGTGTTCTTCCCCAAGCTATCTGAAGCGGTGCCCTTAAAGTGTAGACAACTGGCGTAGAAAAATAGGGGAGAACTGGAGCAAAATATCAAATCAGACAGCGGCCCCACCCTCTATAGGTGGTGATGGGTCACGTTGTTGTGGACCTTGTGTGGCATCAGATGGCGGTGCTGATGATGCTGGTGGTGGTATTGGAGGTGCATGTGGTGCTGCACGTGCTCGGTGAATGTCTAAATTCTCCCTAACATCTCGCTGGATCCCTTGCACTCTATTATGATAAGTAGAGATTGTCTGAGTGAGGGCAGTTAAGTCACGCCTCAAGCCGGTAACCTCAGTCTCTGCAGCAGTCAAATATGAATCAGTGCTACGGGAACGTCCAGATGGGTGGGCACCACTAGTCTCGCCCCTCTCCCTACGTGCTTGTGTGTTTGCACCAGGGCTAAGAATAAGCTCAGGAGAGGGTGATCTATGTATAGGCTCAGGCACAAAGAAAGGAACTGAAGAGATCTCTATAAATGCAGACACATGAATGATCTCATGTGTCGTGGTGACAGAAGTGGGAATAGATACCACGACGCTGTCAGAAAATACAGTGGTAATGGGTGGTGCATCTACATGCTCGACGAGTATAGAAATACCCTCAGAAATGGGTAGTGTAGATGATAGTGTAGGTATAAGAATCACAGGGGTGGTGGTGGTAGCAACCCTCTCAGAACTCTCGGCATGAGTGGTGGTGGTAACTGTCGTAGGAGCACTGGCAGCTGTGGGGACAGAAGTGCTTGCTACGGGATCAGATGTGGTGGCGGTGGCTACTCTCTTAGGCTCTCCCTCATTGCTAAGCTCCCAATCAATATCTCCCTCCATCAATATATCCCTCCTCAGCAATCTCTACATCATGTTCAAGGTCATAGATGGACGGGATATGTACAACCAGAAGAATCCAATCCCTATGAACCTCCTCAATACGAGTACTATCAGGGCTCGATGAAATCATGTGCTGCTCACGACTGGGACTTACAAGATAGACCCAGTGTCAGCGACAGTGGGGCATAATGATGTGCATCGGTACAAGCATGTCTGTCGTCAAAGTAGTGAGCCCATAGGTCTTCACATGATCGGCATTATGAAGTCTGATCACACAACCAACGGGCTGTGTCGGAAAGGAGGTGAGGGCAGATGGTGACGTCATCATGAAGTCTGATGGGCCTGGTCATCCCCTTCAGATGGATCAACTCAGCGGTGGAGATGGTGCAGGCCTACAAAATATGGTCATGGCTAAGTGGCGCTGAGCGTAGCAGAGACACAGATGTATGATAGTTGATGATTTCGATCGACGGTGGTTAAAATTTGGTAGGCCAGTGAACTGTGCCCAGAAGCAAGCAGAATTTAAAGGAGATGCATCTGTGTCTGGAGCAAAGGCTAAATCAGGATCGGGTTTAGGAGGCCAGCTAAAGAAGGCTCGGAGCATGTCGTAGGTCATCTCTATGTCACGATCTAAGATCCTAAATGAAATGCCCTGCAGAGTTCTAAAAATAGAACTCAACGCCTCTAAGGTGAGACGAACATAGGTGTTCACCGTCACTGACAAGAAATCCCCCATCCTATGGCTTAGTAGAGCCCACACACACCCTCAATCAACCTTATGCTCTCTAGGGCAAGATATCAGTAAACCCAGTAGGCATGATATGGCACCTTGATATGGTCTCAAAATTATGACGATGTGTATCATCCTTAAATATAATGCAATATGTTTTCAAGGTTCCCTGAGGGGGTTGGGGTGGAGGTGGAAGTGCGAGAGGTGGTGTGGGATTACGTGGGGATTGAGATGGTGTGGGTATACGTGGGGGTGGTGATGTTGTGTGTGCACGTGGCCACCGAGAAGAAGAAGCACCGGCATTGCCAGTTCTTTGCTTCTTCGTCGGGGGTTTCTGACCATATGTTCTAGGTGGCATGATATAAAATATAATGCGAATGAAAGCAAATCACGAAATAGAGTACGAAAAAATTATGTGCTCAAGTAAAGGAGCGAGTGTACCCAGCTATTTCGCGAAGCAAAACGATAGTTCAGAAGCGATAAGCTCGTGTGACACCTCGAAACGATTACTCCCCAAAGCTTGGTCGAAGCTAATCCTAGCCCAAATCGAGGACTCCTTAGCCCAATTAGCCTGCACAATAAAAATAATAAGGAGATTAGTTGAAATTGTTTGAAATTAATGAGAATTAGGGTTAAAATTGAGATGAGGGGGAGTTAGGGCTAGAGAGAGAGAGAGAGAGAGAGAGAGAGAGAGAGAGAGAGAGATGGATGGATGGAGAGATGTGGAGATGAAGGGGATGGAGAGATGAACCAAGTGGGGCGACTCGGAAGGGATGTGCTACCGACGGCAGATGAATGGGTGGGTGGTCAGCGGTCGAGTAGAAATGGGGTATGAGGGGGGGGGGCTTGATTGAGTGGGGTTAGAGTGAATGAGAGAAAATGAAAGAGGTTAGGTTTTTAAAGGGGCTCGGTCGAGTTTAGGAAACTCGACCGAGCTACAATTAGTTTGGTGTAGGCACTATTTACCTTAAGCGGTCACTCGGTCGAGTGGCCTAAGTCACTCGGTCGAGTAAACATTCAAACAGAATAGCGTTTTTTGTTGTTCTGCAGGCATTTCCACTCGACCGAGTGGCCTATTCCACTTGGTCGAGTAAGAATTGTGGCAGAATGTTGATTTTAGTTGCTCTACAGCCTCCTTTACTCGGACCGAGTAGCATTCAAGAATTGTGGCAGAGTGCTGATTTTAGTTGCTATGCAGCCTCCTCGACTCGGACCGAGTGGTAATGCTACTCAGTCCAAGTAGCCCCCTTTTTCACTCCATAGTGAAAGTCTCTACTGTTATCTTCTCCTTTCGATTGCTCTTTCATTCCTTCGTTGTTTTAGCTCCTTCCTTCAGCGATTACATCCACAAAAGTTTAAGCTTCATAAATTTTTATATTTTTATATTTTAAGATTTTAATTGCATTTTTAATTATTTTTTATTGAGTTTTTGGATAAAATGAAAATAAAGAAAGGAAATGAAAATGAAAAGGGAAAGAACTCGGATTGCCTCCCGATAAGCGCTTGTTTAAGGTCATAAGCTCGACCCTTTTCGATTTCTTCATTGTCGCTTCAAGATGTTTGGCACGAAGGAGATGCACTCATCATGCTTCCTGATTAGGCCATGAGGTTAAAGTCGGCCTATAGCATCCAGTGGACCTTCAGTGGTCTCATCAATCTTGTCCGTCTTTGATTGTCGCTCCATAGATGTCGTGTTGATGTGCTTAAGGATCTTGACGACCTCGAGTTTGATATCATCTTTAGATGTCGGATGTTGTTGTGAATGCGCCGCATCGGGCGGTTCTTCATCCAACACCTTCAAGTAAGTGGCCAACGCCCTATTGTATATGGCGTCGCTGTCATCATCCATGTCGTACCTCGTGGGGTCATGCAAGACCTCCTCTTTGGTGAAGTCATCAATAGTTTCCTCTTCCAGTAGCTCCAAGTAGCTTGCATCGTTGTTGGGGAAGCGTTCTTTCATCGGCTTATGCAAATGGAACTCAACTTTGATATTCCTAACATTCATCGAAAGTGTCCCTTGTCGAACATCGATAAGGACTCCAGCCGTATCCATAAAAGGACATTCTAGAATCAGTTGAGAGCTCCCCTCTTCATACATATCCATGATAACAAAGTCCACCAGCACACTGATTCCTCCCGGTACTTGCAAAATGACATCTCTAGCTATTCCTACCGGGTATGTGACGGATTGATCCGCCAACTGAGCACTCATCGACGTGGGCTCCAACTATGTCCAGGTATTTAGCCTCTTGAAGATAGAAAGTGGCATTAGGCTAATGATTTCTCCCAAATCCATTAATGCCTTCTTAATATGAGTACCGTCAATGGAGCACGTCACTGTAAAGCTGCCGAGATCGGAAATCTTCTTGGGCATTATGTTCTTAGGTACCAACAACTAATCATCCGCTTGCATGACGAATTCCTGTTTTCTCCTTCCCAATATCAAATCCTTCAAGAACTTCGTGTAAGTCGGGATTTCTGTCAATGCATCCATAAAAGGGATGTTCAAGTGAACGCCCTTTAGAAGCTCTATGAACTTGGCATATTTCTTCTCAAGCCTCACCATCGCTAACCTCTGGGGGTATGGAACTGGAGGACGCATTCCTTTGTCTTTCTCCTTATCCATTGACTTAGATGTCTGAATTGATTTTTCCCCGAAAGGCGGAGTCTCAACCGGGATTGTAGCAATAGGAGTAGGCAAAGGAAGGGGTGATGTCTCGTTTACCACATAACTAGATGGATCCTTAGTTTCCTTTTCTTCACTCTCCAAAATAATCGACTCCGAAGCTATGTGACTCTCTTCATCAATGACTCCTGAGGGTTGTGGATCCACTAGCTTTGGAACTGGTACTATGAATGCTTTGGTGGTCATTCCTTCCCATGTTGTCACTACTACCACGACATTAACGTGCCCTCTTGGATTGGGCTCAGATTGAGCCGGGAGTTTTCCTTAAGCCTTAGTAAGTTGGCTCACTTGGGCCGTTAATTGGTCGATGGTGACTACAAGTTGCTTCTGACTCGCCAACAACTCTGTGATCTGCCTAGCCATATCCACATTCAGCTTAGCTTGGGCGTTGATAAAAAGCATCCAATGCTCCTTCAACATTTGGTTTGGATGCCACCGGTTGCTGATATGGTTGTTGATATGGTTGTTGATAAGGCGAACAATTGTTGTAGCCCAACGGTCTATAATGCCTAGCTGGCCTAAATCCTTGCTAACGCTGCTAAGGAGGTGCTTTTTATTAAGGTGGAGGTTGTTATGGTCTCGACTGAGTATGTGGTTGCAAGGCTCCATTGGGGTTGCCCGTCATTTTTTATAGATTGCTTCAACTCAGAGTGACGTCCACCAGCACTCCTTGATGATGTTGAGCGATCATCGCTCCATTGTTGATTATTGGAGGCCATTTGCTCCAATAACAACGTGGCCTCTTCCAAAAGTTTTGCAAATTGCTCTATTAGCGGAAGCATCAATGATCATATTCGTCTCCGACTTAAACCCATTGTAAAATATTAGGATGAGGTCCCAATCTTGGACTCCGTGGTGCGGGCATTGGTGTTGCAAGTCCTTGAAGTGCTTATATGCTTCATATAAAGATTCCTGCTGGAGTTGCTTGAAGGAGACGATGGTGCTCATAATCCTCACCATTTTGGACTGTGGAAAAATTTGTTGATGAAGGCTTAGGCTAGCTGCTCCCAAGTCGTGAATGTACTTGTAGGGTGTTCCTTCAACCAATACGCCACCTTGTCCCAAAGTGCGAATGGGAACAATCGACATCGAATGGCATCTTCACTCACATTGTTCACTTGGAATGTTGCACACTTCGCCAAGAAAAATCAATGTGGTGGTTGGGATTTTCATAAGGATGTTCATGGAAGACATCTAGCTGCATCAACGATATCAAGCCAGTCTTCAACTTAAAGTTTCCTGACGCCAGCTGCGATCTCAAGATAGAGGATATATTCGAAATGTTTGGCTTCATATAATCCAGAACATTATTCTCACGTGGAGGAGTCTGTTGAGGTGGTGGTTAATCTATCATTAGGTGCTCCCACAATTTCTGCCTCTGCTCAGTTCTAAGTTTCCTCGCACTTCTTTCAATCTCAGGGTCAAATGGTAGCAAATTGTCAGATCCCTTAAGACATGTGTTCATGCATAATCAAGAAACTGAGAGAAGATATTAGTAACAAAAAAGAATAAAAATTATGGTGGGGTGAGAGGTGGATGGAGAAACTAACGAGTCTCCAGCCCTAAACCCAATCCAAGTCAACCGTTACCTCCCCGGCAAAGGCGCATGTACTTTGTACAACAATCACCTGATGAAAGTTAACGCAGAAAGTCTAAAAACCAAGTGACAAAGTATGTGCAAAACAGATGACTGTAGAACAAATCACAGGTGATTGTTTAGAGACAGGAGCCAATAAAATGTTAAGCAGTTTCCTATTGAAAGTCTAAAATGCACATGCAAGAGAATAATGAATTGGAGGCCAAGGAAATGAGTTCCTAGGACAGAAAGAAAGATGTGTGTGCTCCAACATAATTCTATTTCTAAGCTACATACTAGAAGAGAATAAAAAGATTACATCTTGTTTTTGCCTCTCTTCTTTCTATTAAATGAGTTTGAAGTCTTCTAGGAGCTTCAATCATCATCTTCGATCATCTAATCCACTTTACATGCTTTAATTGATCCTTGAGTGACTTCCATTGCTAATTGATCTTCATGATGTGCTTAGGCAATGGATTAACTGCAAGTATGAGATTAGTCACAAGTATTAATGTTTGCTTATCATCAAAACCAAGTAGGGAGAAGTCCAATACTCAACATTCTCCCCTTTTGGTGATGACAAACAAACATAAACAAAAAGATTAATAATTGTGCTTAAAGAATACTTACTCCCCCTACAAAGATGCCAATCAAGTTAGTCAATTTAATTAAGGGCATCTATAGATCAATTGAAGCAAACATGTAAGATATGAATGCATCAAGTGATTTCAATACTAGAAATTTAGGATTTTAGAATCCAAGTTCATTATATCTTACTACCACTGAATCTAAGACAACTTACCTCTTAGATTCAAGTTTAGATTATACTTAGCTCAAAATTATGATTTGTTTATTTCTCTCCCCTATGGCATTATTCAGAAAGAGGGAGGAGAAAACAACAACAACAGTGCTAAATAAGAGCAAAAACAATCATAAGAGTCTAAAGAATATGATACATATTCAATGTGATACCAAAATAAATCGAAAAGCCACGAAGGTGCATCATAATGATATATATCAAATACTCGTCAACAAAAGAAATTTTAATTGACTAAAGGAATAAGAATCCAATATCAACATTTCATAGGCAAGAAACTGTCTCCCATCACATCATGTATATAATAAAAAACACAGAGAAGCAAAATTGCACAACGTGTACACATGGATCACATCAGAGAGTAAAACGACAAAATATGAAATCATTTATATAAGAAATATAAGGAGTACAAAAGTAAGGACAAACCACTCCACATACAAACAAAAATAAGATCATCATCATACACCATCCAAAAGTAATGTGACAATACATCAATACAAGTGCTCTAAGCACCAATACTAAACAAATACAAACAGACTCACACTCTTAACCCTCACGAAAAAAATCTAGGACCAAGGGTGAGCAGTCTCCACGACACATCAATCCAGATTAGCTGCGGAGGATTCCACAGAGTAGCCAACTCAATACGAAAACCCTGGAGCTCCGGATCAATAGAAACGTCCTCGGGATGAGGAGCAGCATCAACAGTAGAGGAAACATCCCGAGGAGTCTGATAAACAACTGGCTCAGAAGCAGCAACAACTGAAGGGTCATGAATCTCAGAGATGATAGGAGGAGGAGGCTGAGTAGGCTGAGCAGATGGAACAAATGACTGGAGGTGGGCAGGGAAGGGTATGCCCTGATTCTAAAACACCAGATAGAATAGCTCATAAAGACCAGAAATTTTCTCGTCCAACTTGAAAAGAGAGGGTGTAGCAGATGATGAGGGATGATCCACAGATGGAGTAGTGGATGAAGACGTGCCAGAAGTAGACTACCTCTTCTTTGATGATGTCAGTAGAGCCGAAGAGGAATTCGACTTTGCAGCCATATTAAGAAGAGGGCCAAGAGGCATGGGGCTCATATGGGGTCAGATCAATGCCGAAGTGGCAAAAGACATGAGTAAGAATTCCTCCATAAGGAATATGAGAGGAATAAGAAGTGAACTCTACTCGGTCCATACGATCAAGGAGGACCCCGGCCCAGTTCACAGACATGCCAGAAAAGATGGCATACATGCACATGAGAATCTCCTGAGATGGCTGATCAGATGAGCCATACTTCAACAAGATGTTGGACTTCACCATAAGGTGAACAACCCAACCTCGAGTAGAAAACATGGATGCCTTGATGCCAGAGGAGAGGAAAGAAGGAATCACAAAAAACATGTCCTAGAGGACAGCCTGGTCAAGGTCAGCAACATCAGAAAGGGAGATATCAACAGACAAAGAACCAGAGGAAGGAATCATAAGAATGTTCCCTAAGAGAGTGGGGTCAAGCTTGATATGAGTCCCATATAACATGGTGTCAATGACACCTGTATCAGCATATTCACCGTGAATGTGGTTGGCATATAATAGCTTGACAAGAAATGGATATGCACGAGGGGAGTCTACATGAGAGTAACAAAACAGATCGACCAAATTGGTCATCGTGAGGATCTCGGAGAGTTTCTCAATGGTAAAATCCTGATAAACGATGAAATTCTCACGAAGGAGCTTGATCCCAATCAGAGAGTGAAATTTTGCCAAGCAAGAGGCATCCCGATAAATGGGGACAAGAGGAGCAGCTGGAGTAGGCTGAGGAGGCCTGGGTGATTTTGTCCTTGGGGTTCAGAGGGAAGAGGCTCGGTGTGGGTGTCTACATCCACACGAGTAGAATCAGTTACAGCGATATGCTCATTGATCTGCACACCAATAGGTCTACGCTGACGTTTTTGAAGGGGCTCAACAAACTCTTATTCTTGGGATGAAGAACGATCCAAATCAGAATCATCCGAAACATCGGAAATAAGTTCAGCGAACTTGGTGCGAGCTTTATAGGGAACTTTCTTGACTGGGGCAGCCTTAGGTTTAGGGTTCTTAGGCTTCCTAACTGCAATAATTTTCCCTTTGGAGGAGGAATTGATCTTGGGTGGAGCCAAAGCACGAAATTGAAAGACAATGAAGAAATTAGTGCACGAGCAAAAGTTAAAGAGAGATTTTACCAATCAATCGATGAAGGAGTAGAGATCCAAGTGCGATCGAGTGAAAGGAGAGGGGAATCGATGGTAGAGGCTTCGAATCGACGGAGAAGACGAATGAATTACTGTCGTTTGAAGAGGACGATGAGGGAGTTTCTATCGGAGGAGAGAGAAAAAGAGTGGGTCTCGATTACTTAAGTGGAGGGGAAACAGATCTGGGCCATTGGATCGAAATATGGACGGCTCAGAATAAGGCAACGAGCCGCCTCGAATATGGACAGTCGACTGATGTACCACCGTCAGTCAGCTGGTCGAAAAGATAGAAAACTAACTAAATAGATAGACATGTGCCTATACTGTAAGTCACAAGCGCCTGGCAAAGTGACATGTGCCTGTAAAATACACTACATTCGCCTGACCAAAAGTCAACAATATTGATGATATGAGAGAAAAATATTAAGATCGAGGGAGGCGTCTAATGAACACATTTCAGTCGCCTGTCAAAGAGACATGCGCCTGAAAATTTTACATCAGTCGCCTGAGCGACAAACACCAATTTCAGTCAGAAAATCTATAGTAGGGCATGCGACTGTTTAAGGATTAACAGCCGTCTGTCATGGTCCAAAAATGTAGGATAAGGCTGAAATCAAAAGAATTGAGATAACTCACCCTAAGACCTATACTCTAACTACACTACAATCATGAAATCACTATCAAAATAATATAGATTAACATAAAAATCATGTATACTAATCCAAACATATAAAATCATCAAAATCTCAAATAAATCTTATTGAAAATTATATGTAAAAATATGACATATAAAAACCTGAGATGTGAAATGATAACATGAGTTCAAAGCAAGATTTAACATATAAATATGAACTCCTATATTTCAGATTCACCCATAATCCCTAATACTCCACGCAACCTCACAAAGGAATCTTCTATAAGAGGTTTAGTGAAGATGTCGACGATTTGTTTTTCGGTTTCAATGTACTCTAAGGTGATATCCTTCTTAGCTACATGATCATCAATAAATGGTGTCTCACATCTATGTGTTTGGTACGGGAGTGATGTACCGGATTTTTGGATAGGCAAATTGCACTTTGGTTATTAACAATGATAGTGCAAGTATCACAACTGACACCATAGTCTTTGAGCGTGTGTCTCATCTAAAGAACTTGTGCACATGCAAAACCCGCGGCAATATATTCTACCTCAGTCGTGGTCGTCCGAGTTATGTTTCTTGGAAAACAAAGAAAAAGGAGAATTTCTTAGAAAATGGCAAGTGCCACTAGTACTCTTCCTATCGTATTTGCATCCGGCAAAATCGACATCACTATACGAGATTAACTCATATGTGCTAGACTTAGGGTAAAGTAACCCATAAAATAGTGAATGATTGAGATAACGAAAAATTCGTTTAACTGCAATCAAGTTTTACTCTGTAGGTCTAGCTTGATATCTAGTACAGAGACATATAAAGAACATAATATCGGGCCTACTAGCAATTACGTAAAGTAAGCTACCGACCATACCTCGATATAAACGAACGTCTACATCTTTTCCATTCTCCTCCTTTGTAGATGGGTTGTCATACTCATGGGAGTCTGCTTGCTTGAAGACGATTCCATCCCGAATCGCTTGATAAGCTCTCCGGTGTACTTTGTTTGATGTATGAAAGTCGCGTCCTCCATTTGCCGAAGTTATAGTCCAATGAAGTAGTTGATCTCACCCATATGGCTCGTTTCGAATTCATCGTTCATAGACTAAGAAAATTCTTGGCAAAGATTAAAGTTAGTAGAACCAAATATTATATCGTCTACATAAACTTGAATTAAAAGGATGTCATTTTCATATTCTTTAATGAAATGAGTTGAATCAACTTCACCCATTTTAAAACCTAAATCCTAAAGAAAGGTTTTGAGTCGATCGTACCAAGCTCTAGGAGCTTGTCTCAACTCATATAGCGCTTTCTTAAGTTTGAAAACATGGTTTGGAAATTTTTCATGTATGAAACCGGGAGGTTGAGAAACATAAACTTCTTCAGTAACGATACCATTTAAAATGCACTTTTAACATCCATTTGAAATAATTTAAAATTTTTATGGAATGCAAAATATAAAAGCAATCTAATAGCTTCTAATCTAGCTACGGGGATAAAAGGATTCTATGAAATCAATACCTTCATCTTGCCGATAGCCTTGAACTACTAACCTTGCTTTATTTATTGTGATGACCTCATTCTCATAGGTCTTGTTCTTAAAAATTCATTTTGTCCCAATCACTTGGTGACCATTTGGAAGAGGAAAGAGCTCCCAAACTTCATTTATTTCAAATTGCAAGAGCTCCTCTTCCATTGCAACTATCCACGAGCTATCTTCACATGCTTATTGTATGTTCTTTGTCTCAATGGTAGAGACAAATGCACAATGAAAGAATTCATCAATCCTTGACCTTGTTCGGACACCCACACCAATGTCTCCAATTATTTAGTCATAGGGGTGACTACGAACGGTCGGATAAGCTTTAGGAATACATGGATCACTTGGAACATCCTCAACATTTTCATTAGTATTGTTAGACTCAATAATAGAATCATTAATTTTAACATTACTAATGGAATCACATAAACCATCTACACCATCATCGAAAACATGAGGACTATCAAAATCTTCATAAAGTGAAACGTGTTGTGATTCCTCGATCGTTGAAGAGGTTTTGTTGTATATCGGGTAGGCTTTGCTACGTGTGGAATATCCAACAAAATAATATGTAAAAATATGACATATAAAAACATGAGATGTAAAATGATACCATGAGTTCAAAGCAAGATTTAACATATAAACAGAACTCCTATATTTCAGATTCACCCATAATCCCTATTACTCCACGCAACCTCATAAAGGAATCTTCTATAAGAGGTTTAGTGAAGATGTCGATGATTTGTTTTTTTGGGTTTCAATGTACTCTAAGGTGATGTCCTTCTTAACTACATGATCATCAAAGAAATGGTCTCACATCTATGTCTTTGGTACGGGAGTGATGTACCGGATTTTTGGATAGACAAATTGCACTTTGGTTATTAACAATGATAGTGCAAGTATCACAACTGACACCATAGTCTTTGAGCGTGTGTCTCATCCAAAGAAGTTGTGCACATGCAAAACCCGTGGCAATATATTCCGCTTCGGTCGTAGACAATGATACCGAGTTATGTTTCTTGGAAAACCAAGAAAAAAGAGAATTTCTTAGAAAATGGCAAGTGCCACTAATACTCTTCCTATCGGATTTGCATCCGGCAAAATCGACATCACTATACGAGATTAACTCATATGTGCTAGACTTAGTGTAAAGTAACTCATAAAATAGTGAATGATTGAGATAACGACAAATTCGTTTAACTACAATCAAGTGTTACTCCGTAGGTCTAGCTTGATATCTAGCACAAAGACATACAGAGAACATAATATCGGGCCTACTAGCAATTAAGTAAAGTAAGCTACTGATCATACCTCGATATAGACGAACGTCTACATCTTTCCCATTCTCCTCCTTGTGTAGATGGGTTGTCGTACTCATGGGAGTCTGCTTGCTTGAAGACGATTCCATCCCGAATCGCTTGATAAGCTCCCCGGTGTACTTTGTTTGATGTATGAAAGTCGCGTCCTCCATTTGCCGAAGTTATAGTCCAAGGAAGTAGTTGATCTCACCCATATGGCTCATTTCGAATTAATCGTTCATAGACTTAGAAAATTCTTGGCAAAGATTAAAGTTAGTAGAACCAAATATTATATCGCCTACATAAACTTGAATTAAAAGGATGTCATTTTCATATTCTTTAATGAAATGAGTTGAATCAACTTCAACCATTTTAAAACCTAAATCCAAAAGAAAGGTTTTGAGTCGATCGTACCAAGCTCTAGGAGCTTGTCTCAACCCATATAGCGCTATCTTAAGTTTGAAAACATAGTTTGGAAATTTTTCATGTATGAAACCGGGAGGTTGAGAAACATAAACTTCTTCATTAATGATACCATTTAAAATGCACTTTTAACATCCATTTGAAATAATTTAAAATTTTTATGGAATGCAAAATATAAAAGCAATCTAATAGCTTCTAATGTAGCTACTGTGGTAAAGGATTCTATGAAATCAATACGTTCCTCTTGCCGATAGCCTTGAACTACTAACCTCGCTTTATTTATTGTGATGACCTCGTTCTAATAGGTCTTGTTCTAAAAAATTCATTTAGTCCCAATCACTTGGTGACCATTTGGAAGAGGAAAGAGCTCCCAAACTTCATTTATTTCAAATTACAAGAGCTCCTCTTCCATTGCAACTATCCACGAGCTATCTTTACACGCTTATTGTATGTTCTTTGGCTCAATGGTAGAGACAAATTCACAATGAAAGAATTCATCAATCATTGACCTTGTTCGGACACCCCCACCAATGTCTCCAATTATTTAGTCATAGGGGTGACTACGAATGGTCAGATAAGCTTTAGGAATACTTGGATCACTTGGAACATCCTCAACATTTTCATTAGTATTGTTAGACTCAATAATAGAATCATTAATTCTAACATTACTAATGGAATCACATAAACCATCTACACTATCATCGAAAACATGAGGAATATCAAAATCTTCATAAAATGAAACGTGTAGTGATTCCTCGATCGTTGAAGAGGCTTTGTTGTATATCAGGTAGTCTTTGGTACGTGTGGAATATCCAACAAAGATTCCTTCATCGGATCTTGGCTCAAATTTTTCTAAGTTACCATAGGTGTTCTTTATAAAACTTTTTGAACCAAAACACGAAAATATTTAACTTGCAGCTTTTTATCATAAAATAATTAAAAGCAAGTTTTGTTCGCTCGTGGCCTCACTAGGATCCCATTTAGCACATAACATGCCGTGAGCACCGCCTCCGCCTAAACTTGTAGTCCAAAGATGACTACCATGGAGCATGGTACGAGCACATTCAATTAGGGTCCTATTCTTTCTCTCAACAACACCATATTGTGATGGTGCGCAAGGAAAAAAAAGTTGTGAGTAATCCCGTTGTCATCACAAAACTTAGTGATAAATTCATTCTCGAATTCTCCTCTATGATCACTACGAATAGTAATAATGGTGGTTCCTAAGAAATTTTGAATTTTCTTTTCAAATATAGTAAACTCTTCAAAAGCTTCATTTTTATTGGTTAAAAATGAAACCCAAGTAAATCTAGAGAAGTCATTCTACGACGACTAATCCATAATAAGCATTACCTAAAGATGCGGTTCTAGTTGGCCCATATAAATCTAAATGAAGTAATTATAGGAGCCTTTTAGAAGTTATTCCATTTTTAAGTTTGAAAGACAATTTACTTAGTTTACCTCTTTGGAATGAATCACAAAAGTGTATTTTATTACAGGCAATTTTCGAAAAACCTTTAACAAGATCATGCTTAGCAAACTTATATAAGTGCTTAAAATGAACATGACCAAAACGGAGATGCCATAATAGTTGTTCATTTGTATTAGCAACTAAGTAATGTTCTTTGGTTTTAGGCCAGCTCAAATAATAAATAGTTTTACACATAATACAGGTAAATAAAACATGCGAATCAATATCAACAATATTGCAAATACCCTCTCCAAAGTTAACCTTGTAACAATTGTCACATATTAACTAATGGAGATAAGATTATGACATAAAACACTAACTAAATAAACATTGATAATAAGTGGTTTGGAAGGATTACCGACTTTGCCTCTCCAATGATGGTTCCCTTTTGATTGCCTCCAAAAGTGACTGTTGCACCATCCTTGATGCGAACCACTTCGAAGAGCAATATGGGATCTTCTGTTATGTGTTTGGAGCATCCGCTATCGAGTATCCATCCTTTCCTTTTAGAGCAAATATGTCTATTATTGCTCTGTTTCTTGTTCTTGGGTACCTACCTAATATACCATAAGCTCATGGTACCCAAGCTTTGTTGGGTCCAATGGGATTAGCCCTTTGGAAACCAAGTCCAAGTGGACTTTGGCATCCCAATATAGTTACCACTATTTATCACATCGTTAAAATAAGAATTAACATAAGAATTCCTATCATTTGTGCTAGTATTCTTAGGACCCCAAATTGTGTAGGTTTTGGGTGTCCTTTTCCTAGTTGCATGCACATTTGGTAGAGATCTATGTGGTGCATGCTTCCTAGGAGCTTGAGATCTAGCATATGAAGATGGAGGTAGATAAGCATGAGACATATATGGGTTTTATGCAAATTTAGGAGCATGCATATTATATGAAACATATGGAGCATGCATATGATGTAGTGGATGTGCATGAGCATACATGTGAGAATTATGTGTATGAACATATGAATGTGTAGGAGCACATGCATGAGTATTTCTCAAGTGTGAGTTTACACGTGCCCGTGGGTGTGGAGCATAAAATGTGTCATACGTGTCCACATGTGAAGTAGGAAATTTCCCATGTGTATGAGTGTTGGTGTACATATAGGAATGACCTTTCTTTTGGTTTCCACCCTTAGTCGGTTTCTTGACCAAAGAAGGAGAGTGTGAAGTGATGGCCTTCTTGGTAGGTTTGCTACTAATAGTGTTTTTGACACCACTAATGGATGCACCGGAGGATGCCCTCACAAAATCTATAGTTACACCACTATAGGAGGTGGGAGATTTGGATGCATTTGCTTCCATATAACCAAGTCCAACACGATGTGTGGCCGGAAACTAGTTTGAAAGCAATTCATCCAATTGCCCTTTTCCTTTGTTAAATCACTTAACTTGGGAGGACATGAGCTCATATTTCTCCCTAAGGGAAGAAATATTGGTAACAAAGTGGGCACACATGTTTTGAGCTCGTGCACTTGGGTTTTAAGAGAATCATTCTCAATACCCAATTATGTGTTTTGAGAAGCTAAATCAATACTATCTTTAGAATAATATTGATCTAGGCTTTCTCAAGTGTAAGCATATCAACAATGGTGTCATTGTTGATGATGCTTGGCATGGATGATTTGCTAACATTATATTTATTCAAATTAGTATATCTAAGCATAAGATATAGATACTCAGAAAATAGTTCTTCTTTAGCAATACGAAGTTTCATCCATGGTTACCTCAGGTTCATCATTCTCACTATCACTCTCATCGGAGAATGTATCTTCTTAGGCCATAAAGCACATATGTGCACTCTCACCCTTCTCATCCTCGGATTCACTCGAGGAATCTTTGCTTGAATCATCGAAAGTCCCAACAAGTCCTTTCTTCTTGTCCTTCTTAAATTTGTCAGACTTGTGGTACTTTGGTGCTTTCCACTTTTCTTTATTTCTTAGATTTGGGCAATCCTTCTTGATGTACCCCGGATTGTTACACTTAAAACAAAGAGATGATGAATTGTTACTAGAATTAAATTTAGATTTGGAAGGAAATTTACCTCTGCGAAAGAAGCGTTGGAACTTCTTCGCCATTAGCGCCATTTCTTCCAAATCCATTTCTTCACGGATTCATCACTAACGAAGGATGAAGAAGTAGCCTTGAAGGCTAATGCTTTCTTTTATGCCTCTGTTGGTTTCATCATAGCTCTAATCTTCATTCGGTTCTCCCTTCTTACTTTGTAAGACATGAGAATACCGATGAGATTCACCACGGTATAGTTTTTCATGTCATTGACCTCCTCATAGGCAATTTCTCTTCTTTCCCATTTTGAGGTCATTCAAATGATTATCTTTCTCACCTTTTCTTGTTGAGTGTATACTTGACCGAGAGCTTTAAGATCATTGGTGGTGTCGATGAAACAATCATACATCTTTGCAATGGTCTCATTATCCTGCATATGGAACATGTCGAAATTTTGTATAGCAAGATATAATTTTGACAATTTAACCTTGTTCAATCCCTCGTGGATAACGATGAGATGGTTCCATATTTGATATGCACTCTTACATGTGCATATCTTATTAAACTCATCCGGATCCAATGCACAATGAAGACCGTTCATTGCCTTGGCATTATTCACCTCGGCAGACTTCTCGACGAGAGTCCATTTGTTAAAATCTTCTTCGGTGGGTTCAACGTACTCCTTATAGAGGGTTATAAAAAGAAAATCACTCCTTAGAAATGTCTCCATCCGGCACTTCCAATAGCCAAAATTCGTGCCATTGAAACGCAGATGACGAACCATTGATTGTCCTTCAAAGATGGTAGACGCACCATCACGATCGTGATTGTTGTACGATGTAGGTGGAGGAACGTTGTTGTTGTTGGATGCCATAGCTATAAACATGGTGCTTTGATACCAATTGTAAGAACCCTGTCTATGAGGAAAACACAAAATGGGGGGTAGAATAGTGTTTATAAAATTTAAACGATAGTTATACCATATTAAATTCCTAACCAATAATGAATGCGGAATTATAAATTAACCCAAAATGAAACAAGCTAACACAAAGAATGTTTCAAGGGTTCAGATTAGCTAAGTAAAATCCCGACTTATTCATTGTAATCTTATGTCCCTTCCACCGGGGTACCTCCGGATACTCAAGTTAGAACCCTAACTTGAGGTTTCCATTAAACCCACTTGTAGCAACCCTACAAGTGTAATCGAAACACAATCGATGTCCTTGACTCCCACAACTTGGGATCAAGCAAACCACTCTCACAAACCGAGAGTAAAACTAATTACGAAAGTTATGAAATTCGAAATGATATTGCAACACTTACAAGCACATATGCCTTGAAGTAGAACTTGAAGAAGCAAGTGTGTTGTGTGTTTGATGTCTCTTCCAATAATAGAGAAAGCCATTTCTCTTGTCACCACCAAATGCCTAAATGATATCACTTTGATTCTAGGTTGTAGAGCAAGAGAGAATGAGATTGGAAATCTAGGGCTTTTAGAGAATAAGAGCTTAGATATGAATGGTTGAATTCCTAAGAGCTTGCTTGAGGGCTCCAATAGAACTGAAGAAGCCCCTATTATAGGTACTACAAAGCCTGCAAACAGAATACCCAAAACCCCCGTTGAAATCCGTGTGGAAACAGCGAACGGATAGAATTTACATAACAGACAGTCAACTGCTGCACTGTGTCAGAGGGTAGGTGAGAATTCAAACGGTAACTTACCACGTAGGACAGTCGACTGATGAATGTCGGACATGTGCATGTAAACCAACAGGCGACTGAGCGACCTTCTACAGTCGACTGAGCGAAACATGAGTAAGTTATGAAAACTCAGGAAGTTTTGGAAAGACAGGACATGCGACTGATGTGGTTTCCACAGGCGCTTGTGCCATGGGTAGGCGACTGTGAAACCAATATCAGTCGTCTGGCCAAAACTTGCATAGCTTGCCAAACAATAAGTGTCATGGCAAGGATTGACAGTCGACTATAGAAGCATTCACAGGCGCATGTGCCATTGGCAGGCGACTGTGAAAGCAACATCAGTCGTCTGACCAAAAGATGACAAGTTAGGGATCTTTGGGCAAGAGAGAGACATGCGAATGACTAACAAGTTGCATGCACATGTAACTGGACATGCGCATGTATTTTGTACAGCAGGCGCCTGATGAAAGTTATAGAAGAAAGCCTAAAAACCAAGTGACAAAGTATGTGCAAAACAGACGACCGTAGAACAAATCACAGGCGACGGTTTTGCAACAGGCGCCTGTAAAATGTTAAGCAGTCGCCTGTTGAAAGTCCAAAATGCACATGCAAGAGAATAATGAATTGGAGTCCAAGGAAATGAGTTCTAATTATTTCCTAGGACAGAAAGAAAGATGTGTGTATGCTCCAACATAATTCTACTTCTAAGCTACATACTAGAAGAAAATAAAAAGATTACATCTAGTTTTTCTTCTCTTCTTTCTACTGAATGAGCTTGAAGTTTTCTAGGAGCTTTAATCATCATCTCCGATCATCCAATCCACTTTACATGCTTTAATTGATCCTTGAGTGACATCCATTGCTAATTGATCTTCATGATTTGCTTAGGCAATGGATTAACTGCAAGTAGGTGATTAATCAAAAGTATTTATGTTTGTTCATCATCAAAACCAAGTAGGGAGAAGTTCAATACTAAACAAGTGTGAAGCCATCTTCTCCTTTGCCTTACCTACTTGGATCGAGTGGGATTGCCACTCGGACCGAGTGGTCTGGAAATGCTGAGAGAGCTCTGAAGCCCCATTCCTCTTGCTTCCCTCCTTCTTCATTCCTCGTCTTCTCCTTAAATCTTCTTCCCCACCAAGTCAATCACCTAGTAGGCCACGCCATTGATGCTTTGGCTATATCAGATGTGGACATAACTCCATTTTACTCCGAATCGCCTCGAAACACCTGAAAATGAGATAAAAGCTCCAAAAATCCTATAATACAATAAACAATCAATAGAGCGATAAAAAAAGTTTCGAGCAACTAAAATGGTGTGAAATGATGGGATAAAGGTATAGAAAATATGGACACATCAAGCTCATTGGTGTTCCCTTGGATGGCTGACGTCCTAAAGTTGTTATCTTTTATAGTGCTCTTGTTGTTTGTGTGTTAGTCGTCCTCTTCCCGATCTCCAGCGATCATCCCTTCCACACCACGGCACATAGCAAACTGGTATCAGAGCTCAGTAGTTTCAGAGATCTGCATAGGAGGTAAAGATGAGTAATAATGGAGATGACAGTTCCTCAAAGGCGTCGAATTGTGGTGGGCATGCTCCAACGTCTTGGACTATCGTGTCCAACACGAATTTTTAAATTGAGAAGTTTGATGGAATGATCAACTTCAGTTTGTGGAGATACTAAGTCTTGGATGTCTTGAACCAACTTGGTCAAGATATCGCATTAGACGAGAAGCCGACGAGAATGTCTGATTTGTAGTGGAGAACTCTGAATCGGAATTCATGTGTTACCATCCGACTGTATTTGACAAGGAGAAGAAGTACCCATTCACATTGGAGACAGATGCAAAGAAGTTTTGGAAGGCGCTCAGTTACGAGTATATGAATAAGAACATCCAAAATAGTTTGCTTCTAAAGAAGAAGCTTTTCGGTCTGAAGCTTGATGAGAGTGTCTATTAAGGAACATCTCGACTACTATAACAAGCTTCTAACTAACATGAGAAATGTCGATGTGAAGGTTGACGATAAAGACAAAGCTATGATTCTCCTTAACACTCTACCCCATGAGTATTAGTACTTGGTCTCGGTTCTTACCTATGGTAAGGAATCAATCACATTTGAAGAGGTGTCCAATGCTCTGGAGAGCAACGAGTTTAGGAAGGACAGTGAGGACGTGAGAGGTCGAGCCAACGATGCTCTTACGGTGGTAAGAGTTCGGAGTTGTGAGAAGGGTGGAGCTTGGAAGGGGTATTTCCGATCCAATTCCAGGGACAAGAGCATTGGCCCTCATCGCACATAGGCCCTCATTGCAAGGACTTGGAAAAAACCAATGTGCTTTCTGCAAAGAAAGAGGACATTGGATTAGAGATTGTCCAAAGGCAAAGAAGAAGCACGAGGCAACAGCCAATGTTGCGAAGGGTGTTGAGGTTGAGGAATGGATTCTAGTCGATGCTTTGGAGAGTGTAAGTCAGATGGTTGGGTGCTCGACTCTTGGTGCTCATTCCATATGATGCCATATCGAGAGCATTTTATAACCTTCCGAGAGGGGAGTAAGAGTATAGTCCTGTGAGTGATGACTAACCTTACAGCATAGCATGGATCGCGATAGTATGGATGAAGATGGGTGATAGTGTTACATGAGACATCATTGAGGTGCGCTATGTTCTCAACCTAAAGCGTAAACTCATATTGCTCGGATCACTCAAAGCCAAGGGCTGCCGATTGACGATGGAGAATGGTGCTCTGAGGGTGACCCAAGGAGCTATGATCATGATGACTGGGAAGTGAAAAGTCAACCTCTACTAGATGATTCGGTCATGGATGGCACAACAGCTCTGACTCACGAGGCCGACTGTAACGATTCATTGTTGTGGCACATGTGTCTAAATCATGTGGGCGAGAGCTTTGCAGAAGCTAATCGTGGGAGATTGTCTAAATGGTGCCAAGACCGGGAAGATTGAATTATGCGAGCCTTGTGTCTTTAGCAAATAGACACGTGCTTCTTTTGGGATGGCCATCCATAGTATGAAGGGATCACTTGACTATGTTTATACCAACTTATGGGGGTCGAGCAGGTCGGCCTCATTTGGAGGTAAACACAACTTTGTGTCATTTATTGATGATTTCTTACGCATGGTGTGTGTGTTTCCTCTGAAGTCAAAAGACCAAGTTCTTAGCACTTTCATTAAGTGGAAGAAGCTGGTTGAGACCCAAACAGGTCAGAAGGTCATGCGTCTCTGAAGTGACAACGGTGTAGAATATAGATCAGATCTCTTCCAGAAGTTTTATAAATCAGAGGGGATTTAGAGTCATTTCACCATTAGTGGTACATAGCAGCAGAATGGGGTAGTTGAGAGGATGACTTTGACTTTGCAGGAGAAAGTCTAATGCATGTTATCAATAGCTGACCTACTGAAGAAGTTCTGGGCAGAGGACCTGGTGTACGCGACCTACTTAGTCAATCGACTATCATCTGCTACATTGGAGGGAAGATCACCTTTGGAGGTTTGGTCAGGAAATCCAGTTCCTGACTATTACTATCTGAGGATATGGGGTTATCCGAGCTACTACACAATGAAGGAGGACAAGCTCGATACTAGAGCCAAGAAATCCATCTTCTTGGGCTTTAGCAAGGGTGTCAAGGGATACAGGCTGTGGTATCTGACACAGAGGAAGGTGATCGTGAGTAGAGACGTAACGTTTGACGAGTCAGCATTACTGAAGAAGGAGCATGAACCGGTGTGGAGAATAGACACAGATGAAGCAGTTCTACTTGGAAGTGTCTGAGGTTCCAGATAGGTTGGCTACTGACTCAATTCGACCTATATACCAGAGGCTATAGAAGATGAACACCAAACAAATGCTGGTGAAGTTAGTGGTTCAAGCTCAGATGGTATAGAATCTCGGCTCCACAGATAGCTTAGCTAAAGAATTCCATTGCAGTGTCAAGACAGAGGCGTGAGATACGAAGACCTTTACGATATACTGAGATGGTCTCGTTCGATTTTCCCGCTTTAAGTATAGACATCCCCACTTCTGTCATAGAGGTGGATGATTCTGAAGACCCGAAGCGATGAATGAAAGCGATGGATGAGGAGATGGAATCGTTGGTGAAGAATGAGACATGGAGATCTTGTGGACCTTCCGAAGGGGGCAAGAAGGCAATTGGGTGTATAAGTGGTTCTACACCAAAAGGATGGAGCCGAAGCAGAAGAAGTTCACTACAAAGATCACCTCGTAGTGAAGTGCTATGAACAGAGGAAAGGCATTGACTACAATGAGGTCTTCTCTCCAGTTGTGAAGCATTGCTCGATTCGAATACTGTTGGCCTTAGTGGCCTTGTTGAACCTTGAACTGGTGCAACTAGATGTCAAGACAATGTTCTTGCATGGAAAGCTCGAGGAGGAGATCTACATGGCTCAGCCCGATGGCTATGGGAGTGGTGATGGTATTGCATGTAAGCTAAAGAAGTCGCTCTATGGGCAAAAGAAATGACCTAGACCATAGTATAAGCATTTCGAACTCTTTATGACGAATGATCAAAGGTAAATTCGCATCTCATATGATCACTGTGGGCTCTATCAGGGTTGGATAACGGGTCTTATGTTTATCTCTTGCTTTATGTTGATGATATGCTCATTGCTTCATCAAATAAATTGGATATTCGAAGATCGAAGTCTGAGCTCAGTTGTGCATTCAAGATGAAAGACCTAGGCAAAGCACAGAGGATTCTTGGGATTGAGATCACAAGAGATCGAAGTGGAGGTATTATTCATCTTTCACAAAGTAGCTATTTGAAGTCTGTGATACAGATATTTGGTTGTGAAAGCATGAAGCCGTAGTTACTCTGCTCGCACCTCACTTCAAGTTCTGTGCCGAGCATTGCCCAAAAAATGAAGAGGAGAAGAAGCTCATGGAGAGCATACCATATGCCAATTTGGTAGGGGCATTGATATACGCTATGGTATGTACATGACCTGACCTATTGTAGAGTTTTCTTGGTCCTTGGGGCTGTAAAATTGACGTCCGGCCTAAGTCGGACGGACAACGAAAGCAATAAAAAGCAGCGAAATAATAACTTAAAATAGTTTTAAGTCCATCAATAAAGAAATAACTCTAGCCTGAATCTCTACTATCCCGAGGTTGGATCCGACCAACCCCTAAAGATAGATCTTTCAACCTATTGCAACTATAAACCCATGTTAATTAAACTACATACCTTTCACTTTGTTTCCGCAGAATACAAAGCGTCGTTTTCAGCAACATTTCTTTATCTTCGAAGTGATGCCTCGAGCCGCTTCTCCCAAACCGAACCGCGTCCCAAGCTGAACCGCGTCCCGTGCCAAACCATGTCCCGAGGTAAGTAACACCCTTGTCGCCGGGTCAACCACGCACTCCAGAAAGTTTCACCTTGAGTGGATCTGCCGTCAAGACTTCGGATCCGATCCGAACTCCTTCTTAGCATTGTTAGAGCCCGATCAGGAGCAAGGAAGAATTTGGAAGAAAGATGGAATATTAATTTAAGTATTGATCCGAGCGTGCTCAAAACTTTTTGGAGCCACTCAAATTGAAGACTTGGTGCGAGTTTCAAGTAGAGGGGTTCGCCCCTATTTATATAGGCGACTGACCCCTCCCCTTTCTCATTTACCAATGTGGGACTAAATATTCGAGTAAACTAATCAATTAAAGTTTGCATTTCACAAAGGCCAAACTTTTGCGAATTTTTCCTCACTCATCGTTGAGCTTCAAAAGTGATATCACATATCAAATCGAAGAGCGCTGAACAGTGAACGCATAGAAAAAAACAGGGTTGAATTTCAACACTGTTTGACCCCTCAAAAGTATGTCCAATTATGAACAAAAATCTGATTTTCGCTCAAAAAATAGCCGACAAAAGAAAGCTAGCTTCTAGGGTTCCAAACCTTAGTTGTGGGGCCCACCCTGTGGGCCCCACAGACCTGATGCGAGCAACTTGTAGCGCATACAGGCGGGCCCTGCCTGGGTGCGTGGGCACACAGGCGCCCGCTTTGGGCCCAGGCGAGCCAAGGGCCTCGGCCCAAGCCCGCCAGTCAAAATATTTGCTCAGGGACACTGGGCATTTTGCCCAGCTCACAGCTGGGCAAAAAATGGGCCCCGAATTGTTTTTAATAAAAAAACTGGGGCTTTATTCTCTTTGAGTTTTGTTTTGACTTTCCTGCCATTTAAAACTCCTTTTAAATAGGTTTTTTGGACCCGTTTGGACTCCGATTTGAGCGCAGCTTTCTCCTCGACTTTCATGGAAAAATCCTCTATTTATTTCTATACATTTATTATTTAAAATACTATCGCAAACACTTTGCGACATATTTAAACAACTTTGCATCATATACAAATAATCCCATCAATAATATTTTCTAAAACTTTTGTCACAAACATTTTTTGACGTATTAATTCCCTTGCATCCATTGCATCATCTCCCTTAATTCTACCTATTACTTGACGAATGCCTCACTTGTGTGTAACCATACAGCCTAACCCTACTATAGGTGGGGCTTGAAACCCCAGATGGCAGTGACCACGAATAGCAGGTGCCGTTCCTATTTCGGTATCATAGATTTGAGACAAGACTTACAAGTGTTTTTCGACTCATAATACGAGAGATTAAAACACTCTCTTTATGTGACTTGTCAAGTTTGTCCTCTTTGGTATGGCCTAGCCTATTTATCCATAAATTAGTATTCTATAACTTGCACATTCATGTATTACCACTTAATATAATATCGTTATACAAATTACTGATTGTTTCTAAAGCAAAGTGACGACATTCGCCAAAATGTGTTAGATGTCCTCTTTGGTCCAAGAAACAACACTTGCTCGTTTTTCGAACACCTATGATAATCTATTCCTTTTGTATAACAACTTATCCTGAAACCGTGACATCAAAGATGTCACATTTTCAGTTCATCCAACTTTTGCCTTTACTAATGATATATAAAACTTTCTTTCTCAATTGAATTTACTGAATGCCTTCTTCTTTCTAAATCTCATTTTGATATTACGCGTCCCAACACAAATAATGGCTATGCAAACAGCTCATGTCTCCAAACGCTTGAGCTTTGCAACCTTGAGTATGCTCAACAAGTTGCTCGTCTCAAGATCCGGTTGGGATACATAGTCTTGCACCGCTCATGTATTCATCTTCGAGCCAAACAGTTTGCACGAAGTTCCACACCTTGCGGATTAAATTGTGTTGGGTCTAGGGCTTCAAGGAAGTCATTGTCCTTAAGCCAGTGTTAAGAAGGACACTTTAATGTCAGTGAGAACATAGTTTAGTCTATCAATTAGAATATTCGTTGATATTCCTTTAATCAATCTTTTTGACCATTCATATTCTCTTATGATATTATGTTTTTGGATTCTATCGGTAAACCTAGAACTATCCTAGTTTAGCATATGTTCAATATTAAATATAGATAGAATGACTTTTATCTAACTATATCCTCCCACTATTTCGGCCATCATTTTTAGCCATAATAATGAACGATTTAAATTAATTAAATTTAGCTGGAAAGGGATCCGAACACCTTGAGCCTCACAGCCTTGAGTGTGCTCAAAAAATTGCTTGACTCTGTTATTGGTTGATGACTCTTCATCAATCATATCATATATGATTCCCTTATTATTTTTACCCCTAGCCACTTATGATCATGAGTGCACTCATCTAAATCACAATGGCTAGTCTAGTCGGACCCTTGTTTTCGTGTCTAGCTTAACTTACGCCAGCGCTCAGTGTATGGGCACGACGTGACGGTTTGGGTTAAGTCTAGACTACATCTGTTGTTATAAGAAGTTGGTTTCCATAAGGTTACTATGCCATAGCTTAAGTGTGCTCAACAACTACAACATAGGACCTATAGTTGTCAAACTCTAAAACAAGAAGAGTTGCGACTAATCTTGAAGAAGAATTTAAACGTAATTGACTAGATGTGATCGATGGTTTCACATAAAAATAATTCGCTTACTTGCGGTCCAGCGGAACACGGCTAGGGATTGGGCTAGGCTAGGATCACTATCCCCTGTCGAGCTAGCGTGATCCATAACACTAGTCAAAAAACGCTAGACCGGATCATGATCCACTGAAGGATACTAATTATTCATATGTGTGACATCTACTTGAAATGGCTTCATTAATACTAGTTAATCGTAACAACTATTTGAATCCTAAAATTTGAAATTATTTGGATTGATTAATAACTTTTATTAATGTCCTAATCAACTATAAGGAATGAATTTTAGGGTGCTATGCTAATCATGTATTAGGGATTTAAAATACAATTTGCAACAATTTAAATTATAGCCTTTTTTGAAATTATTATTAGAACAATAAAATAATACTTTGTTACCGAGGGCTACCCTAATCAAGTATTAGGAGCTTAATTTGATGCAACAATTTTTAAATCATAACTTGTCCATTAAAAATTATCATATTATTTTCTGAAAGATTTTAATGGCTATCCTAATAGTTATTCTTGTATTATCACATAATCAACAAGAACTAATATAACCATTAAAATTATCAGCTATACAATTTAGTATAATTACAGATCAACTAAAATTTATCTCTTAAACTTTATCTAAACATGCAACTTAAAATATCTCATAAAGTTAAGTTACATTAATAATTATCATATACTTATAAAGATCTAAAATTTCAAAATTATCACAAGATTTTTAAAACTAGATCTAATTTTCAAAAAACAATTTTTCGAAAATAAAAACATCACATGTAACAACAATTTAATAGCTTAATAAAAACCTCCATCTGATGGAGAAACATGCTGCATCTTATGCACTTTATAATTGTAGAACCAAATATCAATGTAGAACTCGCTTTGATACCACTGTAGGGTTTTCTTGGTCCTTATGGCTGTAAAGTCGACGTCCGGCCTAAGTGGAACGGACGACAAAAGCAATAAAAAGTAGTGGAATAATAACTTAAAATAGTTTTAAGTCTAGTCCTAAAGAAATAACCATAGCCGAAATCTCTACTATCCCGGGGTTGGGTCCGACCAACCCCTAAAGATAGATCTATCAACCTATAACAATTATAAACGCATATTAATTAAACTACATACCTTTCACTTCCTTTTCGCAGAATACGAAGCGTCGTTTTCAGCAACATTTCTTTATCTTTGAAGCGATGCCCCGGGCCACTTCTCACACTCCTAAACACATCCCGAGCTGAACCGCGTCCAGAGCCGAACCGCGTCCTGAGCCGAACCACGTCTCGAACCGAACCGTGTCCCGAGGCAAGCAATACCTTTGTCGCTGAGCCAACACATGTTCTAGAAAGTTTTACCTTGAGTGGATCCTTCGTCAAGACTTCGGATCCAATATGAACCTGACGTGCGTTTATATTTCATATATTTACCCACGTTTTCTTCCATGTTTTCCCGTATTTTACCAACGTCTTATATTCGTTTTCTCGTGTTTTCTTGTTTTCTTTCACTTTTCCGTGTTTTCCGTATTTTGCAGGAGTTTACTGGCATATGTGGCATAAAACGATGAAATCAAGTGTCCCCGGAGCAACGGGAGGAGTCACGCGTGATCCAGGGGGTTAAACGACGAAGATTGCATCTTTCAGCCCCTCACCCGATCGGTTGATCATCTTCAACCGATCGGGTGATGCACGCGTGCACCACCCGGACGCAGCTTGGAGCTCACGAGAAGTCACCCGGTCGGTTCAGTGACCAGGTCAAAAGCTCAAACTCTCTGGAAATCGAAGCTGATTGCCAACCGATCGGGTGACCTTCACCCGATCGGTTCACCTGTAGCTGAATTTCAACAGCCAAGAAACGAAGATCCAACCGGTCTCCTCACCCAGTCGGCACCAAGATCCAACCGACCGCATCCAAGATCCAACCGACCGGTTCATCCTGACCGGGTGAAATCCTGCATTGCGCTGTAATTCCGTGAAGCGGTTCACCCGATCGGTTGACTTGTCAACCGATCGGGTGATGTCGTTTTCTATAAATAGAACCCTAGGTTCCCAGATTCGGGAGTTGGTTATTTTTTGATGTTTTCTTCATTTTGTGACGGCTGTAATTTTCCAGTTTTTGTAAGTTTTCGGATCTTTGTCAAACTTTAGTATTATCTTAATTGCTTTACTACCATTGCATTTCTATTGTCTGATCATGATTTTTACGGTCGATTTCTGTTTAGATCGCTTTTTACTAAATATGTGTGAGTAGTCCCCAAATCTGGGATTTTGGCGGAAACCCCTTCGTGGGCTCTTCCCGATGCGTCCATAGGGCTAGGAAATCGATAGGGATTAGGAATCTAACGGTTACGCGGGGTGTTTTATTGTCATCAGCAGGAAAAAGACCTCCTTTGACCGTTGGGCCAAGGGGGAATAAACTTGGCGGTTGACTCCCTAGCCATAGCTCACGTCCTTAGCGTAGACGTCAAATCCTAACGCACGGGAGCGGCAGGATGAGACGGTGGGAGTTATCGTTGCGAGCTTAGTGCTCCCGGAGTCGATCAGTGTTAATGGACACGGGAGTGCTCACTGATCGAACCCAGGAAGTCCGGTGTATCATCCTGGGCACCGACCGAAATATCGGGCCCATGGGATCCCGTTACCACTTTCAGATGCAACATCTCATCTTTAGACCCTAATTCCGATCGCCATCCTACCCGTAGGCCGTATCGGCGAGAGTCGCTCGATAGGGTGGAAACCAAAGTCCCGGGTTTTTCCTTCATATTGTCTATACCTTGCATTCCTTTACCGTGATAACCCATCATTCGATCTGGGCTAGCTCGCCCATGGGGTGATTTTGATCCTCTTTGACACAAGCACATCCACGCCTCCCTGAGTTCGACCCCCAAGCCACACTACAACACCGTGCGCTTGCGGTTACAAATATTTAAATCTCACGCCCCCATTCGCATCATTGCACACATCCAGCGCGCAGCCGCCGGGGCGGGTCAAGTTTATGGCGCCGTTGCCGGGGAGGCAACGTGCTTGTTATTTTTGGATTTAATGAACCCTTGTGTCTAGCTCACATCCCTATCTCGCGATAATTTTCGCATTCTTCTTTTTCCTTTTTATTTTCTTATTTTTATTTTTATTCTCATTCTTATTTCTTATCTTATCTGTTTCTTTCCCACTTTTCGCTTCACGGGTGTTTGTTGTTTTTCATGCGCATGAGTTCAAGAAGTCTCGACGACTTGATCCCCGTTGATCTAGAGATAAACACCACCCTAAGGCATTTGGCCACCGAGAAGCGAAGAAGAGAGGATCCTGAAGCCATGGGGGAGAACACCCCACCTCACAAGTCTCTGCTGGAGTACTCGATGCCATCTATCGAGTCCACCTTTGCCATCCGTCCTCCAGCTATTACGGCTCAAAGCTTCGAGTTTAAGCCATCTTTGGTGACGTGGATCCAGCAGGATCAATTTTCGGGTGCACCCATGGAGATCCCGATTGAGCATTTAGACTCCTTCTTGGAGAAATGTGCCACCTTCCGGATAAACGGTGTCACAACTGAGGCGATCCGACTGAAGCTGTTCCCCCTCTCCTTGCGAGATAAGGCCAAACTGTGGCTTAGGGGGAAGGACCCGAATACATTCAACACCTGGGAGAAGCTCTCAAATGCTTTCCTGACGAAGTTCTTTCCCCCGGGGAAGACCATGAAGCTGAGGAGTGAGATCTCCTCCTTCTCCCAAGCCAGCCACGAGTCCTTGCATGAAGCTTGGACGAGATACAAGGAGATGCAGAGAAGATGTCCCCACCATGAGCTCCCCAAGTGGCAGATCATAAATCTGTTTTATAATGGGTTGAGGGACGATTTAAAATCTTCCATGGACACTGCGGCTGGAGGGTCCTTCATGTCAAGAAGCGAAGAAGATGTCGGACAGATTTTGGAAAATATGGCATCTAACAACGAGCGATGGTGTGACGAGAGAGCCACACCAAGATCTGGGGGCATCCATAGAGTCGAAGACGTCGACAAATTGTTAAGCAAGTTTGACTTGCTGTCAACCCAGATCTCCGCATTGATGGTAGGCGTCGGTGGCGCCGGTACACAACAGATTGCTGCGGTGGAATCCGAAGTTTTTGGAGAGTTCGACGGTGGTGGCATCTCACCACCGTTGGATCAGGCGAGCGCATTATTTTACAATCCTACAGGGAATGTGCCTTTCCCACCATGAACCAACTCAAATCCGGCCTACTCTCCAAACAACCGGAATCATCCGAACCTTAGTTACCGGGCACCATATCAGCAGCAACAACAGCAGGTATATCAGCCGGCTAGGCCCCAGCAGCAGTTTCAGCAGCAGCAATTTCAGCAGCAACAACCTCTGCCACAGTATCAACAGTATGCTCCTAGGAATCAGCAGCCCACCCAGCAGCAATACGGCCAGCAGTGGGCCATTTCTCCGGTTAAGTCCCTCCTGACTCAATACATCGCCAATCAGAAGAAAATAAATCTGAAACTGGAGATGAGACAAAGAGTCCTCACTGATCAGGTGACCCAGCTGGGGTTGCAAGTGGCGAACCTTCAGAGACTGCAGAATTTATTACCGCCACATCCTGAGGTGAACCCTAGGGGGGTAAATCGGACCTTGGCGCTCACGCATGAGCATGAGAACGTGTCCGCCATCATCTTGAGGAGCGGAACTCAAATACCTATGAGAGAGCCCCCCAAAGATCCGAAAGCACCATTGGTCGTGGAACGACCAACTGAGAAATTAAATGACGACGGTGCTTCGTCACCAACGCCAACTACTCCAGAGGGAGTTCATAAAGAGGAGAAGAAGAAGGATGAGGAAGGGAACCTAAGAGTGTTCAAGCCCGTTGTGCCTTTCCCACAACGGCTTGCCAAAGCCAAAATCGACGAGAAGTATGGAAAATTCTTTGCCATGTGAAAGATCTGAGCTTACAAATCCCCTTCCTCGAGGCTATCGAGACAATTCCCTCATATGCCAAATTTCTGAAAGACTTGGTGACACTGAGATCTAGAAAAGAGAAGGTCGTGTTAACGGCGGAGTGCAGCGCACTCATTCAGCGCGCAAATCTGCCCAAGCTCAAGGACCCCGGAAGTTTTCCCATCCCTTGATCTTTGGGGAAGTGCAAATCCAGAGGGTGCTCATCGATCTAGGAGCGAGCGTCAGTTTAATGCCCCTATCGTTGTACAAGAGAATAGGGATGGGAGACTTAGAGCCCACCGGCATGACATTACAACTTGCTGACCGTTCGGTCAAGTACCCGGTGGGAGTTGTGGATGATCGCACCCCGGATACACGTCCCGGGACAGCGACACTGTAGTCTTATCGCAAGCGCACGGTGTAGCGGTGAGCGGGTATCGAACACAGGGAGGCCTAATAACAGTGTCTTCTTCAATCACCTGGCTATAAGAATAGTCGATAAATGTTCGCAAATATGCGGTTACAGTCATTCAATTGTATAAAAGAAATAACAAATTAATAAAGACGCCTAGGGGTAGGGAATCCCCGCTACTCGCCGTATCTCATCATTGTGATTCGTAGGTTTAACAATTGCTAGACTTGAAATTCGGGTGAACTAGTTGCAACTAAATGTAGAACCAAGCTCACGCTCTCGCGCTATTTCCGGTCTATAACAAACCTATGGTAGGGTCCAATCTCTTGCAAACCCTAACCTAGGCAAACTAACGTGAAGAACAACATCATCGTTCAATCGTATCTCGAGCCCACTCTCGTGCAAACTCGATCTACGACCAAGGATTGGGATAGTTCCTACCTGTCCATCCTCTTGCAAACGGGTATTGGTGTAGAATTACAATTGAAAACCCTAGTTTCGGTCCAATCTCTTGCAAACCGATTCCGGAGAAATTCAATTGCAACACAATTCGAATTTCTAGGGCTTCCTATCGAATTGGGATCCAATCTCTTGCAAATCCCAATCAGTATGAATCCCTAGCTATTCGTATTAAATCAATCCCTAACTAACCCTAATCAATTCTAGCAATAATTTCACCAATTCATCACAAATTAGAAATAGGGTTCGTAGGGGTTCATCCCTACGCCCTAAGACGATAGAACTACTCACAATTCATCATGCAATTCAATAGAAATTCACAAATAAATTCAATGGAATTCATAGCAATATTCAAAATATCAATAAAATGGAGTTTTTGAGGGAGAGTGAGACAAACCAATGAAGAAAAAAATAGCATCCAATAAATTATCACTTTTCTCTCCTCCCTAAAAGCTAAATCTAATTCCTAAAAAGTTAATCTAAAAAGGCTGCCAAAAGTTCTGAAAAAGCTCCTGAAACTAGGTTAAAAACTGGGGTTAAATACCCCCAAAATCGCCCAAAAAATCCTGACGAAAATGCCCCTGCGCAGCCTCAAAATCTCAGTTTACGCTACAGGCAGCGCGGCTCACTCGGCCGAGTGACAAATGTCACTCGGCCGAGTGAGAGACCCTGACAGATTCCAGAGACTTGGGGGTCTTCGGGGTCGTCTCCTCGGGAGTCACTCGGCCGAGTGACTTTTCTTCACTCGGCCGATGGGCGTTCTTCACTCAGGCGGACAGTCGTTCGTCACTCGGTCGAGTCAGTCTTTGGGGCTGACTGACGGATTCCAGAGAGTTGGTCATTCTTGGTTACCGTCGTCTTAGCTCCACTCGGGCGAGGGATGACTCGGTGCTCGACCGAGTGGTATGGCGATGCTCGGCCGAGTGCACGCTGAAATTAGCTCTGTTGCGTGTCCGATCTGGCCGGCCGAGCGGGCTGTCTATGCTCGGCAGATTGACTCCTTCACTCGGCCGAGTGGCATGCTGAAAATGCCCATTCTTCGTATTTTTGCCTCCTCGTCGCTCCTACGACGTTCTTTCTTCTTCCACTCCTCTCCAATCGCAGAATACTCCTTAAGAGAGTCGTCGGTGACACTCCGGAGTGGGTGCATCTCATAATCACTCCAAATCGCTCCAAATCTCCTGAAATACGACAAAAACAACAAATTGTGAAAAGCATCGCAATATTGTCGAATAAACGTGAAAAACACGATTTGAGCGATCCAAATGGCATGCAAACATGCAGAAAAAAGGTGTAAATGTTGGATATGGAAGACGTTAGTACACCCTTGTAGGGGATGTACGAGGGAGTACGGACCTCGAACGTCACGTACACGAAGTCGTACACAAAGGGAATATGTTCCCTTGCGGAGAGGATCTCTAGATTGATGGGAAAGTCGCAATATGTGTGCATAAGTGCATGCGACATATGGCTAATAAAGGGGTAATATCTTAAGCTTATATTGTACCATGCATATGGTACAACTTAACCTTATAATATGCCATGTACGATGGTACACCTTAGTTAAATTGTTCCAAAGGAACACTTGATCCTAAAATAACTACCTTGGGGGCTATAAATAAGACCCAAGGGTTAGCCATTTCCTTACACTTTTGCATGGCATTCTTGCATGCATTTTCATTCTAGCGAAGCTCTGACGAAATACTTCCTCTCCCTCTATCCAAGTTCTTAATCTAAAGTAGAGATTTAGATTGTGGATTTAGTAGCCTTGCTCCATTCGTGAGAAGACTCGATCCGTCGTGCCGAATCCGAAGGCAAAGTTCCGAGACTACCGTGCCGCATACGCAAGCGTAAGTCTCAATTTTATTTATCGATCCTAACTCTGTTTTGGCAGGATCCTACATTGGTATCAGAGCCATACGGGTTCGCCCCGGTCAAACCGCCGCCCCATCGAAACTATGAACGAGTCGTTGTCTTTTTCACGAATGGGTATCCTACCATTATGGATATGGTAGGAACGCTTCGTGACGGAGAGAACGCAGTGGTTGTTCTTTTCACGTTAGGGTCTCCTATCATTACAGATATGGTAGGAACTCTCCGTGACGAGAAGAACCGACCGTTCACGTAGTATGTTATTTTTCATTTTTGGCACACGGCCATTAGAAAATAACTAATTTCTCGACGAACGGGTGCTTCATCGCCGAACGGGTGCTTCATCGAGGAAGATGATGGTAGTTATCTCCATCGGAGAAGATGAAATTTTAGTGCATGTGCGCCATGGCCAAATGGGCTATGAAGGCCATGCACCCCCCTCCCCATGCGGAGGGGGTTGGCTACGGCCAATAACCACCACGGCCACCCCTCCGATGGGGTGTGCGGCAACCCCATTCAAAGGGGGTGGCCGGCCATGGCCAAAGGGGCCATGGCCGGCCAAAGCCAAATGGCCTTGGCCATGATCGGCCATGGCCAAGCCATGGCCGGCCATGGCCAGGCCGGCAGTGGCCGGCCAAGGCCAGGCCGGCAATGGCCAGCCTCGGCCAAGGCCTACCGGCCTGGCCGGCTCTGGCAGTGGCCAGGGCCGGCGCCCTGGCCTCGGCCAGGGCCGGCCTGGCCAGCCCTGGTAGAGGCCAGGGCCAATGCCTTGGCCGGCCTCGGCCAGGGCAGAGGCCCTGCCCGAGGGGCCAGGGCCCCTGGCCGGCCAGGGCCCCTGGCCGGCCAGGGCAGAGGCCCTTGCCGGCCCTTGGCCAAGCCTCGGCCAGGGCAGAGGCCCTAGCCGGGAGAAGTTGTAGGCCAAAATAATTGGTCGACCAATTTGGTCGTTTTGGTCGACCAATCTGGCAGAAGGTCTGGGTCGATTGCAAACTTGCCAACTGACCCATACGGGGTGACAAAAGGCCTTGGTCAAACTCGAATGTGCCGATTAGCCCATACGGGGCTAACCACAGTGCCGACTATTCCATACGGGGCTAACGTTTTAATGAAGTTTTTCATTGGGCTCTACTCCTTGAAGATTAGCCATAGTGCTCTACTTCATGCGAGATTAGCCATGTCATTGTGCTCTACTCTACGGAGATTAGCCAATGCACACATAACATTGTGCTCTACTCTACGGAGATTAGCCAATGTATTTTCAAATTTTTTAAAAAAGGTGTTTTCAAATAGGTTATGTCCCGTCCTTAATCGGGATAGCGCAATTTAGAATTCCAAGTCCTACCACGATCTGGCCATGGTTATCTAACCCATGGGTGTGTAGAACAGGTCTCGTGGCTTGGCAATTGTTGCGCTAAAAATTCTTTGCGCAAACTCTTCACCTATTCCATTTTGAAAGATATGTTTTTCAAAGTATTTTTCCGCTGCTAATACCATACGGGTATTATTTCTGATTTCTTTTTACTTGAGATAAGTAAGAGGGATACTTTGAAAGTTACTTCTAGATGGTAGTTGGGAACGTAGTGAACTGCTCGATTCTAGAGTAACATTTCAAACGCATCCAAGGAACTTATCAAGTGTTTAAAGAATCGAAACTTTATGCATAGAATTTTGATCGTGTTTTTCATTTTCTTTGCAGTTTTTTTTGATTCGAATATGTCTACCGCTTCTAAGAACATTGTCGCAGAGCTTAACAAAGGTGAAAAGCTCAACGGTGACAATTATAAACTTTGGTCAATTAAAATCCAATATGTTTTGGAGGAGCAAGATGTGTTTGAAACACTCCAAAACATAATGGAAGAACCTGAGTTGGGCAATACGGCCCAACACAAGAGGGACCGGGAAGCTTATGACACTTGGACTCGAAAGAACAAAATAGCACGAATTACGTTACTGTCCGCAATGGACAATGACATAATGCGTATATTTCGGGAATTCGACCTAGCAAAAGACATATGGTCTGAGCTAGAAGTAAAGTTTGGTGGAACTTCGATTACCAAACTCCGCTCCTTAAACATTCAATTTGATTCGTACAAGATGCGGCGAGATCATTCTATGAAAAAGCATCTCCGCCACATGGCGAATCTCATATCTGAATTAAAGGATGCGGGTGTTACGCTGTCTGACGAACAGCAGATCCAAGCAGTCATTCGTTCACTCCCAGATAGCTGGGATAACATGAAAATGCACCTCACTCATAATGAGTGCATTAAAACTTTAAGCGATGTATCAAAACACCTCGAACTCGAGGAAGAGCGGATTCAAGCCGCAAAACCTAGTGCAGAAGTGCACATAGTTCCTCACATGGAGGAAATAAGCGGAAGAATAAACGCTTAAGGTTTGTGAACGAACGAAAGCAAGAACCGGAAACCTCAAAGAAGACTAAGAACAAAAAGTGGCAAAAGAATGTGCACTCAAAGAAGAAAAACTTGAAGAAGATCAAGTGCTTTAAGTGCAACAAGTACGGTCACTTCGCCCGTACATGTACGGATGGAAGTGATAAGGTAACTTGTAGGGCTAGTTACATATGTGTTTCTAGTTCCATGTTTCTTGCTGAATCTAACTATTTTTGGTTGATTGATTCAGGGGCCACAGACCACGTAGCGAAGGACAGAAGGTTCTTCGTAGAGTATCGAAGCATAACTCAAGGAACAAAGTGGATATACGTCGGTAACAACACTCGTGTTGAAGTCAAAGGCGTCGGAACATGCAAGCTAGTTCTCGACAACGACCGGACTTTATTATTGCACGACGTCCTCTTTGCTCCAGATATTAGAAGAAATATCGTATCCGTGGTCATGTTAATGTATTTAGATTATGAATGGAGGTTCTATAAACAGAAGGTTGACCTTGTTTGTAATAGTTCTTTAATTGGGTCGGGTAATGTTTGTAATGGATTAATTGTTTTAAACACAATGTATGATGATTCTTCTTCCATTAATGAAAGTTTCCATTTGACAAATGCTTCTAACTCTAAATCTGAGATCATTTGTTGGCATACAAGACTTGGTCATATTGGACCAACTAGAATGGATAGACTTGCCAAAAGTGGCTTGCTATCTAATGTTTCAAAAGTTGAAATGTCAACTTGCGAACATTGTCTTGTAGGGAAAACTTGTCGCAAGCCGTTTGGAACTGGCACAAGGGCCGAAGTTCCATTACAGCTTATCCATTCGGACATTTGCGGTCCAATGAATGTTAAGACAAGACGCGGGAAGTCCTATTTCATCACATTCATTGATGACTTCACCCATTTCGGTCATATTTATTTGATTTCCCACAAACATGAAGCTTTAACTTGCTTCAACAACTATATGAGTTTAGTGGAAAATCAACTAGATCGCAAGATAAAGGTCTTGCGAACCGATCGGGGTGGAGAATATCAATCAACGAGTTTTAAGGAACTCTGTGATGAAAAAGGCATAGTTCATCAAATAACTATGCCTTATACTCCGCAACAAAACGCTGTTGCGGAAAGAAGAAATCGGACATTGATGGAAATGGTCCGATCAATGATGTCTCAGGCAAATTTGCCCATCACCTTTTGGGGTGATGCATTATTGACGGCAGCATTCATCTTAAACCGTGTACCCTCGAAGTCGGTAAGTTCCACTCCTTATGAGTTGTGGAACAATAGAACTCCAGACTTAAACATTCTAAAACCTTGGGGTTGTGCCTCTTACGCACATTTATCCTCTCACAAATATGGCAAACTTGGGCCACGTGGGAGGAAGTGTATCTTCATCCGATACGCTGAAAACTCCAAAGGATATGTTTTCGTCGGTCAAGAGGACAATGGGGGTCTAATAGAATTCGAATCGAGGGATGTTGTCTTCTTGGAAAACGAGTTTCCAAGACAGGGTGAGATAAGTCAAGACTTATCCTTGTTTGAGACTTGGGATCAAGAAGGATCGGAACGTTCGAGTGGGAGAATTCTTGGTGAAGAAGAAAATACGTTTCAAACTTCACCAATGGATGATACGAACGATACCAATCCTATTCCGAGTGGGAGTGATATTATTCCAAGTGGGAGTGATGTCATTCCAAGTGGGAGTGATCAAACTAAAGCAAGACGTAGTAATCGAACGAGGCTAACACCTCTGAGATTTGAGGATGAATTTCCTCAAACATTCATGACATTACTACAAGATGATGACGAACCTGCAAATTTCAAACATGCCTTCACATGCCCTGCTAAAGATAAATGGATAGAGGCAATGGAAGAAGAACTTCAATCCATGAAAACAAACCAAGTCTGGGACTTGGTTGATTTACCTAAGGGACGTAGAGCCATTGGGAACAAGTGGGTTCTCAAAATCAAGCATAAGGCTGATGGCTCCATCGAGAAATATAAAGCTCGCCTTGTAGCGAAAGGTTTCACGCAACAGGAAGGAATAGACTACGAAGAGACTTTCTCTCCTGTCGTGCGTTTTACCTCCATTCGCTTAATTCTGGCAATGGTGACTTGTTTGGACCTCGAGTTACATCAGATGGATGTAAAAACTGCTTTTCTTAACGGAGAACTAGATGAGGAGATCTACATGGAACAACCAAACGGGTTCGTACAAGAAGAAAACAAACATAAGGTTTGTAAACTTCGTAAATCCATATATGGTCTTAAACAATCCTCAAGGCAGTGGTATATGCGCTTTCAAGAAGTCGTTTTGTCGTATGGTTTCTCCATGCTCGGCGAAGACAACTGCGTATATATTAAGAGGATTAAAAACAAGTATGTAATTATGTCTCTTTATGTAGATGACATACTTATAGCCGGAAATGATAAGCGTCTTATCATGGATATCAAAGCTTGGCTTTCATCCGTCTTTGAGATGAAAGACATGGGTGAAGCTGCATATATCCTTGGGGTTAAGATCTCAAGGAATCGTTCCAAGAAACATCTTTCTCTCTCTCAAGAGACATATATAAAGAAAGTTTTAGAACGGTTTAATATGCAGGACTGCAAGCCAATTGATACTCCAATAAGCAAAGGCGAGGGTCTATGTTTGGAAATGTGTCCCAAAGATCCAAAAAGAAAAGAAAGCTATGGAAAAGGTTCCATACTCCAGTGCTGTCGGGAGTCTGATGTATGCCATGATGTGTACCAGACCTGACATTTGCTATGCTGTTGGTATGGTAAGCCGTTACCAATCCAACCCAGGACAGGCACACTGGAAAGCGGTGACGAGGATATTAAGATACCTCAAAGGGACTGCGGACTATGCGTTATGCTATCAAGGCAATACCTTGAGACTCGAAGGCCATACCGATGCTGATTGGGCGGGTGATCTCGACGAGCGAAGATCTACCTCAGGCTTTGTTTACTTGCTCGGGAATGGTGCAATATCCTGGAGCAGCAAGAAACAAACCTGCATCGCCCTATCAACCATGGAAGCCGAATTCGTAGCATTCAGCATGGCGGTCCAAGAAGCTGTTTGGCTTAGGAAATTCTTAGACAGGCTAACGGATGCCACTGACTCGAGCACTGTTCCAATATACAGTGATAGTCAAGCTTCGATTGCCTATGTCAAAGATCCTAAATTTCATTGTAAGACCAAACACATTGATATTCGATTCAAGTTTGCGAAGGACTATGACAAACGGAAGGAAGTAGATTTAGGATACATATCCACGCATGAGATGATAGCGGATCCCCTTACTAAGGCGATCCCCAGAGATGTGTTTTTCAAACACTTATCATCTATGGGAATGCGTAGGTGCTGAGCTGTATCATGTAATATTTCCCATGTCTATAGAAGATCAAAGTTTAATTTGCATACAAGTTTCTTACAAATGATTTTTATATACATTTGTGTTTAAGTCTCAGCTATATTATTGTGTGTATGTCGGACAGATTAAGGTTGGCTCTCTCACATGAGCAACCGCTTTATCTTATCAGAAGGATAAGATAGAGATGAGACTAGTTTAAAGTCAAAATCATTAGTCAAATGATTTAGAGTCGTGACTTAAACAAGATAGTCGAATGAAAGATCTGCATCATATGGATGCTTACAAAAGATCTGAGATCTGTATCACAAGGATATTTGAAAGAGATCTCATAGGATTTTTTAAATCCTATCTGTCTTATGCAGGATGAGAGTCCGTGAATATTTCACGAGTAGTAAGGGGACTCAAAACGATAGGCACTGTGGTGTCTGATCTTTCATCCGTACAACATCATTAAGACATACTCTCCCTGGGAAAGGAGTGATGTTGTAGTACGTGTTCATACCACGTATGCATTTCGACCACTGAGTTAGTAGCAATAGTGTTTGCTATTATGTGAGACTCAAAGGCCATACGGGTCTTAACCCTTACCCTCAAGGACTCCAATTGGTTCCTTTAGATTTGACGAGATGATCGCTATCTTAGCGTGTTGCTAATGGGCTATGATAATTCGGCTCGGCGGGGCACGTTAGAAAAGCGAATCAAGTCAAGATCAGAAGGTTCGCAAGAAGAGGAAGATTGATTTCAAATTCACATTTGGACTTTAAATGATTCAAAGCTGGCCAGCCAATTGTAATCCAGATGGGATTCAATTGTTGAATATAAAGTATAAGAAATGTGAAGAAATAATCTAGGGTAAAGCATGCGTTGAACTACTCAACTTTGCACCTTCGAGGTAGTTGTGTCTCTCTAACAAGTGCACAACAACAGACTCTACGCGCATGACGGTCGCACTGTCTATTTCTCGGTATGATAGATAAAATAACTAAGAGAAAGACGTTCTCTTACAATCCCCTCAAGTGTGAGTGGGAGATGTTGGATATGGAAGACGTTAGTACACCCTTGTAGGGGATGTACGAGGGAGTACGGACCTCGAACGTCACGTACACGAAGTCGTACGCAAAGGGAATATGTTCCCTTGCGGAGAGGATCTCTAGATTGATGGGAAAGTCGCATTATGTGTGCATAAGTGCATGCGACATATGGCTAATAAAGGGGTAATATCTTAAGCTTATATTGTACCATGCATATGGTACAACTTAAGCTTATAATATGCATGTACGATGGTACACCTTAGTTAAATTATTCCAAAGGAACAATTGATCCTAAAATAACTACCTTGGGGGCTATAAATAAGACCCAAGGGTTAGCCATTTCCTTACACTTTTGCATGGCATTCTTGCATGCATTTTCATTCTAGCGAAGCTCTGCCGAAATACTACCTCTCCCTCTATCCAAGTTCTTAATCTAAAGTAGAGATTTAGATTGTGGATTTAGTAGCCTTGCTCCGTTCGTGAGAAGACTCGATCCGTCGTGGCGAATCCGAAGGCAAAGTTCCGAGACTACCGTGCCGCATACGCAAGCGTAAGTCTCAATTTTATTTATCGATCCTAACTCTGTTTTGGCAGGATCCTACAGTAATATACGGAGCGATCAAAATCCCCCAAGCTTACCTCTTAATCGTCCTCGAGGAAGATGAGTAAAAAGCGAACCCGGTGGATAAAGATAAAGAAAACGGTTGAAAGGCGAAAAACGGAACACGTAAAAAAAAACAAAATAGAAAACGAAGAGGGAAGTTGCTAGATCATTTTTCTCAGGACGTGGGTTTTGCTTACTCATATAGCATGCATCGAATATAAAACACATGTCAAAGACTTTTATCTTGATATCATAGTATAATGGTGCATTTGAAATAGAAAACCCAAGAATATCAATATAGCATGAAAAATGGAATAATTCTAAGATTAACATCGTTTGAAGCATCTAAAGCGGTATACAATATCGTAGATCACACACTTTTCAATTGAATGCTTTCTATAAGGAGTATAAGAGATATCACACGATAGAGTAGTAAGAATAGAAAAAGTGTGGTTTTCATGAAATGAATGCTAAGCGTAGATTTCTGGATTTCGTGAAACTTTAGCAATCTCACCGAGTATAAAATATTACTTAGCCTAGGTTGGCATGCACCGTCAAGTAGTCACTCCCTCACACATCATTGGATTCTATCCTCCAAGCTTATCCATAAGCGTGGTAGCATATACAAAACAATATTTACATCCCCGTTTCTTACGAAGCTCCAAAAGTCAAAGAAAACAAAAATAAAAGCAAAAGAGGGAAGAAAGAGAGAAAGGATATGAGATGGGATCGTTTTCGAACTTCTTTTCTCTTTTCTTCACTTATTCTCGAATCTTTTTTTTTCTTTTTCTTTTTTTTTCATAACAGCATTTTTACACAAATGATCCCAAATCAAAGAGAATGATATGCAAGTACTTTTTTTTCTTTGGATTTTGGGGAATTTGGAGCATGTGATTTAATAACGGGGGAATGCCAATAATAGAATCGCTAAGGGGAGATTCACCAATGAATTTAAAATAGAGAAATAATGTTCAAGATATGTGGAGAAAGAAATAAATGTATCTCTCAGTTCACTCTATAGGACATGCATGACAACTTCAGCAGGGTAACATAATCTACTCAGTTTGATCTCAGAAAGTAAACTAATCCAGATTTATCAAAGCTAGCAAACATTCAATCAACCTGAAGTGAAGCATACAAATCATGCAATAAGAAGTGATATGAGAAAAGAAAGCAGTACTCCAGATATAAGCAATCAATGCGTGAATCTTGGTGTGTTTTCTACGATAGCATACATATGAATCATCAGACATCAGCTAATAATAAAATTTCATCCATTTTCATACAACCAAAAGAGAGTGGGTTACTATTTCTAAATGCAACACAGGACATAGCATATGATATCAGAAATAAAAAGCTATGACACGACAAATATAGCATGCATATAGAGAAAAGATAACACCACGTCATCATCATCACGGAAAAATCATCTCTAGCAAAAGATGAAAGAAATAAAGACGAAAGAAAATAAAAAACTATTTACAATGCGGCACACCAAGAGAATAAGAAAAACGTGATGCATGGTAAAAAAATGAAAAAGTGATGAAAAAGGGTGTAAAAGCGGAAAAACGCGAAAAACAAAAAAATAAAAGGTGATAAAAGCAAAAAGCGTGAGAACTCACTCCCCCAAGCTAAAGTGCACAGTGTCCTCAATGTGCTAAGTGTGGCACACCGAGAGACGTGAAATGGGTGGGGGGTGGGTATGCATGCATGATAAAAAGAAATAGAAATAACAAAATGAAAAATATGATGCGGATGTGATGCATGCAAGGATAAGAGTGATGCAGATATGTGTGTGTCACCAAAAATACTCTCCCTCACTCCCGAAAAAGGATATAGAATGATATGATCAAAATGTGGACAAAAATAGTGATGGGAGGAGGGGTGGGCAAAAATCATCAGGACCAAGCAGAGAATGGGCAGCATAACGGCAAAAAATATCAATGGTATCGAGGTTATGCCTAAGCTGGTGGTGCTGCGCCATCTCCGTCCTGAGGCGGAGGTGGGGGTGGTGGTGGCTGGGTAACAGTCTGCTGGGTGGGTGGTGGTGGGGGTGGTGGTCGTGGAACAGTCTGCTGGGTGGGTGGTGGTCGTGTCAGTCGCTCGAGAATCTGGGTCAGGCAAAAGTGAATGTCGGGAAGTAGCTCGAGGCGGTGCTGCATGGCGGTGACTGTGGAAGACAGAGCCCTAAAATCGCCCCTGAGTCCACTCATCGCCCCCTCAAGAGCACGAATGCTCAGAACTAAGGCGTCAGGGGGTGGTGGAGCGGAGGGACGGACAGGTTTAGGCTAAGCAGGTCGGGGCTGTCGGACACGGGCGGTGTAAATAATCGGGCCAGCAGGCATGTGTGGAAATGGGGCTGTGCTCACTAGTGGATGCCCAGCCTCAGTGCGAGGCTGGGACGCAGGCTGGTGTGAGGTGGAAGCAGCAGCAATGGAAGTGGAAGACAAAATCGGTGATGAGGCAGCAAGAGAGGTCAGTGACACAGACATGGGAACAGACGTCACGACACTCTCGGATAGGACGGCTGCCGTGGAGACAGAAAGGTCGACCGCTGGGGAGGAAGTGTGGGGTCCAAAAGGTGAAACTCCAGCGGAGATTAAAGTGGATAGTGTCACGCCCCGCTTCCCTAAAATGGAGGCAATACGTGAAAAGGTCCGCACGAGAGTGGAGCTGTGAAGCCCCAAACCCGATAAGCATCAATAAAACATAAGCAGGTCCCTGTAACCACAAATGGAACAACAATAATAACACAAGGAGAGACAGAAATAAAATCTCAAATCTCAGAATTTGTCCAACATTAAAATTAAGTTCAACATCCAGAAAAGCCACCAGGCTAAAATGAAGAGTCTAAAGGCCCAGAACAAGGCCAACAAAAGGGACAACATAACAAAGTATTGGTGCCACGCACCGACAACAAAACAGTCTAAACAACAACACAAACAGTCTCTACGACTGATCGCCCGTGTCCACGAAGTCCTCGTCAAACACAGGCTCGGGCTCAGCGTCTGCAAACACCTCGTCCTCAACAATGAACTCAGGCTCAGGATCTAACATGTGTCACCCAAAAGAGTAAAGGGACACATGTCAGCAAGTCTAAAAGACTTGGGCAAGGAAACTGAAAGTAAGGTAAACTAACAACCTAGCAGTTATAGTATGATGCATGACATGGCAAGTATAGTTTGGAAGTGACGAGTAAAGGGAAGTACAAGTAGCAAGTGGCAAGTAAGGCATGGATAACAAGTTTTACAAGTAAAACACGGACAAGTACAAGTCAAGTAGTTCACGTCAAGTGAACACGTCAAGAAACACGTCAAGTAAACATGTCAAGTAAACAAGTTGTGCACAGAGATTCCACCTGTTGGCTAGAGTGGCTGATCGGGCCAACTCCTAAGCTCAAGTGACCGTTTATCTCTACCCCTCCACGTGTATCGAGCCAGGGCATTACCCCGAACACGGAATGCTCGCTTCTGTAACACGAGCCAGGAAGTGTATTTAACACGTATGGCGTAGGGTTATGCCTGCAACGCAGGTGCCTAGCCGGAAACAAGTAGATCGGGCATTGGCTATCAACCAACTCACGTAGCCCGCTTCTGGAACACGAGCGAGGAAACACAAGTATTGTAGCGTGTGCTACGAATGCGACATTCAACTTGGATAGCATGGATGACAATTAATTCGCGTACCGTTAATTAAAATTAAACATGACATGGTAGTTATGCAACATGATAAATGACGGATCTAGCTTCGTTGTCAAGCTAGTTCCTGAATTTGCGCCTAGGCGAGTATCATTTCGTCGCCTAGTCTCTTTTACGCCTACAACAAGCAAATGGCCTAAGACATGGCCCAAACCCCTAAGTGGCAAGTTTCACTTGCCTAGCACCGAGGATGACGATCAACGAGGCCGTCACACAAATGCTAACTACGGAGATGAGATCGCTGCCATGGCAAAACAATATTAGAACAACATCCAACCTAGTTTTTATTAGGGTTTCACAAAAACACAAATGGGTTATGAGGATATTAAGAGATCGAGTTATTACCGAATCGTTAGCGGAAGAACGATGCCGAGCAAGCACGGCGACGGAAGAAATGATCCGGGGAACCTACGGTTCAGATCTGGAAATGGGGAGAAAATATGGAGAAATAGGGTTTTGGGGATTTTTGGGGGTTTTCCGGCGACCTAGAGGTGGTGGCCGGCCAAAATGGAGAGGGGAGCTCCAAGGGAGGAAGGAATGGCTTGGGGAAATGTTGGAGGGTGATTTGGGGAAGAAAATGGCTCAGGAGAACGAAAGAGGGATGAAAGAAATCGTGGGTGGGGTTTAAATAGGAAGAGCTGGAGGCTGCCCAGAAATTAGGGTTTTAACGCTGATTAGTCGGTCAAAGAGCAACCTCTGACCGACTAGTTTGTGAACTAGTCGGTCGATTGACCAACGCAGACCGACTAAGTGTAAACAGTAACTACTGTATAAAAATAGGATTTAGATTTAGTCGGTCAGAGAACAACTACTGACCAACTAGTTTCTCATCTAGTCGGTCAACGAACGTTCTTAGACCGACTAAGAATGAATAGTACTTGGTATCAAAAATGATCATAGAGCTAGTCGGTTAAAGAACGATTGCTGACCGACTAGTTTGCAACCTAGTCGGTCAACAAATGTTCTTGGACCGACTAACGATAAACAGTAACTCCTGTACAATTGACAAAGCCCACTAGTCGGCCCATGAAGGTTTGCCAACCGACTAAATCGTCATCTAGTCGGTCGGTTCCCCTTCTTGTACCGGCTAACGTGCACAAAAAGTTCCGAAATGGAGCGCGAAGCTCCGGGATCGATCCTAAGACTCCTAGGCTTGATCTAACAATAAGATATGACCGATATGAAGCCCGTCACGAATGACTTACTCCGAAATCGACGATCAACGAAAGAAACTAGGAAAACACGACGAAACGATCGAAAATGAAAGCTACGGAGACGAAAACCAAACATAAGGAGAAAATCCACCAAAACATATATATAATATAAATAATCCAGATACATGAAAACCAGTCGTTACATCCTCCCCAACTTAAGAAAAATTCCGTCCTCGGTATTTCCCAACACTCACGTGTCCGGGAACAAAAGTGTGAAACGCTCTCGCATCTCATCCTCATTCTCCCAAGTAGACTCTCCAGGCGAGCCGTGTCACCACATCACCCTCACAAGATTGACAACCTTGTTCTGAAGTGACTTCTGACGCCAGTCCAGAATCTGCACTGGCTGCTGGTCATACATCATATCAGGGCGAATGGTAATCTCCGAGAAATCCACAGCATGAGATGGATCGCTAATGTATCGACGAAGCTGCGACACATGGAAAACATTGTGAACTCCTTCCAAAGATGGCGGCAAGGCTAAGCGGTAGGCTACCTCGCCAACTCTCTCCAGAATGTCAAATGGTCCAATGTATCGTGGGCTCAACTTCCCTCGCTTCCCAAAGCGAATCACACCACGATTCGGGGACATCTTCAAGAACACATGGTCGCCCGGCTGAAACTCCAAAGGACGGCGTTTAGCATCCGTCCAATGCTTAAAACGGTCCTGAGCAATCCTCAACCTCTCCCGAATGTTCCTGACAACATCCACAGCATCCACGATCATCTCAGGTCCCAACAGCTCCCGATCACCAACGTCATCCCAACTCAATGGTGATCGACATTTCCTCCCATAAAGAGCGGCGAAAGGCGCCATGCCAATACTCGCCTGGAAGCTGTTATTGTAGGAAAACTCTACCAGATATAGATGGTCCTCCCACGAACCTTTGAAATCCAACATGCACGCCCTCAGCATGTCCTCCAAGATCTGAATCGTCCTCTCAGACTGGCCATCCATCTGCGGGTGGTACGCCGTGCTGAAACTCAGACGCGTACCCAAACTCTTCTGCAAACTCTACCAGAACTGAGATGTGAACCTCGTGTCTCTGTCCGACACGATACTCACAGGGATTCCGTGAAGTCGTACGACCTCCTGCATGATTCACGTTACATCACTATCTAAACTAGGAAAATGAAATAAAAACGGAGAGTAAAAGAATTTACCTCCATATATCTCCTCGCTAGCACCACAGTGGACTGTCCCACTCGGAACGGAATAAAGTACACGTATTTGGTCAATCGATCTACGATCACCCAAATCGAGTCATTCTGCTTCGGACTCCGAGGTAGTCCAGTCACGAAATCCATAGTGATGTGTTGCCATTTCCACTCTGAAATCGGAAGCGGTTGCAGCAACCCGGCCGTACGCTGATGCTCTGCCTTCACTTGCTGGCAAACCAAGCACTTGGTTACACTCCGAGCCACACTCCTCTTCATACCATGCCACCAATAGTTCAGACGAAGATCCTTGTACATCTTGGTCCCACCAGGATGCACAGAATACGGCGAACTATGTGCCTCCACCATCAATTCCTCTCTGATATCCCCAGCTGGCACGCACAACCTAGCTCTAAACCTCAGCGAGCCATCCTCATGAATCAAAAAGTCAGTCCGCAGACCGGCTTCCACCTGCTCCCGAATCTTCACCAGCTTCGGATCCCCAGCCTGGCCAGCCTTGATCCGATCCACAATCGTCGACTAAATCTGCATACTCATCAACGAAGAAGCCTCCCCAGGAAGAACAATCTCCACACCAGACTCGCAAAAATCCTGCTGCAATCTCCACTGTGAGGTCAGAATCATCACCGCTGGTAGCCTACTCAGCGCATCAGGAACCACATTCACCTTGACAGGGTGATACTGCAAATTGATCTCATAATCCGCCATGAGCTCCAACCATCGACGATGTCGCATGTTGAGCTCCTTCTGAGTAAAAATATACTTCAAGCTTTTGTGATCGGTGAAGATCTTCACTTTCTCACTCAGCAAGAAGTGCCTCCAAATCTTAAGAGCAAACACAACAGCAGCCAACTCCAAATCATGCGTCGGGTAATTCTTCTCATGAACCTTGAGCTGACGAGATGCATACGCCACAACATTCCCATGCTGATGCAAAACACAACCGAGACCCTTGCAAGAAGCATCGCAAAAGATCTCGAATCCTCCACTGCGATCAGGCACAACAAGAATAGGGGCAGTCGTCAATCTCTCCCTCAGAACACCAAAAGCATTCTCACAATCACCCGACCAAACAAAAGGTACATCTTTCCACGTCAATCTGGTCATCGGCTCAGTAATACGGGAAAAGGCCTTAATGAAGCACCGATAATAACCAGCCAGTCCAAGGAAACTCCGGATCTCAGATGCTGACTGCGGAACATGCCACTCACTGATGGCCCTAATCTTCTCGGGATCCACTGAAATACCATCTCCAGTCACCACATGTCCGAGAAAAGCAACTCTGTCCAGCCAAAACTCGCACTTCGAAAACTTAGCATACAACTGATGCTTCCTCAAAATCTCCAACACTGTCCTCAAGTGTGATGCATGCTCCTCCTCCGACTTTGAATAGATAAGAATGTCGTCAATAAAGATAACGACAAACTTATATAAAAATTCGTAGAAAATCAGATTCATCAGATTCATGAAAACTGCGGGCGCATTGGTTACACCGAAGGGCATAACCACAAACTCATAGTGTCCATACTTCGTCCTGAATGCTATCTTCAGAACATCATCCTTCTTCACCTTCAACTGATGGTAACCACTCCTCAAATCCAATTTAGAAAACACCCTCGAACCTCCAAGCCGATCAAAAATATCATCGATGCGAGGCAACGTGTATTTATTCTTGATGGTCACCTCATTCAACTCCCGATAGTCCATGCACATGCGACGCAAACCATCCTTCTTCCTCACCAGCAGCACCGGTGCTCCCCACGGAGACACACTAGGATTGATATAACCCTTCTGCAAAAGCTCATCCAGCTGCTTCCGCAATTCCTCCAACTCAGCAGGTGCAATACGATACGGTGCTTTCAAAATCGGCTGCGCTCCTGGAACAAGATCAATAGAAAATTCTATAGCTCTATCAGGTGGCAAACCAGACATCTCCTCGGGGAAGACATCATCGAAGTCCCGCACAACCGCTGGCCTCCCCAGCTCCATCTGCATAGCACAATCTCCACCGGCCTGGCCCGAAATCTGACAGGACCAAGCGAGCTGCTACCACGGTTGAACTCAAATACTGGATGTCTGGGAATCTCGAACACCACCTTCTTCCTCCAACAGTCGATCGTAGCATAGAAGCTCGCAAGCCAATCCATCCCAAGGACCGCATCATAGTTAATGATGTCGTGGAAAATTAAATCAGCATAAAGCTCATGTCCACAAACCACCAATGAGCAAGAATTGCAACCACGATGCATCGAGACCACGCCATTTCCTGCGATGATATTCCAACTCTTGGAAAGAGGGGACGTCGACAAGCAATGCTTCTCCACGAAGCTCCGAGAAATAATGCACATCGATGCACCGGAGTCAAATAGAACTCGTGTAGGAAATGTGCACACCAAAACCACACCTAACAAGCAATTTAATAATCAAACCCTAGTCTAGCAAACAATCACGTTCAAACAAACAACATAATCTAACAATCAAAACTAGCTAGGAAAGTAACAGCTATATTGAGGATTACCTGTGATAACCTCATCTACAGCCTCGCTCTCCACAACGGTCATCAGAAAAGCCTGCCTCCTCGGCGAAAAAGCCTGCCTCTGGGAACAAGAGCTGCTCCACGTCCAGCAGGAACATACGCTCTCTGCTGCAACGGCTGTGCTGCAACAGGTTCCCTCCAAGGCTGCTTCGACCTCGGACAATCCTTCATGGTATGGGTAGGATCCCCACAGACAACACACTGGCCCAGGAATCTCCTACACTGATCCTTGACATGCCCGATCTTACCGCAGAAATGGCAAGTCTTCTGAATAGGCCCTCCTGGCCTCTTAATCTGAGCTGGCTGATTAGGCTTGAAACCAGGCCTAACCACCGCCCTGGCCTGCTCCATAGGCCTCTTCCCAGCACCAGAAACATGTCCTCTCCTCTGACTCAGGTTCAGCTCCTACCTCCTCGCAGCGACCAGAACCTTCTGATAAGAGTCCAGATCAGAGGAAGACACAAAACTCTGAAGCTCCAAAGCAAGTCCCTGCAGGAACGTCTGAGCCCTCTCATCAGCATCCTGCACCATCTTCGGTGCGAACCGACTCAGCCTAGTGAACTCTTGGTGGTACAGGTCCACCGTCAAGCTCCCTTGCTTCAGATCAATAAAGCGCTGCAGCATCTCTTTCCTAGCAGCCTTCGAAAAGAACTCCTCATCAAACCTGGACTTAAAGGTAGCCCAAGCTATCGGCTCCACCAGCATCTTCTCTTCCGCATCCCACCAGTTTCGAGCATTATCCTTGAGTTGCCTCTTCGCCAAATCAACCCATCCATCCGGGCTGATCTTCGCCATCTTCAAATTATCCTCTATGTTCCAAATCCACTCATCGGTAGCTAGAGGACCCTCAGACCCATCAAAATAAGCAGGACCCAGCTCCTGAAATTGCTTCGCTCCCGGCTCGGAGCGAGGGGCATCCTGGATTGCCCGACCAGCTCGAACAACTGGAGCATTCTGGACTTGCAGGAGCATGCCCTGCTGCACCTGCATCATCTGAAGCATCATCCGCATCATCTCTCCATTGGTGGGTTCCCGCTCAGGCTCCTCGTCATGAGGGTGCGCACCACTACCACCACCACGGGTGAATCACCTTCCTGCCATCTATTGACACAGAAAATGAAACAATTTAGACTCATAGCTTATGACTCGGATGTCGAAATCAGTTTATTGGATATTCTAATATTATTATCGTCATTTCGATAATCGCAGTTACAGAAAAGGACCTGCATGGGCCATCAACAAAACCTGTCACGCCCCGCTTCCCTAAAATGGAGGCGAGACGTGAAAAGGTCCGCACGAGAGTGGAGCTATGAAGCCCCAAACCCGATAAGCGTCAATAAAACATAAGCAGGTCCCTGTAACCACAAACAGAACAACAATAATAACACAAGGAGTGACAGAAATAAAATCTCAAATCTCAGAATTTGTCCAACATTAAAATTAAGTTCAACATCCAGAAAAGCCACCAGGCTAAAAGGAAGAGTCTAAAGGCCCAGAACAAGGCCAACAAAAGGGACAACATAACAAAGTATTGGTGCCACACACCGACAACAAAACAGTCTAAACAACAACATAAACAGTCTCTACGACTGATCGCCCGTGTCCACGAAGTCCTCGTCAAACACAGGCTCGGGCTCAGCGTCCGCAAACACCTCGTCCTCAATAATGAACCCAGGCTCAGGATCTAACATGTGTCACCCAAAAGAGTAAAGGGGCACATGTCAGCAAGTCTTAAAGACTTGGGCAAGGAAACTGAAAGTAAGGTAAACTAACAACCTAGAAGTTATAGTATGATGCATGACATGGCAAGTATAGTTTGGAAGTGACGAGTAAAGGGAAGTACAAGTAGCAAGTGGCAAGTAAGGCACGGATAACAAGTTTTTCAAGTAAAACACGGACAAGTACAAGTCAAGTAGTTCACGTCAAGTGAACACGTCAAGTAAACACGTCAAGTAAACATGTCAAGTAAACAAGTTGTGCACAGAGATTCTGCCTGTTGGCTAGAGTGGCTGATCGGGCCAACTCCTAAGCTCAAGTGACCGTTTATCTCTACCTCTCCATGTGTATCGAGCCAGGGCATTACCCCGAACAAGGAATGCTCGCTCTGGAACACGAGCCAGGAAGTGTATTTAACTCGTATGGCGTAGGGTTATGCCTACAACACAGGTGCCTAGCCAGAAACAAGTAGATCGGGCATTGGCTATCAACTAACTCACGTAGCCCGCTTTTGGAACACGAGCCAGGAAACACAAGTATTGTAGCGTGTGCTACGAATGCGACATTCAACATGGATAGCATGGATGACAATTAATTCGTGTACCGTTAATTAAAATTAAACATGACACGGTAGTTATGCAACATGATAAATGACGGATCTAGCTTCGTTGTCAAGCTAGTTCCTGAATTTGCGCCTAGGCGAGTATCATTTCGTCGCCTAGTCTCTTTTACGCCTACAACAAGCAAATGACCTAAGACATGGCCCAAAACCCTAAGTGGCAAGTTTCACTTGCCTAGCACCGAGGATGACGATCAACGAGGCCGTCACACAAATGCTAACTACGGAGATGAGATCGCTGCCATGGCAAAACAATATTAGAACAACATCCAACCTAGTTTTTATTAGGGTTTCACAAAAACACAAATGGGTTATGAGAATATTAAGAGATCGAGTTATTACCGAATCGTTAGCGGAAGAACGATGCCGAGCAAGCACGGCGACGGAAGAAACGATCCGGGGAACCTGCGGTTCAGATCTGGAAATGGGGAGAAAATATGGAGAAATGGGGTTTTGGGGATTTTTGGGGGTTTTCCGGCGACCTAGAGGTGGTGGCCGGCCAAAATGGAGAGGGGAGCTCCAAGCGAGGAAGGAATGGCTTGGGGAAATGTTGGAGGGTGATTTGGGGAAGAAAATGGCTCAGGAGAATGAAAGAGGGATGAAAGAAATCGTGGGTGGGGTTTAAATAGGAAGAGCTGGCGGCTGCCCAGAAATTAGGGTTTTAACACTGATTAGTCGGTCAAAGAGCAACCTCTGACCGACTAGTTTGTGAACTAGTCGGTCGGTTGACCAACACAGACCGACTAAGTGTAAACAGTAACTCATGTACAAAAATAGGATTTAGATTTAGTCGGTCAGAGAACAACTATTGACCGACTATTTTCTCATCTAGTCGGTCGACGAACGTTCTTAGACCGACTAAGAATGAATAGTACTTGGTATCAAAAATGATCATAGAGCTAGTCGGTTAAAGAACGATTGCTGACCGACTAGTTTGCAACCTAGTCAGTCGACAAATATTCTTAGACCGACTAACGATAAACAGTAACCCCTGTACAATTGACAAAGCCCACTAGTCGGTCCATGAAGGTTTGCCGACCGACTAAATCGTCATCTAGTCGGTCGGTTCCCCTTCTTGTACCGGCTAACGTGCACAGAAAGTTCTGAAATAGAGCGCGAAGCTCCGGGATCGATTCCTAAGACTCCTAGGCTTGATATAACAATAAGATATGACCGACATGAAGCCCGTCACGAATGACTTATTCCGAAATCGATGATCAACGGAAGAAGCTAGGAAAACACGACGAAATGATGGAAAATGAAAGCTACGGAGACGAAAACCACACATAAGGAGAAAATCCACCAAAACATATTTATAATATAAATAATCCAGATACATGAAAACCAGTCGTTACAGATAGGGTCTCCACAACGGAAGCGAAGGAAGACTCGCCGCTCTCAACAATAGAAGGTGGACACTCGGGTAGCAAAGAGGTGAGGGGCTCAACCGACAGGGGCACAACAGTGGTGGGAGTGGTGGTATGCATGGTGGAAGTGGAGGGCGACTCAGCAAGTGTACTCCTGACACCGGTAGAAGTGTGGACAGAGGTGTCGGGCGCGACAGAAAGTGCAGGCTCAAGCTGAGGGATCACTGGGTCAACAAGTGCAGGGTGTGCCTGCTCAGCCTCCTCGGCCTCAAGCATGTTGGCGGCGAGGATCAGGAGATCCATCGTCGGAAGCCAGTCCTCGTGTGCTGGTCCTATGTGTGTTCGAGCGGGGCTCGGGAGGATCATGTAGTCAGCACCGAAGGGACCGTGCAACCATACCCAGTGCCGCTGGCCGTGCGGACGAAGCATCTTCATCCGGGCCATGACGTCTATCGAAAGTGAAGTGGGGCCCGAATGTCGACGCAGGTCGGCCGGAAGGTCCTCGCCGATCATCAGGGCTAGCAGGGTGATCAGGCCGCCGCAACATATCGGGGAGCGAGCGCCCACCGATACGATGATGCGGTCCAAAAACCAGCTAGCGACGTCAATCTCAACGGTGGGGACCATCGTAACACCATCCCTATCCAGAACTCTGGGGTGAGTCATCGCGTAGAGCATATAGAGCTCAGGCGTAGACATCGTCCCAGGCTCGTACCTCGCTAGAAAGGTGGTCGCCATAAGGCGCTGGGCTATGCGGAGGCAGGGGTGGACTATGGCCGAGGCCTTGGCCCTACTAGGGTCAAAGGCGTGTGGTAAACCCGTGATCCTTGCCCAAAAGGCATGGGAATCGAAATATGGGGGAGGGATGTGTGTGTGGGCGTAGGCTCGGTCGGGCGCGGGGACTGCGGGCCACTGAAAGAATGCTCTAAGCATATCGAGAGTGATCCGACACTCTCGATCCTTGAGTCTAAAGGAGCATCCCTCATCAGTCAGGGTGATCGAGCTAAGTACCTCGAGTGTCGGACGGATGTAGGTGTCCACCGACACAGACAGAAAATCTCGCCAACCCACGTTGTCATACAACGTGAGCATCCCCTCAAGTATCCCCAGGCGGTCTAGGTCTGCTAAATGAGCGAACCTGGAGGGTACTATCGGGCACTGGGCGATACGCTCAAATCGGATGCGCTGTGCGTCGTCTCTGAACGTGATGCCCAGCGAGCCGGTGGTGGCTGTGCGTGAACAGGATCGGCTGGAAGTGGCTGCGGATGGATGGGGTTGACTGGAAGTGGCTGTGTGGGGTGAGGTCGTGAAGGTGGAGGGGAGTCCTCCCTAGCGTGGGAGTGGTCGGGCTCATCCTACTGCTTCCGCTTGGCGGAAGCTCCCCGAGTGCATAGCTGTGTACGGGGCGGCATATGTGCCCCGAGTGCTCACCCAACTAATGAAAAATGCGACGTGCTAAAAAAATGGAACGAAGGTACCTGAACACGCCACGAGAGCAAAACAGTGGGTAGGTGCGAAGACGCCGCCACCACGAAGCCAATAGCGCGTCCGAGAGCTCCCCTAAGCTCACCAAGGTAGCCTGCACATCAAACAATGATATCATCGTATAAAATTCAAAATACATGGGGGAGATGGGGTATAACAGATAAGTAAAGAAATCGATTTGAGTTAGGGGCTCAATGGGTACTCGGATCGTCAAAAATGGGGAGAAAATAGGATTTAACGCGAAATAGGGGATCACCGGAGCTTGGCCGGCGGTGAGGAGTGTCGGCGGCGGTCGGCGGCGGTCAGGCGATGCATCGCCGGCGGTGGCGCGACGAGCGGTGGCGGCAGTGAGGTGAATCGGGTGATGGAGTGGCTGTCGCGTTCGAGGAGACGAAGGGTCGCGGGGCTTGGGCGTGAATTTGATTTTGGGTGTTTCGAAAATCGCGCCGACCCCGCAGCTAATTATATAGGGGTAGTTACGACTCGGACGAGTGACTATGTTGCTCGGCCGAGTGACGTAACGAAAACTGAGTTTTAAATTTCTCACCGCCACTTACGACTCGGCCGAGTGGCTTTGCCACCCTCGGCCGAGTGGAAAAACTTCATTCGGTCGAGTGGCACAAGCTACTCGGCAATTTTCGCCCTAGGAGGGTATCAGTTTCACTCGGCCGAGTGAAGAAATATACTCAGCTGAGTGGCAGTTTATACTGAAATCACAAAAAAGATAGAGAGTTGGGTACGACAGACTTCCCTCGTTGGTGCGCCACTCGGGCGGACGGCTTTCTTTGCTCGGCCGAGTGACTATGGTACTCGGCCGAGTGAGGCTCTGTTTCCTGTTTCGGGGCTCTGTTTTGGCTCTACTCTCTGTTTTTCTTCCTCCAGGTGGTTTCTTCCTCCTCCTAAGCCTCGAGCGCATTCCTGGAGCGCTCTTCTTCGCCTCGGTCATCCTCCATATGATAGATATCCTTTTCTCCTCCTCCTGTCAAAGAAAATAGGACCCGTTGTCACAATTTTTCGGGCAAACGACTCAAAAACACTAATAAAGTCTAAAACAAAAATAAAAAATAAAATAGAAATAATGCGATAACCGTCGGGTTGCCTCCCGACAAGCGCTCGTTTAAGGTCTTTAGCTCGACCCCTTTAAATTTTCAATTTAGCGCGGGATGTTGGGTGCATATGAGATGCACCCGTCGAATTTGCCAAGAAGACCGCTCGGATTTGGATCATGGTGGTGAGTGGTCTTCCTCAGCGCCCCTTCGTCACGGGCAATGTTGGGGGGTGGCTCCCCCAAGCTAGAGCTTGTTCCGGTCTTCGACTTTGCCGGTGACACCGATCGTCGTATCGGCGGAGCTTTCTTCGGAGTCCTCAACTTCGAGAGCTTGCAGAGCTCCCGTATTCTTGCGACATCAGCGTTGCCATCATCAATCGCCATGGAGATATCGGGGGAGTGCTCCATCTTCTCTTCTTTGGCCAAATCTAGGCCTTCTTCGAAGCTATCTTCGTGGGGTGCACCGATGGAGTGGGGGATCGCCTCTTCAATGACCTCGTCAAGGAGGTCCATGTAATCTAGCTCCTCATGATACGGCATGTGCTTCATTACCTTCGGTATATGGAGCTCCACTTCGATGTTGCCGATGTTCAAGGTAAGAGTCCCGTCCCACACATCGACGATGACACTGGCGGTGGCGAGGAATGGGCGTCCAAGTATGAGCGATGTATCGCCCTCCTCCTTGATGTCCATTATCACGAAATCGCATGGCAAACATATGCCCCCCGAAACTTGGAGTGGGATGTCCTCTGCAATCCAAACCGGCCTTGTAATCCGCATGTCCGCTAGTTGAATCTGCATGTCGGTAGGCTTTAAATCCGTGCCGGTATTCAACTTCCGGAACATGGAGAGAGGCATGAGGCTAACACTAGCCCCTAAATATACCAATGCTTTTTGTAGGGGGACACCGCCTAGAGTGCAAGGAATCCGAAAACTCCCTGGATCTTTAAATTTGGTGGGCTCCTTTTCCCTCTTTGTGATCTTCTCTTTCCTCTTCCTTCCCGTAATTAAGTCCTTTAAGAACTTGGCGTAAGATGGGATTTCCACTATAGCGTCGAGGAAGGGGATATTGAGGCTCGCCCCTCTCAAATACTCGAGAAACTTGGCTAGCCGTTTCTCCATCTTGGCTTTAGCTAGCCGTTGAGGGAAGTGCACAGGTGGCATAAATCGGCGCTTATCAATAAGCTCCTCCATTCTAGATTTCACTTCTCCTTGCGGCTACTTCTCCTTTTCAACTTCAATTATCGGCTCGCTCTCTTGTAGATTCTCCACCACGGGTTCCTTGATTTGGGTCATGGGGGGAGTGGTATCCTTCCCTCCTCTTGTTGTAACCGCAACGACCGCATTGATATGGCCGGTGTTGCCCCGTGGATTCGGCTCGGGTTGAGCTGGCAATTGTTGGTTGTTTCTATTGAGCAAAGCAAGTTGCTCCCCAATTTGAGCGACGACGGTAGCGAGAGAATCTTGTCCCGCTTTCAATGTGGCATTAATCTTTCTTTGTTCCGCCATAAACTCATCCACCATAGCTTCAAAATCCGAACGTTGTTGAGCTCGTGGAGGGTTGGGATTTCTCCACCCTTGATTATACCCGGGTGGCCTACAAGGTCCCACTTGTGGCCTTTGTGGGAAGTTTTGTTGCGGTGGCCCCCTTGGTTGATAATTGGTTTGTGGTGGTGGAGCTCGAGCTTGAGGAGGTTGTTGAGACGTGGGGTTCAAGGCACCATCATTATTAGCATAAGAAAAACCCGGATGGTTTCGAGCGGCCGGATTGGCCCAATATCCAGAATTCCTCGTGACATATTGAATTTGCTCCAAAGCTCCTTCTCCTTGCTCTCATCCTACATACATGGCTTGGGATTGGTCTTGCCAATCGCTGATATGATTTGTCGGCATGGATGTAAAAGGGGCTCCTTGAGGCTCCGTAATGAATTTCTCCAATCTCTCCACCACCTTGTGGAGAGAATCAAATTTGTTGGCTAGCTCTGCGACGGCCTTGGCCTCATAAATGCTAGACGGCTTCAAGGAGGACGAAGAGTGTCCTCGCTCGTCGCTCCAATGTTGGTTGTTCGAGGCCATCTCCTCAAGCAAGGCCGTAGCTTCATCGGAAGTCTTCAACAAAATGGCTCCATTTACGGTGGCATCAATAATCTGCTTCGTGCCCGGTTGGAGTCCATTGTAGAAACTGTGGACAAGCTTCCAATCCTCAATGCTATGATGGGGGCATTGATGTTGCAAGTCCTTGAAGCGCTCCCATGCCTCATAGAGAGTCTCCTATGGTCATTGCTTGAAGGACATGAGAGCACTTCTTATCTTCACCATCTTGGAGGGCGGGTAAAATTTGTCGATGAAGGCACTCGCCAATTCATCCCAAGTGGTGAAGATTCCTTCAGCTTGCGTCCTCAACCAATATAATGCCTTGTCCTTGAGTGTGAAAGGAAAGAGGCGTAGTCTGATAGCATCTACGGAGACGCTCGGCATTTGGAAGGTGGCACATTTTGATAGGAAGAGCTGGATGTGGAAATGACAGTTTTCATGGGAGTTCCCATGAAAAGGATCTTGTTGCATAAGAACCACAATCCGGTCTTCAACTCGAAATTTTTGTCGGCCGCCAACTCCGGCAAGGCTATGGACGAGGTCGTGGAAGAAGTTTTGGGCCGAAGCCTATCTCTTATGGAAATAATCCTCGCCATTCGCTCTGCCAATTCTTCGGGTGACTCGGGATGGGTCATAAAATTTCCTTCCGTAACGGGTCTCCTCTCCGCTCGAATCCTCCTCAATGTACGCTCGATCTCCGGATCATATAGTATTTCTTCGGGGTTCGCCGAGGATCTCGTGTACATGCAAGGGAAAACAGAGTTTCAAAGAAATAGTTAGCACAACGGAAGGGCAAAATAAAAATAGAAATAATAGAACAAAAAAGAAAAATAGCTAGGTAGGTAGAATCAAACACTTTTGCCTCCCCGGCAAAGGCGCCAAAAAATTGATCGCGCCCCGGATACACGTCCCGGGACGGCGACACTGTAGTCTTACCGCAAGCGCACGGTGTAGCGGCGAGCGGGTATCGAACACAGGGAGGCCTAATAACAGTGTCTTCTTCAATCACCTGGCTATAAGAATAGTCAAGAAATGTTCGCAAATATGCGGTCACAGTCGTTCAATTGTAAAAAAGAAATAACAAATTAATAAAGACGCCTAGGGGTAGGGAATCCACGCTACTCGCCGTATCTCATCATTGTGATTCGTAGGTTTAACAATTGCTAGACTTGAAATTCGGGTGAACTAGTTGCAACTAAATGTAGAACCAAGCTCACGCTCTCGCGCTATTGCCGGTCTATATCAAACCTAGGGTAGGGTCCAATCTCTTGCAAACCCTAACCTAGGCAAACTAGCGTGAAGAACAACATCATCGATCAATCGTATCTCGAGCCCACTCTCGTGCAAACTCGAGCTACGATCAAGGATTGGGATAGTTCCTACCCGTCCAATCTCTTGCAAACGGGTATTGGTGTAGAATTACAATTGAAAACCCTAGTTTCGGTTCAATCTCTTGCAAACCGATTCCGGAGAAATTCAACTGCAACACAATTCGAATTTCTAGGGCTTCCTATCGAATTGGGATCCAATCTCTTACAAATCCCAATCAGTATGAATCCCTAGCTATTTGTATTAAATCAATCCCTAACTAACCATAATCAATTCTAGTAATAATTTCACCAATTCATCACAAATTAGAAATAGGGTTCGTAGGGGTTCATCCCTACGCCCTAAGACGATAGAAATACTCACAATTCATCATGCAATTCAATAGAAATTCACAAATAAATTCAATGGAATTCATAGCAATATTCAAAATATCAATAAAAATGGAGTTTTTGAGGGGGAGAGAGACAAACCAATGAAGAACAAAATAGCATCCAACAAATTATCACTTTTCTCTCCTCCCTAAAAGCTAAATCTAATTATTAAAAAGTTAATCTAAAAAGGCTACCAAAAGTTGAAAAAGCTCCTCAAACTAGGTTAAAAACTAGGGTTAAATACCCCCCAAAATCGCCCAAAAAATCCTGACGAAAATGCCCCTGCGCAGCCTCAAAATCGCAATTTACGCTACAGGCAGCGCGGCTCACTCGGCCGAGTGACAAATGTCACTTGGCCGAGTGGGAGACCCTGACATATTCCAGAGAGTTGGGGGTCTTGGGGCGTCGTCTCCTCGGGAGTCACTCGGCCGAGTGACTTTTCTTCACTCGGACGATGGGCATTCTTCACTCGGGCGGACGGTCGTTTGTCACTCGGCCGAGACAGTCTTTGGGGCTGACTGACGGATTCCAGAGAGTTGGTCATTCTTGGTTGCCTTCGTCTTGGCTCCACTCGGGCGAGGGATGACTCAGTGCTCGGTCGAGTGGTATGGCGATGCTCGGCCGAGTGCACGCTGAAATTAGCTCTGTTGCGTGTCCGATCTGGCCGACCGAGCAGGCTGTCTATGCTCGGCCAAGTGACTCCTTCACTCGGCCGAGTGGCATGCTGAAAATGCCCATTCTTCGTATTTTTGCCTCCTCGTCTCTCCTACGACGTTCTTTCTTCTTTCACTCCTCTACAATCGCAGAATACTCCTTAAGAGAGTCGTCGGTGACACTCCGAAGTGGGTGCATCTCAGAATCACTCCAAATCGCTCCAAATCTCCTAAAATACGACAAAAACAACAAATCGTGAAAATCATCGCAATATTGTCGAATAAACGTGAAAAACATGATTTGAGCGATCTAAATGGCATGCAAACATGCAGAAAAAAGGTGTAAAATACGGAGCGATCAGTGGATGACCTCCCCGTCGATGTGAGAGGAGTACAAGTGCCGGTTGATTTTGTGGTGATGGACATGCCGGAAGACAAGCATACCCCAATTATTCTTGGACGGCTTTTTATGGCAACCACCGGAGTTTTGATAGACGTGAAGAATGGGAAGCTTTCCCTCAATGTGGGCCAAGAAAGAGTCGAATTTGACTTAGGCTTGTCGATGAAGCATCCAAATCCCCCGGACGATCCTAGTATCAGTATGCTGGAGAACGAAGAAGATAGAGCGTTGAAACAAGTGCATGGGAAGTGCTCTCGAGGAATCCCCCCGATAGCTTGGGGGGCCTTGGAGAGCAAGTTGGCTCCCCAAAGAATGAAGTTACTAATGAGGCGGTCGCGCGACATGTGATCCCTCCCGGATTCCCTAAGTCTCCTTCTACGAGGAGAAAAGGGAAAGAACCCATGGACCTCACCGGTGATGAGGTCCAGATCCTGAAAAAGATGGCGGTAGACGCCAATTTGAGGGAGAAGCCCCCGGATCCTGTCGACAAAGGGAGGGTAGTTGAGCAAATCTTCTTACAGCAGCCAACTACGCCAATAGCCACAAGCTCTGGAGTTGAAGAGATGCCGAATTTTGGGCATCACCCGTATCGCCCACCATGAACATCATCAACGGGCGTCGAGCTAAACGACGTTAAACAAAAGCGCTTCATGGGAGGCAACCCATGCTCTAAACTTTTGTTTCAATTTTTAGGATTATTTTTAGCTTTATTTTATCTATTTTTATAAATAAATCTCGCCGCAAAAACTTCCGTCGTGGAACATAGGCGATTTTTGGGGTTTTGCAGAAAACAAGACCTCAACCGATCGGGTGATAACTCACCCGATCGGTTGGGTTGTATCAGCTAACAACCGTATCAGTAACTGAATGAACCGACTGGGTGAAGAAAGAAGAGACCGGGTGAGCAGACCGGGTGACCTGGGGAAACTCTCAGGAAAATTTCAGGGATTTGTCAACCGACCGAGTGACAAGATGCGAGACCGGTTGAGGGACCGGGTGAGAAACCCCGAACTTTCGGGAAAATCTGTGGAGCGGCCAACCGATCGGGTGAGTTATCACCCGACCGGTTCGCCTGTAGCACTTTTTCAGCCAAAAATTCCGACCTAAAGTCAACCGATCGGGTGACTTCTCACCCGATCGGTTCGACTTAAACCCTATAAATATCCTTCGATCCACCCGTTCACAGCCCCTCCACCCGATCGAGTTCTTCGCCATCGTTTCGCCTTCCGACTTCTCCAAACGGTCGAAAACTCCCCTCCCACTTCCTCCACTCCTCCATTACCCCCTCTCTCCAGCTCCCCCTTGCATTTCTCCATCTCTCTCTCTCTCTCTCTCTCTCTCTCTCTCTCTCCTATTTCGCATTTTTCTAGCCCTAATTCCCAACATCCACCACCACTTTCGAATTTTTTTTGCTGAAAAAGAGTGTTGCGGCTCCACACTTCTCCCATTGCACGGCATTGGGTCATCTACAAGCGAGGAGCTCGAATTTCTACGGGGTAACTTCGCTCCACTTCTCAAATTTCAATTTTTACCCTATATATTTAATTCGCTTGGTTGTTCGTGTGTGTACACTTTGATAGTACTTTGCACTCATTTGCATCACTCACTCGCACACATTGCCCGGGAGAGAGACAAGGGGAAGGGCATCTTGCGGGAGGAGGAACCGTCTCGAAAGAGACGTAAACAAACACGTCCTCCTTCCCACACACGTGAGCTGACACTAGCCCCTCCCCCGCCTATCGTTCCCCCTGTGGACCCCATGTTGGGCCCGCATGGGTGCCTATTTAGGAACCAAGAGCAGAAAGACTTCTACCACAGACTAAATACTCGGGGGCATCTATCAACCAAGTTTGCCCACACCCAATCACTCGTCGACCTCGGTGTCTTCACCGAGGTCGAGACTCTTTTTGCTACCCTTGGTTGGTTGGACTTCCTAAATGCCTCTGCGGTATCCTACCCGTCACTCACCCTAGAATTCCTTTCCTCCCTCGTTTTTGAGTCGGGATCGACTGTCACTTTCCGGGTGCGTAACCAAACCATCTGTACCAACCTGGATACCATCTGCGATATATTTGGTTTCCCCATTCTTGGGAATGACGCTATCCGACACTACGGATATCCACCGGAATTTGACGTCGATAACTTTTGGTTCCACCTCACCATACTCCGTCGCTATCCCCGTGGTAAGGCCAAGGCCTCCTCCATCATCCATCCCATATTTCGTCTGGCCCATAGGATCATATCCACTGCATTTTTCCCGCGGGATGAGTCAGGCACCGTGACTATCCCCGATCTTTTTATTCTCTGGGCCATGACTTTCCCCTTTGTTCGTGATGATGATGGAGTTAGCTTTAGGGCCCCTACTGTCCCTGTTCATGCTGGCGATTGGCTTGTTCACAAGCTTCTCGAGATTAGCAGGGCCGGGAAGGGCAAGATCTGTTGTGGGGGCATTATCACTATTATTGTTTCTTCCCCCCAGTTTAACATTCCCATCCCCCAAAATCTTTCTACTGTCGCATGACCCTCACTTCTCAATCTTGCCGGCGTGCGACCCATTCATATGATTAGGCCCCGCCCCGATGGTCGTTTCGAATTCAATTATGCCACCCACCTCGCCCCTACATCATTCTCCCCAACCCCGCTCGCATGACTGTTGCTATCGTGGCAGATTGGACTTTTCCGCCTGATCCCGAGTTTCTTGTGGGGATGCACCTTCCTTTCCTTCCCCCGGACGCACGCAGACCACCTTCCCCTGCCGCCCACTTAGGCGAGCAGGATATTCCTGCATCCCGGGGAGAAACACGTCCCCACCTCCATCACCTCCCCCGCAACATTCTTCTCCTCCACCATCCCACCCATCCCCACCTCCCCCACCCCCACCTAGGCGATCTTCTCCCCCACCCACATCCATTCCCATCCCGGTATCCACTTCTCCTCTCACGACCACTTCCGTCGCCCCCACACCACCTCCTACCTCCTCCACCGTCACTTCATATGTGCGTCGTAAGAAATTTCCGGTGCGCTCCAAATCTCTCCCACCGCCACCCACTACCGTCACCATCATGTCTTCTCCCCCCATTTCTATCCCTTTTACCACCGCTTTGATCGCCATCCTTCCACCACCACCCACCTCCACCGACACTCTACCCATCGTTCACACCACCACTGCACCTATGATCACTCCGTATTTTACACCTTTTTTCTGCATGTTTGCATGCCATTTAGATCGCTCAAATCGTGTTTTTCACGTTTATTCGACAATATTGCGATGCTTTTCACGATTTGTTGTTTTTGTCGTATTTCAGGAGATTTGGAGGGATTTGGAGTGATTCTAAGATGCACCCACTCCGGAGTGTCACCGACGACTCTCTTGAGGGGTATTCTGCGATTGGAGAGGAGTGGAAGAAGAAAGAACGTCGTAGGAGCGACGAGGAAGCAAAAATACGAAGAATGGGCATTTTCAGCATGCCACTCGGCCGAGTGAAGGAGTCACTCGGCCGAGCATAGACAGCCCACTCGGCCGGCCAGATCGGACATGCAACAGAGCTAATATCAGCGTGCACTCGGCCGAGCATCGCCAGACCACTCGGCCGAGCACCTAGTCATCCCTCGCCCGAGTGGAGCCAAGATGACGGCAACCAAAAATGTTGAACTCTCTGGAATCCGTCAGTCAGCCACAAAGACCGTCTCGGCCGAGTGACGAACGCCGTCTGCCCGAGTGACGAACGCCCATTGGCCGAGTGAAGAAAAGTCACTCGGCCGAGTGACTCCCGAGGAGACGACCCACAAGACCCCCAACTCTCTGGAATCTATCAGGGTCTCTCACTTGGCCGAGTGACATTTGTCACTCGGCCGAGTGAGCCGCGCTGCCTGTAGCGTAAGTTGCGATTTTGAGGCTGCGCAGGGGCAGTTTCGTCATAGATTTTTGGACGATTTTGGGGGGTATTTAACCCCAGTTTTTAATCTAGTTTAAAGAGCTTTTTCAGAACTTTTTGCAGCCCCTTTTAGAGTACTTTTTGAGGAATTAGATTTAGCTTTTAGGGGGAAGAGAAAAGGGTTATTTTGTTGGTTGCTATTTTGTTCTTCATTGGTTTGTCTCTCTCCCTATCAAAAACTCCATTTTTATTGATATATTGAATATTGTTATGAATTCTATTGATTTAATTTGTGAATTTCTATTGAATTTCATTATGAATTGTGAGTAGTTTTATCGTCTTAGGGCGTAGGGATGAACCCTACGAGCCCAATTTCAAATTTGTGATGAATTGGTGAAATTATTGCTAGAATTGATTAGGGTTAGTTTGGGATTGATTTAATACGAATAGCTAGGGATTCATACCGATTGGGATTTGCAAGAGATTGGATCCCAACTCGATAGGAAGCCCTAGAAATTCAAATTGGGTTGCAATTGAATTTCTCCGGAATCGGTTTGCAAGAGATTGGACCGAAACTAGGGTTTTCGATTGTAATTCTATACCAATACCCGTTTGTAAGAGATTGGACGGGTAGGAACTATCCCAACCTAGGTTGTAGCTTGAGTTTGCACGAGAGTGGGCTCGAAATACGATTGAACGATGATGTTGTTCTTCACGCTAGTTTGCCTAGGTTAGGGTTTGCAAGAGATTGGACCCTACCCTAGGTTTGCTATAGACCGGCAATAGCGCGAGAGCGTGAGCTTGGTTCTACATTTAGTTGCAATTAGTTCACCCGAATTTCAAGTCTAGCAATTGTGAAACCTACGAATCACAATGATGAGATACGACAAGTAGCGAGGATTCCCTATCCCTAGATGTCTTTATTAATTTTGTAACGACCACTTTTCGTGGTACGTTGTTCGTGCACGTGCTTTTGACCGTGCACGTGTTTGTTTTAGACTTTGCTTGTTTGTGAACACTTTAGTGTGATATGTCGTTGTGAACATCTCTGAGAGTGTTAAATAGTGGCACTAATTTGGAACGACGTTTCTCGAGTCGTTTTCCACAATTTAAACTTACTCGATGAGACGTGACGATTTTCACTTTTGACGGGAGACGTTTCTATTTTTAGTTTCGTCGTCCGACGTTGAATTTGAGATCCGTCTTCTTAGTTAGCTCACATTCGTCATCACGATCACCCCGATATTTATTTTATAATTTTTGGAGTTTATTTGACCACTTTTATATTTTTAACAAGTTTTATAATATTTTTAATAATTAATTTATAAAGTATTTTCGGCCAAATAAAATTTATTTGAGTTCTAAACGTTTTAAAGAATTTTTGAGCCAATTCCCAGCTCATTTGGACCAGGTCAAACCCTTGGATGAGTTGGAGTAATTGAATTTCAAATTTTAAATCTTTTTAAACTTCTAATCCTATTAGATTTAGCCCTAGACCAAGTCAACCCTTCTATACTATATAAACAACCCCTAGGAAGGCCTATTTTCACAAGAAATTAGCCCTAGCCTCTTCCAAAACCAAAATTGGACGTTGCGACGATTCGTCGCAACGTCGCAGCCGTCGCCTGTGCACGACCGGAGAATTCCGCCCCGTTCCCTCGATCTGACCAAGGCCACCGCCCGCACCAAGCCCCGTCCGCACCCCGTGCTGCCGCTCCGCTCCGTTCTTCCGCACCGACCGAGGGGATGTCTCGGTCTGACCGAGAGATCTCGCCCCAACTCCCGCACCGCACAGCCCGCTTCGCAGAACCCGCACCGACCCCGCTCCGCCCCGTGTCTGACCGAAGCTCCCCCCGCTCACGCTGCATCGCCGCTTCGTTGCAAGTTGCAACGCCCGCACAGCACCGTGACCGACCCGCCCCAAGCGCCCGACCGATGGCCTTCTCCGCACCCGCCACAGCGACCGACCCCAAGCGCTGCAACCCCGCATCTCATGTGTCTGACCGACGGAACTCCCCGCACCGAGGCCGTACGACCGATGGACAATCATCGCAACCCCGCACCCGTCGCACCGCTTGCCACCGTGGGCCCCCCAAGTTCTCCAGAGGTATTGTGGGTCCCCCAAAGGTCCCTAGGACTACTGTGGGCCCCACCTAGGTGCTTTCTCTCTGACGATTCGCCGTGCACGACGTTGCGACACGTTGGAGCCTCGTCGTCGCACGTGCTAGCTTTGGAATCTGGAACCGTTGCCCCGGTCGATGCTCTGAATTTTCCAGCGAGGAATATATATTGGAATCTGGACTTGGAGCGCGATCTATTATTCCAACCCCCGGCGTCGCTACCCGACGCCGGTGTAGCTTTCGCGTCGTGTCGAGGTAACGCTTTGCATCCCTAGGACCCCCAACCAAATTGCATGCTAATCAAGACTAAAATTGATGTTTTTAAAAGTATTTTAAATGTTTTTAATTCACTAATGAAGATTAATAATATGGACTTTAGGCCGGTGGACTTGTGCACGTAGGATAATTGTGATTTTTGGACTCATTGGACGGTGTGCTCAGACGTCGTACTTGCAGGCAAGTGAAACTTGCCAACTCTTGTGTAGGGCCATGATTTTAGGCCACTTCCTTATTCCTAGCGTAAAAGAGACTATTCAGTGAAATGATAGCTGGCTAGACGCCTACTAGATCTAGTTTGACAACGAAACTAGATCCGTCACCTAAATGATCTAGCTTGACAACGAAGCTAGATCCAACCCTTAAACTTGTCATCATGCATGCTAAACTGTCACGTTTACTTTTCTTACCTGTACGCTTTACTACCTGCCATGCCATGTCATCCATGCATTGAATGTCGCATTGGTAGCACACGCTACACTACTTGTCCTTGTACTCCCTTGACTGGCTAGGTGCACCCCTAGACCAGCAAGGTAAAACACTTCCTGGCTCGTGGTCCAGAAGCGAGCATTACCGTTCGGGGGTAAGGCCCTGGCTCGACACACGTGGAGGGGTAGGGATAAACGTTCACTTGAGCTTAGGAGTGGCCTGATCCGCCCTCTAGCCAAAAGATGGAATCCCTGTGCACGAGGTGCTTACTTTCCTTGTCTTGTACTTGTCTTGTGAATGATTCATGTAATACTTGTCATCCATACCATGCCATGCTCGTACTTTACTTTACCTTAATTTTACCTGCTGCACTCATACTTTAACTGCCATGTCATTGCATCATGCTAGAACTGCTAGGTTGCTTTTACTTGTACTTTCAGTTTCACTTGCACAAGTCTTCCAGACTTGCTGACATGTGCCCCTTTCTCTTTGGGTGTCACATGTTAGACCCTGAGCCAGAGACCGTTGCTGTGTACGTGGTGTTTTGCTGACGCTGAGTCTGAGTCCATGATTGCCCAGGAGGATTTTGGTGGACACCGGCGACCATTCTTTGAGTCTTGTTGAGCTTTATTTTGTTTTAGGCCTTTTGTTAGTTGTTGGTGCGTAGCACCGTTGTTTTGTACTTTGTACTTTTGTTGGCCATGTTTGGGCCTTAGTCTCTTTTTCTTTTAGCCTGGTGGCTTTTCTGCGTTGTTGAAATTTATGTTTATGGATATTCTGAGATTATTCTTTTGTCTCATCTCATTATTATTATCTTTGTTTCGTTCGCGTTGCAAGGACCTGCAGTTTTAAATTTGATTGACGCTTATCGGACTTGCAGCTTTGTAGATTCAAGTCTGAGCGGACCTTCTCACGCTTCGCCTCCACATTTTGGGAAGCGGGGCGTGACAGGTTTTGTTGGTGGCCCATGCAGGTCCAGTCTTGCAATTGCGAATTAACGGAACAACGATAATAACAGAATGTCCATTAAATAAATTGCAACATCCGAGTCAGAAGCCCTGAGTTTAGTCGTTTTCCAAGGTCACTAGGAGTAAGAAGTCTTAGTTAGTCGCCTGTGTTTGCTAGTTAGAGGCCTCTGATTGTTAGTTAGACCCCCTTCTAGCAATTGATTTAATCGTCGTAGGAGTTACTTTAGTGGTCCTTGCCTATCCCTGACCAAATTAGACCTCTAAAAATTTCCTTTTGTCGTTCGCTTGGGTTCATCGATTTCGGACCAAGCTGGACGCTTTCCTTTACCGTCTAGCTCCTTAGAAAGTCTTAGCGCTTAGTTCTTAATCTTTAGTTGGTTGACCGTAGGAGTTTCCCCGTAGATCCTCCAGAATCTTATCCTAGGCATATGTATGTTCTGATCACCCGACCAAATTTCCTTGCCTTGATTCACGAGATCGCCTCATGACGATCGTCGTCAATTTTCAAACATCTCCATTGCAAAACCTGAACCTTCTGAAAGTACTTTTCAATCTTCCCTTCCACTAAGTTCAATTCTGTTCAAAATTTTAATATACATATACCTCATACTTCTTCATTGATTTAAATTTTTAAAACGTTTGTCGGAATTTTTGAATACTAGCTTATAGTATTTTCCCAGCCTATATTTTTTATACTTATGTAAATGAGTCGTTCTTTCATATATTAGTTTTACTTTTGCCCTGCCCAATTCGATTTATAAATTTTCCCTCTTATTTGTGTAATTCGAATGATACGTCGTGTTCACTTTAATACACTTTCAAGACACATGGAATTTCAGCTTTCAGCAAGTTGGACTTTGCTCGTCGTTTTCGCTACTTCAGATTTTTGCAAAATTACTATTTTCATAACCACTTCCTGATTTAGACCCTCCATGATTTGATTTTAAAGACTTGCTATTCGATCTTGATAATTCTTATACTAAGTCGTCAATATTATTTTTCCGTGCACCATACATACTTTCAATTATTTATATAACCGTACCAGACTTGTTGTGCTCGTATATTAAGAACCTTGTGTAACTCTGTTTCTCATTTTTGGCAAACCTTGGTTCTCTAAAAGTAGTTTCAATGATTGGTTATTCTCCATTTTCCATAGCCCAAAGAGTTTTGAAAGCATTTAACCTAAGTTTAAATTTTTCCGTTACTCGATTTCATTCTTCGACTTTCCAAAATTTTTGACAAAATTATATTATATTACTGACGTATAAATTTTCTAAAATCTCGCCCTTGATATTCGCGTAAATGATTTTACTTCCCTTTTACAATGAGTTTATATAAACCAATAAAACATTTCCTCTTCCTATGGATATTTGACTCAAACTTATTTTGAACAACCCGCTTTATCGATCTTCAAATATTTTATACAGATGAGGATTCCAACTTTTGAGATACAATAGTTTTCAGATTTCGCGTGTTTTAGCTTGTGCCTTTTTCCCTATTTTCTTTTTCCCCTCCTATTTAAGCATCTCCACCTCTCTTTTTCCCTCAACCTAAACATCACCATTGAGCCAATGTTCGTCTAACCAAGCCGTCTCTTTGTATTCGTCCTACCTGAACTCGTGCTTATCGATCCTTCCCTCGTCACGCTCTCGACCTCGACCTCTCTTTATTGCTTAGGCTTAAGTGCCCGTCAATGTCTGTGTCAACTCTTAGTTGTTAGTAAACCCTTGGACCGTTGTGAGGTGTCGTAGTGCACGTACCTAAGTTGTGTACGAGGGCTTGAATGAGAATTCCCATAGTATATTGATGCTTGCCTATTGTGTGATATATTTATATATACATATACCCGGAGTTATTCGTGATAGTATGAAGTTGTTGTGTGATAGTAGTTATAGATTTTTGTGGATAGCCATACTATACTAGGGATGCTTGTGTATATTTGAATTAGCGTTGAAATATCTAAGTTGTGTATGTAGTAAGAGATACTTATAATGGTTGAAATAAAATGATTGGTAAAGCTATGTGTGTGCTAGGAGTGATAATAATAAGTGTATGTATAGTTAAGTAAGTAGGCCTATTGAGTGACCCATATATATTAGCACGTATGAGCGTGTGCTCGTATGTGGGTATGTATTGTGTTTAGACATAAGTAGTTATGTTTGGATGCCTGAGTATATAGGTGATATAAATATGGTAGTAGGAGTTTAATTTTGATTGGTATTGCTTGCTTTTCGGGATGTTGCATGCGTGCATACCGTGAGGTATACACGACTATTGCACATCTTAATTATGTATGTGTGAATGTGTTAGTATACTAATTATAGGTAGTAGGCTATGGTGTGAATATATACATTATTTATGTGTGACTATACGGTGAATGTTTGTACTAGAGAGGGTAATATAAATATGTGGGTGTTATCTGACTAAATATTAAGTGTGATTGATTTATGGAATGTATATGGTTGTATTGGTAGATGCATATATATATATATATATATATATAATGGAGTGGTATTGGTATATGTATGAATGCCGTGTTACGTGTATAGAATATTCTGATGTGTGTATTGAGTGAGTATACTCTAAGTATATTGAATGTATGTTTGTAGTTTGAATATAGCAATGCTTGATGTATGTATAGTAATAGAAGTGTTTGTGCCTGGTTGAGTTACGCACATGACTGTGGGTCGCTACACCAGTATATAGTTATATGTGTTGGTCTTGTGGTATAGTTATTTACTAAGGACTTGCTTGTGTGCTAGCTAAAACTAGGTGCATAGATGTGCTAGTAATATAATGGTATGATTGGTGTATGTAAATGAAATATTAGCGTGTATGGGTGTGCACCATGCACGGGTAAGTATGTGCTTAGTTATAGGAATTGATGACTATGGTATATGTGGCGTGTCGTAAATGCAGTTATAGGACCGTACGTAATGCGAATGTATGGTGAAATATTTGAATGCATTGAATGACTATATACATATTGTGAAACTATAGTGAATATATATATATATATATAGTGAAACTTGATTAATAATGGTATGGTGTGACTATATGTGTTGAGATGTTTGGTATTGGATGAATATTAGAGGGTAGTATACCCTTGATGTTTGTGCATAGGTAGCTATCTATACGTAGGGAAATGATTGTATTTGCTAGTATGAGATCATACCTATATAAGTATCTGAACTATTGTTTTGTGAGTAGCAGTTATATAAGGGATGTATGTTTATATACCCGATTGAAATAAATGTATGAATTTGACTGACTATAATAGGTATAAGTGTATACGTATGTGAATGTATATGTATACGTGGTGGTAGTGTTAATGTTTGACTACCTAGTGCGTATATGAGCACTTGTAATGACTATACTTGGTTTAAATTATAATGTGGCTTGATTGGGGTAGTTACTAGAGTGACTAGCTATATTAGAAAGTCCGAGGAAGGACTTTATTCTAAGGTGGGGAGGATGTAACGACCACTTTTCGTGGTACGTTGTTCGTGCACGTGCTTTTGACCGTGCACGTGTTTGTTTTAGACTTTGCTTGTTTGTGAACACTTTAGTGTGATATGCCGTTGTGAACGTCTCTGAGAGTGTTAAATAGTGGCACTAATTTGGAACGACGTTTCTCGAGTGGTTTTCCACAATTTAAACTTACTCGATGAGACGTGACGATTTTCACTTTTGACGGGAGACGTTTCTATTTTTAGTTTCGTCGTCCGACATTGAATTTGAGATCCGTCTTCTTAGTTAGCTCACATTCGTCATCACGATCACCCAGATATTTATTTTATAATTTTTGGAGTTTATTTGACCACTTTTATATTTTTAACAAGTTTTATAATATTTTTAATAATTAATTTATAAAGTATTTTCGGCCAAATAAAATTTATTTGAGTTCTAAACGTTTTAAAGAATTTTTGAGCCAATTTCCAGCTCATTTGGACCAGGTCAAACCCTTGGATGAGTTGGAGTAATTGAATTTCAAATTTTAAATCTTTTTAAACTTCTAATCCTATTAGATTTAGCCCTAGACCAAGTCAACCCTTCTATACTATATAAACAACCCCTAGGAAGGCCTATTTTCACAAGAAATTAGCCCTAGCCTCTTCCAAAACCAAAATTGGACGTTGCGACGATTCGTCGCAACGTCGCAGCCGTCGCCTGTGCACGACCGGAGAATTCCGCCCCGTTCCCTCGGTCTGACCGAGGCCACCGCCCGCACCAAGCCCCGTCCGCACCCCGTGCTGCCGCTCCGCTCCGTTCTTCCGCACCGACCGAGGGGATGTCTCGGTCTGACCGAGAGATCTCGCCCCAACTCCCGCACCGCACAGCCCGCTTCACAGAACCCGCACCGACCCCGCTCCGCCCCGTGTCTGACCGAAGCGCTCCCCCGCTCACGCTGCATCGCCGCTTCGTTGCAAGTTGCAACGCCCGCACAGCGCCGTGACCGACCCGCCCCAAGCGCCCGACCGATGGCCTTCTCCGCACCCGCCACTGCGACCGACCCCAAGCGCTGCAACCCCCGCATCTCATGTGTCTGACCGACGGAGCTCCCCGCACCGAGGCCATACGACCGATGGCCAATCGTCGCAACCCCGCACCCGTCGCACCGCTTGCCACCGTGGGCCCCCCAAGTTCTCCAGAGGTATTGTGGGTCCCCCAAAGGTCCCTAGGACTACTGTGGGCCCCACCTAGGTGCTTTCTCTCCGACGATTCGCCGTGCACGACGTTGCGACACGTTGGAGCCTCGTCGTCGCACGTGCTAGCTTTGGAATCTGGAACCGTTGCCCCGGTCGATGCTCTGAATTTTCCAGCGAGGAATATATATTGGAATCTGGACTTGGAGCACGATCTATTATTCCAACCCCCGGCGTCGCTACCCGACGCCGGTGTAGCTTTCGCGTCGTGTCGAGGTAACGCTTTGCATCCCTAGGACCCCCAACCAAATTGCATGCTAATCAAGACTAAAATTGATGTTTTTAAAAGTATTTTAAATGTTTTTAATTCACTAATGAAGATTAATAATATGGACTTTAGGCCGGTGGACTTGTGCACGTAGGATAATTGTGATTTTTGGACTCATTGGACGGTGTGCTCAGACGTCGTACTTGCAGGCAAGTGAAACTTGCCAACTCTTGTGTAGGGCCATGATTTTAGGCCACTTCCTTGTTCCTAGCGTAAAAGAGACTAGTCAGTGAAATGATAGCTGGCTAGACGCCTACTAGATCTAGTTTGACAACGAAACTAGATCCGTCACCTAAATGATCTAGCTTGACAACGAAGCTAGATCCAACCCTTAAACTTGTCATCATGCATGCTAAACTGTCACGTTTACTTTTCTTACCTGTACGCTTTACTACCTACCATGCCATGTCATCCATGCATTGAATGTCGCATTGGTAGCACACGCTACACTACTTGTCCTTGTACTCCCTTGACTGGCTAGGTGCACCCCTAGACCAGCAAGGTAAAACACTTCCTGGCTCGTGGTCCAGAAGCGAGCATTACCGTTCGGGGGTAAGGCCCTGGCTCGACACACGTGGAGGGGTAGGGATAAACGTTCACTTGAGCTTAGGAGTGGCCTGATCCGCCCTCTAGCCAAAAGATGGAATCCCTGTGCACGAGGTGCTTACTTTCCTTGTCTTGTACTTGTCTTGTGAATGATTCATGTAATACTTGTCATCCATGCCATGCCATGCTCGTACTTTACTTTACCTTACTTTACCTGCTGCACTCATACTTTAACTGCCATGTCATTGCATCATGCTAGAACTGCTAGGTTGCTTTTACTTGTACTTTCAGTTTCACTTGCACAAGTCTTCCAGACTTGCTGACATGTGCCCCTTTCTCTTTGGGTGTCACATGTTAGACCCTGAGCCAGAGACCGTTGCTGTGTACGTGGTGTTTTGCTGACGCTGAGTCTGAGTCCATGATTGCCCAGGAGGATTTTGGTGGACACCGGTGACCATTCTTTGAGTCTTGTTGAGCTTTATTTTGTTTTAGGCCTTTTGTTAGTTGTTGGTGCGTAGCACCGTTGTTTTGTACTTTGTACTTTTGTTGGCCATGTTTGGGCCTTAGTCTCTTTTTCTTTTAGCCTGGTGTCTTTTCTGCGTTGTTGAAATTTATGTTTATGGATATTCTGAGATTATTCTTTTGTCTCATCTCATTATTATTATCTTTGTTTCGTTCGCGTTGCAAGGACCTGCAGTTTTAAATTTGATTGACGCTTATCGGACTTGCAGCTTTGTAGCTTCAAGTCTGAGCGGACCTTCTCACGCTTCCCCTCCACATTTTGGGAAGCGGGGCGTGACAAATTTGATATTTTCTTTCATATAATTGAACGACTTTGACCGCATTACTACGAACATTTCTCTACCATTCTTATAGCCAGGTTGACTGAAGAAGACACTGTCATTAGGCCTCCCTGTGTTCGATACCCGCTCGCCGCTACACCATGCGCTTGCGGTAATACTAGCGAGTCGCGTGCCCGGGACGTGTATCCGGGCTCCGATCAAGTTTTTGGCGCCGTTGTCGAGGAGGCAATAGTGTTTGATTCTACCTACCTAGCTATTTTTCTTTTTTGTTCTATTATTTCTATTTTTATTTTGCCCTTCCGTTGTGCTAACTATTTCTTTGAAACTCTGTTTTCCCTTGCATGTACACGAGATCCTCGGCGAACCCCGAAGAAATACTATACGATCCGGAGATCGAGCGTACATTGAGGAGGATTCGAGCGGAGAGGAGACCCGTTACGGAAGGAAATTTTATGACCCATCCTGAGACACCCGAAGAATTGGCGGATCGAATGGCGAGGATTATTTCCATAAGAGATAGGCTTCGGCCTAAGACCTCTTCCACGACCTCGTCCATAGCCATGCCGAAGTTGGCGGCCGACAAAAATTTCGAGTTGAAGACCGGATTGGTGGTTCTTATGCAACAAGATCCTTTTCATGGGAACTCCCATGAAAACCCTCATTACCACATCCAGCTCTTCCTATCAAAATGTGCCACCTTCTAAATGCCGGGCGTCTCCGTAGATGCTATCAGACTGTGCCTCTTCCCTTTCACAATCAAGGACAAGGCCTTATATTGGTTGAGGATGCAAGCTGAAGGAATCTTCACCACTTGGGATGAATTGGCGAGTGCCTTCATCGACAAATTTTACCCGCCCTCTAAGCCGGTGAAGATAAGAAGTGCTCTCATGTCCTTCAAGCAAGGACCACAGGAGACTCTCTATGAGGCATGGGAGCGCTTCAAGGACTTGCAACATCAATGCCCCCATCATAGCATTGAGGATTGGGAGCTTGTCCACAGTTTCTACAATGGACTCCAACCGGGCACGAAGCAGATTATCGATGCCACCGCAAATGGATCCATTTTGTCGAAGACTCCCGATGAAGCTACGGCCTTGCTTGAGGAGATGGCCTCGAACAACCAATAGTGGGGCGACGAGCGAGGACACTCTTCGTCCTCCTTGAAGCCGTCTAGCATTTATGAGGCCAAGGCCATCGCGGAGCTAGCCAACAAATTTGATTCTCTCCATAAGGTAGTGGAGAGATTGGGATCTAATAGGACATCCCACTCCAAGTTCCGGGAGGCATATGTTTGCCATGCAATTTCGTGATCATGGACATCAAGGAAGAGGGTGACACATCGCTCATACTTGGACGCCCATTCCTCGCAACCGTCGGTGTTATCGTCGATGTGCGGGAGGGGACTCTTACCTTGAACGTCGGCAACAACGAAGTGGAGCTCCATATACCGAAGGCAATGAAGCACATGCCGTATCATGAGGAGCTAGATTACATGGACCTCCTCGACGAGGTCATCGAAGAGGCGATCCCCCACTCCATCGGCGCACCCCACGAAGATAGCTTCGAAGAAGGCCTAGATTTGGCCAAGGAAGAGAAGATGAAGCACTCCCCCAATATCTCCATGGTGACTGATGATGGCGACACTGATGTCACAAGAATACGGGAGCTCTGCAAGCTCTCGAAGTTGAGGACTCCGAAGAAAGCTCCACCGATACGACGATCGGTGTCACCGGCAAAGTCGAAGGCCGGAACAAGGTCTAGCTTAGGGGAGCCACCCCCCCACATTGCCCGTGACGAAGGGGCACTGAGGAAGACCACACACCACCATGATCCAAATCCGAGCGGTCTTCCCGGTAAATTCGACGGGTGCATCTCATATGCACCCAACATCCCGCGCTAAATTGAAAATTTAAAGGGGTCGAGCTCAAGACCTTAAATGAGCTCTTGTCGGGAGGCAACCCGACGGTTATCGCATTATTTCTATTTTAGTTTTTATTTTTGTTTTAGACTTTATTAGTGTTTTTGAGTCGTTTGCCCGAAAAATTGTGACAACGGGTCCTATTTTCTTTGACAGGAGGAGGAGGAAAGGATATCTATCATATGGAGGATGACCGAGGCGAAGAAGAGCGCTCCAGGAATGTGCTCGAGGCTTAGGATGAGGAAGAAACCACCTGGAGGAAGAAAAACAGAGAGTAAAGCCAAAACGTAGCCCCGAAGCAGGAAACAGAGCCTCACTCGGCCCAGTACCATAGTCACTCGGCCGAGCAAAGAAAGCCATCCGCCCGAGTGGCGCACCAACGAGGGAAGTTTGCTGTACACAACTCTCTGTCTTTTTTGTGATTTCAGTATAAACTGCCACTCGGCCGAGTATATTTCTTCACTCGGCCGAGTGAAACTGATACCCTCCTAGGGCAAGTGCTGCCTAGTAGCTTGTGCCACTCGGCCGAATGGACTTTCTCCACTCGGCCGAGTGTGTCAAAGACACTCGGCCGAGTCGTAAGTGGCGGGGAGAAATTTAAACTCATTTTTCGTTACGTCACTCGGCCGAGCAACATAGTCACTCGACCGAGTTGTAACCACCCTTATATATATCGTGCGGGCTCGGCGCGAATTTCAACACATCTATTCCCAATGCTCACCCGAGCCCCTGCGATCTTTCGCCTTCCCTCGCCTGCAGCGACCTCCCACTCGCCCGATTCAAGCCGTCACCGGCCCCGATCACCGACCCACCGCCGATGACCGCTCCGGCGACCAACCCCCACCGTCGGTGACCTCCCTCGCCGCCAGCCGAACGCCAGTAACCCAAAAACGCCCCATTGCTTCCTTTTTTCCCCTATTTTTGACGATCCGTATGCCCATTGAGCCCCTAACTCAAATTGACTCCTTTACTTATCTGTTATACCCCATCCCCCCATGTATTTTGAATTTTATACGCTGATATCATTGTTTGATGTGCAGGCTATCTTGGGGGAGCTTAGGGGAGCTTTCGGACACGCTATTGGCTTCGTGGAGGCGGCGTCTTCGCACTTATCTGTTGATTTGCTTTCGCGGCGTGTTCAGGTACCTTCGTTCCATTTTTTTAGCACGCCGCATTTTTCATTAGTTGGGTGAGCACTCTGGGCACACATGTCGCCATGTACACGGCCAGCGGTACTGGGTATGGTTGCACGGTCCCTTCGGTGCTGACTACATGATCCTCCCGAGCCCTGCTCGGACAAACATAGGACCGGAACACGGGGACTGGCTTCCGACGATGGATCTCCTGATCCCCGTCGCCTACGTGCTTGAGGCCAATGAGGCTGAGCAGGCACCTCCTGCACATGTTGACCCTGTGATCCCTCAGCATGAGCCTGCACTTTCTGCTGCTCCCGACACCACTGTCCACACTTCTACCGGTGTCGGGAGTACACTTGTTGAGTCGTCCTCCACTTCCACTACGTCTACCACCACCCCCACCACTGTTGTGCCCCTGTCGGTTGAGCCCCTCACCTCTTTGCTACCCGAGCGTCCACCTTCTATTGTTGAGAGCGACGAGTCTTCCTTCGCTTCCGTCGTGGAGACCCTATCCACTTTGATCTTTGCTGGGGTATCACCTTTTGGTCCATTCACTTCCTCCCCAGCGGTCGACCTTTCTGTCTCCACGGCAGCCATCCTATCTGAGAGTGTCGTGACGTCTGTTCCCACGTCTGTGTCACTGACCTCTCTTGTTGCCTTGTCATCGATTTTGTCTTCCACTTCCACTGCTGCTGCTTCCACCTCACACCAGCCCGTGTCCCAGCCTCGCACTGAGGCTGGGCATCCACTAGTGAGCACAGCCCGCTTTCCACACATGCCTGCTGGCCCGATTGTTTACACCGCCCGTGTCCGACAGCCCCGACCTGCTCAGCCTAGACCAGTCCGTCCCTCCGCTCCACCACCCCCTGACGCCTTAGTTCAGAGCATTCGTGCTCTTGAGGGGGCGATGAGTGGACTCAGGGGCGATTTTAGGGCTATGTCTTCCACAGTCACCGCCATACAACACCGCCACGAGCTACTTCCCGGCATTCACTTTTGCCTTACCTAGATTCTCGAGCGACTGCCACGACCACCACCACTCACCCAGCAGACTGTTACCCAGCCACCACCACCTCCTCCTCCACCTCCGCCTCAGGACGGAGATGGCGCAACACCACCAGCTTAGGCACACCCTTGATGCCATTGATATTTTTTTTGCCATCATGCTGCCCATTCTCTGCTTGGTCCTGATGATTTTTGCCCACCCCTCCTCCCCTCACTATTTTTGTCCCCGTTTTGATCATATCATTCTATATCCTTTTTCGGGAGTGAGGGAGAGTATTTTTGGTGACACACACATATCCGCATAACTCTTATCCTTGCATGCATCACATCCGCGTCATATTTTCATTTTGTTATTTTTATTTCTTTTTATCATGCATGCACCCACCCCCCACCCATTACATGTCTCTCGGTGTGCCACACTTCACACATTGAGGACACTGTGTACTTTAGCTTGGGGGAGTGAGTTCTCACGCTTTCCGCTTTTATCACCTTTATTTTTAGTTTTTCCATGTTTTTTCCACTTTTGCACCCATTTTTCATCACTTTTTCATTTTTTACCATGCATCACGTTTTTCTTATTTTCTTTGTGTGCTGCATTGTAAATAGTTTTTATTTTCTTTTCTCTTTATTTCTTTCATCTTCTGCTAGAGATGACTTTTCTGTGATGATGATGACGTGGTGTTAGCTTTTCTCTATATGCATGCTATATTTGTCGTGTCATAGCTTTTTATTTCTGATATCATATGCTATGTCCTGCCTTGCATTTAGAATTAGTAACCCATTTCTTTTTCCGTATGAAAATGGATGAAATTCTATTATTAGCTGATGTCTGATGATTCATATGTATGCTATCGTAGAAAACACACCAAGATTCACGCATTGATTGCTTATATCTGGAGTACTGCTTTCTTTTCTCATATCACTTCTTATTGCATGCTTGGTACGCTTCACTTCGGGTTGATTGAATTATTGCTAGCAATGATAAATCTGGACTAGTTTACTTTTTGAGATTAAACTGAGTAGATTATATTACCCTGCTGAAGTTGTCATGCATGTCCTATAGAGTGAACCGAGAGATACATTTATTTCTTTCTCCACATATCTTGAACATAATTTCTCTATTTTATATTCATTGGTGAATCTCCCCTTAGCAATTCTATTATTGGCATTCCCCCGTTATTATATAACACGCTCCAAATTCCCCAAAACCCAAAGAAAAAAATACTTGTATATCCTTCTCTTTGATTTGGGATCATTTGTGTATATATGTTTAAAAAAAGAGAAAAAGAAAAAGATTTGAGAATAATAGAAGAAAAGAGAAAAGAAGTTCGAAAACGATCCCATCTCATATTCTTTCTCTCTTTCTTCCCTCTTTAGCTTTTATTTTTGGTTCCTTTTACTTTTGGAGCTTCATAAGAAACGGGGATGTAAATATTGTTTTGTATATGCCACCACGCTTATAGATAAGCTTGGAGGAGAGAATCCAATGATGTGTGAGCGAGTGACTACCTGACGGTGCATGACAACCTCGGTTAAGTAATATTTTATACTCGGTGAGATTGCTAAAGTTTCACGAAATCCAGAAATCTACGCTTAGCATTCATTTCATGAAAACCACACTTTTTCTATTCTTACTACTCTATCGTGTGATATCTCTCATACTCCTTATAGAAAGCATTCAATTGAAAAGTGTGTGATCTACGATATTGTATACCGCTTTAGATGCTTCAGACGATGTTAATCTTAGAATTATTCCATTTTTTTCAAGCGATATTGATATTCTTGGGTTTTCTATTTCAAATGCACCATTATACTATGATATCAAAATAAAAGTCTTTGACATGTGTTTTATATTCGATGCATGCTATATGAGTAAGCAAAACCCACGTCCTGAGAAAAATGATCTAGCAACTTCCCTCTTCGTTTTCTACTTTGTTTTTCATTTTTTGTTTTCCATTTCTCCATCGATTTCTTTGTCTTTATCCACCGGGTTCGCTTTTTACTCATCTTCCTCGAGGACGAGTAAGAGGTAAGCTTGGGGGATTTTGATCACTCCGTATTTTACACCTTTTTTTCTACATGTTTGCATGCCATTTAGATCGCTCAAATCGTGTTTTTCACGTTTATTCGACAATATTGCGATGCTTTTCACGATTTGTTGTTTTGGTCGTATTTCAGGAGATTTGGAGCGATTTGGAGTGATTCTGAGATGCACCCACTCCGGAGTGTCACCGACGACTCTCTTGAGGGGTATTCTGCGATTGGAGAGGAGTGGAAGAAGAAAGAACGTCGTAGGAGCGACGAGGAGGCAAAAATACGAAGAATGTGCATTTTCAGCATGCCACTCGGCCGAGTGAAGGAGTCACTCGGCCGAGCATAGACAGCCCGCTCGGCCGGCCAGATCGGACACGCAACAGAGCTAATATCAGCGTGCACTCGACCGAGTATCACCAGACCACTCAGCCAAGCATCGAGTCATCCCTCGCCCGAGTGGAGCCAAGACGACGGCAACCAAAAATGTTGAACTCTCTGGAATCCGTCAGTCAGCCACAAAGACCGACTCGGCCGAGTGACGAACGCCGTCCGCCCGAGTGAAGAACGCCCATCGGCCGAGTGAAGAAAAGTCACTCGGCCGAGTGACTCCCGAGGAGACGACCCCCAAGACCCCTAACTCTCTGGAATCCATCAGGGTCTTTCACTCGGTCGAGTGACATTTGTCACTCGGCCGAGTGAGCCGCGCTGCCTGTAGCGTAAGTTGCGATTTTGAGGCTGCGCAGGGGCAGTTCGTCAAAGTTTTTTGGGCGATTTTGGGGGGTATTTAACCCCATTTTTTAACCTAGTTTAGAGAGCTTTTTCAGAACTTTTTGCAGCCCCTTTTAGAGTACTTTTTGAGGAATTAGATTTAGCTTTTAGGGGGAACAGAAAAGGGTTATTTTGTTGGATGCTATTTTCTTCTTTATTGGTTTGTCTCTCTCCCTATCAAAAACTCCATTTTTATTGATATATTGAATATTGCTATGAATTCTATTGATTTTATTTGTGAATTTCTATTGAATTTCATTATGAATTGTGAGTAGTTTTATCGTCTTAGGGCGTAGGGATGAACCCTACGAGCCCAATTTCAAATTTGTGATGAATTGGTGAAATTATTGCTAGAATTGATTAGGGTTAGTTTGGGATTGATTTAATATGAATAGCTAGGAATTCATACCAATTGGGATTTGCAAGAGATTGGATCCCAACTCGATAGGAAGCCCTAGAAATTCGAATTGGGTTGCAATTGAATTTCTCCGGAATCGGTTTGCAAGAGATTGGACCAAAACTAGGGTTTTCGATTGTAATTCTATACCAATACCTGTTTGCAAGAGATTGGACGGGTAGGAACTATCCCAACCTAGGTCGTAGCTCAAGTTTGCACGAGAGTGGGCTCGAGATACGATTGAACGATGATGTTGTTCTTCACGCTAGTTTGCCTAGGTTAGGGTTTACAAGAGATTGGACCCTACCCTAGGTTTGCTATAGACCGGCAATAGCGCGAGAGCGTGAGCTTGGTTCAACATTTAGTTGCAATTAGTTCACCTGAATTTCAATTCAAGCAATTGTGAAACCTACGAATCACAATGATGAGATACGGCAAGTAGCGGGGATTCCCTATCCCTAGACGTCTTTATTAATTTGATATTTTCTTTCGTATAATTGAATGACTGTGATCGCATTACTGCGAACATTTCTCTACCATTCTTATAGCCAGGTTGACTGAAGAAGACACTGTCATTAGGCCTCCCTGTGTTCGATACCCGCTCACCGCTACACCGTGCGCTTGCGGTAAGACTAGCGAGTCGCGTGCCCGGGACGTGTATCCGGGCTCCGATCAACCTATTCCCCCACCTCTGTATCCACTTCTCCGCACACCCCCCGCATCCCCCGACCACCCAGCCACACCCTCTTTCGAGGAGGGCGAGGATTCGCCTTCTCCTGATTTTTGATTTCACTTTGTTTTTTGACATCCCCCTTGCATATCCCTGCACTTTCACGATCATATCTCATTGCTAGCATTGTCGCGTCTAGCTTGGGGGAAGTCCATTTTGGGTGTGTTGTCGTGTTTTGTTTTTGTGTATGTGCTTGTTTTATTTTTTTTGTGTCGTGTCATCTTTCTATTTTTCTTTCTTTTTCTATTTTTCTGTCGTGTGGTTTGATTTTGATTTTTCTTTGTTTTCATTTTTTCGCATCTGTGTTTTTCTTCTTTTTTGTGTCTTTTTGTGTCTGTTCGTATTCCCCCCCATCTTCATTGCCCTCACATACTCACTCTTATTGCATTGAGGGCAATGCAAGCTTCAGCTTGGTGGAGTCGCACTTTGTGCATCGTTTGAGTCTTTCTCTTTCATTTTTGTGCCGTTTTCATCGTGGTTTAATTTTTCTTTTCTTCTTTTTTATCTCTTTCTCCTAGAGATGAACCCTATGATGAATTGCCACAAAATCACACACACCTAGCATAGCATCGATAATCACACTCACTAACCCTATGATATCGAGTCCCCTGCATTTCACGCATCGTGGGTCCACTTAGCTTTTTTGTGAGTCGTGTGTCGTGCCTAGCTGTTTGGTGTGCTTCTGCTTTGTGATTTTACTTTATATACCTGTCCAGGAATGACCCCTAGATTATCACGAGTCGATATGAATAATACGGTATTTGCTTCTCTTGCCTGTTTCTGTATGCATGATTATATACATATCGTATGCTTCATTTCGCATGTGTCGGGATTCCACAATTAAGGACTAGGATAACCCATTTAGCCCATGCTCTAACTAGAGAGAATAGTTTCCTTTGCCCAAGTGTTTAGATTCTGATTTCTTTTTGTTTTACTTGGTGCAAACCCCCTCGTCGTGTACCGTTCTCCCACTTGGGAGAGTACACATGTGTATAGCCAATATCCCAAAAATCCAAAAAAAGGAGAAAAGAAAAGAAAAACCCAAAAAGAAATGAAAGAAAAAAAAATTTTTGTATAGCCAAAAATCCAAAAAAATATACAAATACCCAAAACCCAAAAAAATTCCCATGTGAATATTTTCCTACTTGCTGAGAATAAAGGGAAGGCGAGAATTTGCACCGAGTGTTCTTCTCCACATCATCTCAACCCCCATCGGTTTCGAAAACACTTGGCTTAGGAACTTTTTAGCTATTATCTTGGCTTTAGTGTGGTGATTTCCTTAACCCTAGTTGTGGAGTCCCCGACGCATGATATGTTTCGATTCTCTCTCTATTCTCATGCATGCTTGAACTACATATATTCACCGCCTTATTCAATTCGAATCGATATTTGGGTCATTTCCTGGATTTGTGTATATCGAGCTTTATCGCACATCGTAGATAGTGTCACGGACTGCTAGCGCACGACCCCACTCACTCGCGCTTCACCGCGTGGCCCCACGGCACTTGTCTGGACTCGTACTCCTTAATTTAGTGATGTGATTTGGCGTTTGTTTGCTTGGTGTGTCGTTTTTGATTTTGTTGGCCCTGACGGGCGATCTGGGATATAGAGTTTTCTTTTTCTCTCTTTCTCTCTATTTTTCCCCTCCGAGCTCTTACTCTCACTCGTCTTCCTCGAGGACGAGGAAGAGTTCAGCTTGGGGGATTTTGACGTGCGTTTATATTTCATATATTTACGCACGTTTTCTTCTGTGTTTTCCCGTATTTTACCGCCGTCTTATATTCGTTTTCTCGTGTTTTCTTGTTTTCTTTCACTTTTCTGTGTTTTCCGTATTTTGCAGGAGTTTACTGGCATATGGGACATAAAACGATGATATCATGTGTCCCCGGAGCAACGGGAGGAGTCACGCGTGATCCAGGGGGTCAAACGACAAAGATTGCATCATTCAGCTCCTCACCCGATCGGTGTATCATCTTCAACCGATCGGGTGATGCACGTGTGCACCACCCGGACGCAGCTTGGAGCTCACGAGAAGTCACCCGGTCGGTTCAGTGACCGGGTCAAAAGCTCAAACTCTCTGGAAATCGAAGCTGATTGCCAACCGATCGGGTGACCTTCACCCGATCGGGTCACCTGTAGCTGAATTTCAACAGCCAAGACACGAAGATCCAACCGGTCTCCTCACCCGGTCGGCACCAAGATCCAACCGACCGCATCCAAGATCCAACCGACCGATTCATCCTGACCGGGTGAAATCCCGCATTGCGCTGTAATTCCGTGAAGCGGTTCACCCGATCGGTTGACCTGTCAACCGATCGGGTGATGTCGTTTTCTATAAATAGAACCCTAGGTTTCCCAGATTCGGGAGTTGGTTATTTTTTGCTGTTTTCTTCATTTTGTGACGGCTGTAATTTTCCAGTTTTTGTAAATTTTTGGATCTTGGTCAAACTTTAGTATTATCTTAAATGCTTTACTACAATTGCATTTCTATTGTCTGATCATGATTTTTACGGTCGATTTCTGTTTATATCGCTTTTTACTAAATATGTGTGAGTAGTCCCCAAATCTGGGATTTTAGTGGAAACCCCTTCGTGGGCTCTTCTCGATTCGTCCATAGGGCTAGGAAATCGATAGGGATTAGGAATCTAACGGTTACGCGTGGTGTTTTATTGTCATCGGTGGAAAAAAGACCGCCTTTGACCGTTGGGCCAAGGGGGAATAAACTTGGCAGTTGACTCCCTAGCCATAGCTCACGCCCTTAGTGAAGACGTCGAATCCTATCGCGCGGGAGCGACAGGATGAGACGTTGAGAGTTATCGTTGCGAGCTTAGTGCTCCCGGAGTCGATTAGTGTTAATGGACATGGGAGTGCCCACTGATCGAACCCGGGAAGTCCGGCGTATCATCCTGGGCACCGATCGGAATATCGGGCTCATGGGATGCCGGTACCACTTTCAGAGGCAACGTCTCACCTTTAGACTCTAATTCCAATCGCCATCCAACCTGTAGGCCGTATCGGCGAGAGTCGCTCGATAGGGTGGAAACCAAAGTTCTGGGTTTTTCCTTCATATTGTCGATACCTTGCATTCCTTTACCATGACAACCCATCATTCGATCTGGGCTAGCTCGCCCATGGGGTGATTTTGATCCTCTTTGACACAAGCACATCCACGCCTCCCTGAGTTCGACCCCCAAGCCACACTACAACACCGTGCGCTTTGCGGTTACAAATATTTAAATCTCACGCCCACATTCGCATCATTGCACACATCCAGCACGCAGCCGCCGGGGGGCAGGTCAGAACCCCTTCGTATATTTGCTAGAGTTCGATCCGGAGCAAGGAAGAATTTGGGTGAAAGAGGGAATATTAATTTAAGTCTTAATCCGAGCGTGCTTAATACTTTTTGGAGCTACTCGAATTGACGACTTGGTACGAGTTTCACGGAGGGGGGTTGGCCCCTATTTATATAGGCGGCTGACCCATCCCCTTTCTCATTTACCGATGTGAGACAACAGATTTGAGTGAAAAAATCAATTAACGTTTGCCTTTCACAAAGGCCAATCTTCGGCGAATTTTTCCTCCCTCACAGTTGAGCTTCATAAGTGATATAATATATCAAATCGAAGAGCACTGAACTGTGAATGCAATAAAACAAAAAGGGCTCAATTCCGACTCCATTTAACCCCCCCACCAAACGTGCGCTCAAAATTCACTATTCAATTACTAAAGTAAAAGTCAAAATAGAACAAAGAGAATAATGAAAAGATACAGAGAATTAGAAGTTCTAAACCTCAAAAAGGGCTGAAAAAGCCCTGAAAAGTCTGCCAAAAGAGATCCTTCCATGCAGTGGAGGAATAAAAGTATTTATACCCTCTCAAAAACACCAAAAAGACCAAAAATGCCCCTTGACAGCACCCACTCGGGCTCAAAACCCTCGAAGGACGCGACCGCGTCACTAGGGACACGAACGCGTTGCCCAAAATGCGTAAAAGGGGCTAAAAACTCTACAGGGGAAGCGACCGTGTGGCTAGGCCATGTGACCACGTCGTCTAGGGTTCTTCTACCCCAAATCTGATCTAAAACAGCCGCATGGAGCAACCATTTAGCTTCTACTCGACTCGGGTTGATTCGACCGCGTCGTCTAAGATGACGCGACCGTGTCGTCTAAAATCTTCCCTTCCTTTAGCTTTGGCTACGCGGTCGTTTGGTTCGTCGATTACTCGGCCACATGGAGTGAAGTTGTAGCAGCTCAAATGTCCTCGTAACTCGGTCATTTGGTCTGACGACACAACCATGTGGTTATCTAATTCATCTAGGCTGGTTGTGTTATCCTGCTCGACGCGGTCACGTAGATTGATACATGCGGCCGCGTGAGTCCTCTTCAGCTAATCTTCTTCCAATTTGCTCCCCATTTGATCCTTCCTCCAATTTATCCTCTTTTCTCCATGTTTTGACCTCAAAATCCTTAATTTCTCCGGGAATGCATGAAAAATACCAAAAAACATTAAAGGGAAACAAAAATGGGTGAAATAGAGTAAAATGATAGATGAAATGATATGAAATGAGCATGTAAAGGTTGTAAAATATGTGTAATAATAGCACGCATCAAAATCCCACAAGCTAACTCTTCATTGTCCTCAAGAAGACATGAAAGGGTAGAGCTTGAAGAAATGCGAGCAAGCAGGCAAATGATGACATGGAGCTTGAGAAATTTATGATTTTGATTTTATATATATGATCGAGTGTAATTTCCAAATTCATTTAAACAAATTACGTTGATCCCTCTCCATTGGCTAGGATATAATCATATGACATCGCTTCTAGCCTGATTCGTCAAGTAATATGCAAAAATCACGACTACACTCAAGTCCTGGGATAGTTCCTCTAACCCGGTTCTAGGTTGAAAACGAAGGAATCGAAGTTATACCATGGTTGGCAGAAGGATAAGTCTAGTACAATGAGTTATTAGCTCATCGAGGAAGTGGTTTATATGGCGTATCAAAATTCCTTGATTTGTGAAGTTGCTTAGTCTATTATCGCTTACGAATTTTCTCTCTCTTTTTTCATTTTTGATGCGCATATACATTTTTTCTATCTTTTTTGGGATTATATTTGGTTTATGTAAGGAGCGTTGGGTCGGTGACTCCTAGGCCAAACGACCTTATGGAACTGGGATAATAAGAACCTCTCGAACCTTCTAGCTCAAACCGATATACATCCTTATTCGAATGCACTCCCCCAAGCTAAACCTTTCGATGCCCCATCTCATTTTGGACTCATCTCTCCTAGCTCATGAGATTATCAGGGACTTCTCCAACTCTATGGGTGATAGAGCCTGCATTCAGTTTGATCTTCAGAAGGCCTTTGATAGTGTTAATCTGGAATTCGTCTACTAGTTTTTGCACCGAATGGGGTTTCCACCCATATTTGTTCACTAGGTTCGTGAATGTCTCGCTTCCCCCACTTTCTCTATCCTCATCAATAGTTCCTCCACAGGACACTTTGGGGGTAATCGGGAGGGGGGGCACCCGGGGGATCACATTTCTCCTTTTATATTCGTCATTGTTATGGAGCTATTCACTACCCTTATGAATCTTGCGTTCCACGACAAAGCCATCCTCCCTCCAAAGCGGGGTGTCAAGGTTATCCCATCCTATCTCCTCTTTGCTGATGATGTGCTGGTTTTTTGCCAGGCAGATTCTCATTCCTTTGACAGGCCTAACCAGCTCCTTTCCCCCATCCATATTTTTACGGGGCTCGATGTGAACAAGGGTAAGAGCAAAATCATCCAGACGTCTGAACATCCCCCTTGCGGTGCCTCCCATCAGGTATCTCGGCCTCCCCCTCTCCCACACCTACCCCAAGGCCAAACTTTACTCTTCTTTGCTAGATAAATGCAAGGCCAAGCTTGTCGGGTGGTCTTAAAAGTGTCTTTCTATCTCTAGGAGAGTGGAGCTGGTTCGCACAGTTATTTATGGGGTTTTCTCCTATTGGATCCAGTCCTTTTGCATTCCCTCATCTGTTTTGGCTACTATTGAATCGCCTCTGTCAGGATTTCATTTGGGGCTCTAGAGTGCACTGCTGGAAGTGGGAAGACATGTGTAAACCCAAGCTAGAGAGGGAAGACGGCCTCCGTAATCTTAAGGAGGTTGGGGTTGCAGATGGTATTAAGCGTCTCTGGCGGCTCCTCCATTCCTCCTCACATTGGGCTATTTATTTGCGGGCTACCTATATGAAGCACACCCTTCTCTTTTAGTGTAGCTCCTCGCCTCTTGACTCAGGTATCTAGAAGCATATTCTTAAATGTAGGGATGTGGCTGCCCCTTCCCTTCACCGTATTGTTGGAGATAATAGCTCTTGTCATGCCCAGCTTCCCATTATACGGGTGCAAGAACGAGACGAAGGTCCGCATGGGCTGGAGCTGTGAAGCTCGAGCCTACTAAGCATCTGTAGGGATACACCAATTAATGTACATGTTCTTGCATTACAGTTCAGAATAATAAGAGTACTCAGTATTTATTCAACTTGAAAAAAATCCATCAGTACAAAGGAAGTCTAATAAAAGTAAGCCTCGGGCATGGCTACAACTGAAAAGGGAAACTACTGGTGCTACGCACCCAACCTAGGCACGAATCTAAATGGTGCTACACACCCAAACTAGAAAGCTGGAAACTCCAAGTCAGCAACAGGAAAGAAACTCTAAGACTCGTCCTCGTCCGGATCGTACTCCTAAGCGGTGTCCTCATGCTCCAAGTCCGCAGGTACTGTCACCTCGTCTACGTACTCTGTCTCAGTACCTGACATACAACACCCAAGAGAAAAGGAGTTGTACATCAGGCAGAGTCTACAATTGAAATGTAAGAAAGACCACTGCAAGGTATATGGAATTTAAAGACAGTTATTAAATGTTGTTTATATGGAAAATTATGAGATGCGACAGCATGACAATTTATGTAAACATGGCAGGAAAGTAAAAGACAGTTCAAGAAAGTAAACGTGGCATGGCAATGGCAGTAGCGTGTGCTACCGGATACATGACATGACATGACAATGTGAGTGTCTCTAAGGTTCACGCCTTAAGGTTAGAGGGCGGCCAAACCCTCTAAACCTTGTGACCGCTCAACCCAACCCCACCCCAGGTGCACAAGACAATTCCGTACAAAGGATCACTCTGTCTGCTAGGAGGGTGTCGAATTCCCCGCAGGTTATCCGTACAAAGGATCACACTCTCTGCTAGGAGAGTGCCTTATTCCCCGCAAGTTCAATACAATTCATGCATAAAGTTACACGGCAAGGCAAGAATGATGCATGTCTGTTTTAAAATGTTTATCAACATGGCAGTTAGAGCATATTGGGCCTAGCCTTCGTCATCAAGTCTAAACTGTCGTGAGTGTATCCTAGACGCTATCATTTCACGTCTAGGCCTCTTGTTCATATTTTACAAACTAAGGAAAGTAATGGCCTAAACGTGGCCGTTTTAACGCAAGTGAGCACACTTGACTGAAGTGGAGAGAAGTGTGTCCATAGGGGACATCTCTTCATGGGAAGTGCATCGGTTACGGTTTGTTGTAACAGGTCAAACGGGACGATGTCAGGGTTGGTTTTAGAAGTCCTATTATGGCATGTCTCTAGGGTGATCGTGGCTATCCTATGAGTTCAAAATCAAGCTATTCACACATACAGATCTATTTTATGGTTCTCTATATCGATTCTACCCTATGTATACAGTCAAATTAGTCCAATCAACGGTCTAGGTTATCACAGCAGTTTAAAAGAGCATAAAATAACTTTAGTGATTAAGTTGCCAGTTTTAGTTAGGTTTTCTAGTGGTGTAACGTTTGGGTTACTACGAGTAGGGGATACCAACCTAGTACGACGATCACACGTCGGTTTGGCACCGGATCTGGAAGTAGATACGGATCTCGTCGTGGCTCCGGTTCCTTGATTACGGGTAGCATAGTGAGGGGAGGTCACTGGGGTTGCCTCAGCTGCGGGTAGCGCAGTGAAGCTACATCGGTAACAATGGCTTGCAGCAACGGCAGTCTTGGTGGCCGAAGGGCATGGATCTAGGGTTTCGGGACTTAGTAGGGGTTGTAAGCTTGTGTGCCTGAGTGCCAAAGGTGGCGGCCTGGATATTACGTGTGGGTCGGACTGGTCGAGGGGGAGGAAGAGCATGCGAGTTCTTCACGTGGGCTGGGTTGTACGACCTGGTGAGGGGAGATGAGAGGTCTGTGGCCTTGGGGGTTCGGGGTGATGGTTGTTTGGAGAGGTGGTGCTCATGGAGAGGCATGCGCACGGTGGAAGGGAAAAGAGGCGATGGGGGCACTTGCGCACGTGGAGGAGAATTGGCGGCCGTGTGCAGTGGAAGTGGGCCTGCAGGTCGAAGGGGTTTCTTTGGGTTTTGCTGCGAGTTGAGGGGATGAAGAGGGAGGTTTTTCGATGGTGGAAGGGAAAAGAGATGCTCAGAGATGGCAAACTGGGTGCCTAGGGTGTGTGCATGGATGAGAGATGGCTGGTGTGGGGTTTGCACGAGGAGAAGGCAGGTCGAGGGCTGGGCGCACAGGTTTGCTCGGAGCAGGGGGTTGCGCACGACTGGGGGTGGTCGGAGAAGAGAGGGGAGAGATGCATGTGGCTTAGGGCTTACGGTGCGACTGAGAGATGGTAGCTAGGCTCCTAGGGTTTCTTTAGTTTAATATTTGTAGGCTCTGGGCATGGATTTTGAAGAGGGGAACCTGGGGTTTAAAAGTAGGGGATGGGAGAGAGGAAACTTGGGAGAGAGATTTGTTGCACAGTTAGAGGGGAGAGATATTCACGTGGGGGAGAGTCCTGGGGTTTGTTTGGATAGGGATATGGTAGAATATAATATGTTAGTTAAAAAGATATGATTTTAAAAGATTCACAGTTTTAGATAGTAATTAGTCATTGGATTAGGATATGTTAAGTAATAGGTTAGGATTTTAAGATAATTAATACTTATGAGTTGTTTCCAACGTACAGATCCTTTGAAATTAGAATTTTACAAAATGTTTTAATAATTTATAATGAGATTTGCCTCTCGACATCCAAAAATTAAAAAGAATATACCGGGACAATCGCGCCTCCGATAGGTTTGTGGAAACGGGGTTCGGTCGCGCGTCTGAGCTACGGAGAACAATAAAAAACAAATACGAAAACGCACACGAAACAATATACACACTAAAAATACATACGGTCGGAAAGTGACCGTTACATCTTACTCACCTTACAGAAAATTTCGTCCTCGGAATTTCTAACTACAGATCAAAAAACAAATGATGGTAGCGCTCTCTCATCTCTTCTTCTCGCTCCCAGGTGGACTCTCCAGGTGATCCATGATGCCACATCACTCTCACCAAGTCGACTACCTTGTTCCTCAACTGCTTCTGTCGACGGTCCAAAATCTCTACTTGCTGTTACTCATATGTGAGGTCCGGTCAAACCGTGATCTCTGAAAAATCCACTGCGTGCGATCGGTCACTGATGTATCGACGTAACTGAGATACGTGAAAAACATTGTGAACTCCCTCCAAAGATGGTGGTAGAGCAAGGCGATATGCCACTGCTCCCACACGCTCCAGCACGTCAAACAGTCTAATACACCTCAGACTCAGCTTTTCCTTCTTCCCGAAACGAATGACTCTACGGTTCGGAGAAATCTTCAGGAAGACATGATCTCCTGGCTGAAACTTCAAAGGTCGTCTCTTGGCATCTGCCCAATACTTGTAGCGATCTTGAGCAATCCGTAGCTTATCCCTGATGTCTCTCACGATATCCACATCCTTCACAATCATCTCCGGACCCAGTAGCTCTCTGTCTCCGATGTCGTCCCAGCTCAGTGGATATGTTTTGTTGCACTTTCATGAACTTCGACATGATTCAGAGCGTTATTGGGTGATGGACATGGATATTGGAAGCCAGAGCTCATGTCACCACGCTCGACGACTCATAGGAGCTAAGGAAGAAGGAGAGAAGGGAAGGAAAGAAGAAGGAGAGAAGAGAAGGAAAGAAGAAAGAGAGAAGAATGGAGAAGAAACGAGGAGTAGGAGGGTTTCCAGATCACTCGGTCGAGCGTGCCACAAGATTAGGGGAAATTTGCAGGGGGCCGCTCGACCGAGCGTCCTACCTTGCTCGACCAAGCGTCCCACTACAAACGACCCCCCATTTTGTTTTGGAACTCCCTGCCTACTACGCTCGACCGAGTGGCCTCCCCACTCGACCGAGTGGCCTCCCACTCTGACAAGCCAAATAAGGGGAAATTCTCTACCTACTACGCTCGTTCGAGTGGCCTACCCTGCTCGACCGAGCGACATCTTTTCCCCAATCTTGAAGCTTAAGCCCCAAGATGTCGCTCGGCCAAGCGACTCACGTTGCTCGACCGAGCGGCCACTTCTCCAAGCACCCGAAGGGAAGCATCAAGGGACGCGCTTGGTCGAGAGGCTACCCCGCTTGACCGAGCACGTCGTCGACAAAATACAAGAAAATGGATTTTTAATGGGTTTCGGGGCTAATTTTCGGGACACCCGCAACTTATTGGGTTTTGTATATAAGTAAACATCTGTTTTTAGATTAGGTTATGTTTTTAATTACCAGAGAACTCTTGAGCCACCATTGGGGGATAGAACTCTTGTGTTGGTTTTCTTCAAACCATTTCTTGTTGAACGGGTTGAATCCCTTAATTTTTATATATTTCGCTTTTGCATTGAATTCTCTGCGTATTGATATTAGTTTTGTTACTATTGCTCAGTTTTTGATGAACTTCTCTATTGCCCCATTGTTATGGCTATTGTGATGCTAGAGTAGTGTGATTCTAGGGCTTAGGGATGAACCCTAGGACCCTAGGGATGGGATGTTAGGTTAATCTTAGTTGGACCAATCTAGGGTTTCTCTATTGTAGTTCGAACAGGGATTTTGGGGGATCAGCCTTAGAATTGGAGGATTGCGAAAGTAGCTCCACACTCTAGAGAGAATCCCCACAAATCTGATTAGGTCTTAGTGGCCATCTTCAAGGCTTGTGATTACGGGAGTGACTCGAGCGTTGGGGGTGATTACTAATCTCCAATCCGCTAGTCAGTGACAAAAAAGTAGCCCGATTTCCAGAACCAACCGTATTGTAGCGTCCCAATCCGTAGATCACACGAGTGGATACGTGATGCAGGAACCAGTGTCTAGCATAATGCTTGCACTCTCGTGCGATGCTGATTGCGAAAGAAGAGCTGTGCGTGGGAATGCGTTAGACGAGTTGGATAAAGAAAGTTAAGTACTCGTTCCCATCCTCATATGTTACACTCCTACCCTCATCTATCGTCCAGCGAAAGGACCCTTGACCTGACATCCATGACCGAAAGGCCTAGTGGGGACTCTCAAATGCCCTAGACTTTTATTATTTCGTTAACCCATTTTCATGACAATCAAATTCTACATGACAACCCCCGACCATGCATTCTCACTCTTCCAAAAAGCTAAACACTAAACCACCGCCTCCCTAGCGAACGACAATCTTTATATACTACAACCAACATGCACTTGCGGTGATTCGTACCCCTGGGTGTGAGCCCGGAGCGACAAACAAGTTTTTGAGGTCATTGTCGGGGAGGCAATGGTTTGTTTTAGTTTTGGTTCAGAGAGTGCTGGTTACACCATACACTCTATCTCCCACCACTTTTTTAATTTTGTTTTGTTTTTTTGTTACTATTTTTTCTCTTTTTGCTAATGATTTCCACAGTTGTCTTGAGTTATTCTATTTTGCATGATAACACGTTCGTAAGGAGCAAATAATCTCTTACCCTTGGATCCTGAGATAGAGGCAACCTCGTGGCGACTCGCAATAGAAAAAAGGGAATGAGAATCAATGGCTGAGAATTTCGAAGGACCCACTCCTCCACCTCCAAATCCAATGTTGATCCGAGACTACATGAGGCCCGGCACCATCTCGTCTTCTTCCGTGGCTGTACCGTCAATCTGCAAAGGAAACTTCGAACTGAAGACTGGACTTATTTTGTTGGTGCAGTAGGATTGCTTTTACGGGCTCCCGCACGAGAACCCCAGTCATCATATTGAAGCTTTCTTGGCGAAGTGTGCCACATTTTAATTGCAAGGGATCAGCGACGATGCAATCAGGCTGCGGCTCTTCCCCTTCACCCTAAAGGATAAGGCCCATTATTGGCTGAAGTCCCAAGGGCCCAACATGTTTGCGACTTAGGAACAGTTGGCAGAAGCCTTTGTCACCAAGTACTTCTCTCCTTCAAAGATTGTAACGGTCGTTTTCCGACCTTATGAATTTTCTGCATGCACGTGCTTTATCGTGCACGTATGTTATTTGACTATTTCTGGATTCCGATATATGTGATGTGATATGCCGTTGTGATCGTTTGGTAGTGTAGAATTTTATTGTAATTTTTGAAAACGTCTTTTCACGGCTCGTTTTCTAGCAAAACGACTTTGAACGATAGGGGCGTTCTAGTCAATTGACTCAAAACGCCGCTTTCAAATTTTACATAAATTTTTGGTAGGTGTTATGCACGATCGGGATCTGTAGATCTGTGCGTCTCGTCTCCACGATCGCCCCGGTATTTTCGGATTATTTTTCTGACGCCCGGTTTGAGAGTTATCGCCCGGATAAATCTGGACCGTTGATTTGCCCTGATCAATTTCGAAATTCAAATTGATTAGCCAAATCGGGCTATATCCCAAATTATTTTCACAAGAATCTTTCCTAAACTGTTTCTCTATTCTCTTCTAGTTTTACCCCAATCTGCACACCATTCATCTCTATACACCCAATATAATTAACACTAGGGTTATATCCAATTAGCAAATTCAATTTATTATAATAATTAACCCTAACCCTAACGTTTCATCTTCACAAAATAACCCTGAGGCTGAATTTTTCAGCCGCCACAACTCAAGAAGCAGCCCGACTATCTCTCTCTCTCCCTCTATCTCGAGTCTCTCCCTCTCGCATCTCCTCACACCCGATCACCGTCAGCCCTCCCCCGACACCGGACCTCACCGTCGGTCCCGCGGAGCCTGCCACCGCCCACGGTCACCCCAAAGACCGGCTGTTTCCTCTCCATCACGTTGAAGCAGTGCATCACCGGGGTTTTCGCCGCCGCTGCGAGTTCCCAGCGTCGCCCCGCCTTGCCTACGTCACCGACGCTCGCCCCGACCGCCGGCGATCAGAGCAGCACCGCCCGATCGCCTGAAAACCACTGCACGAACCCCCTTGACCGTCGGAGAAGGTGATCTGACCGTCGGGAGCACCGTCGGGAGCACCGTCGGTCGCTTCTGCACGCAAAACAGCGCAGCAGCAGCCTGACGGTGCTGCTGCGTGGTTTTTCCGGTGCTGTCTCGCCTGCGTCGACGCCTCGTCCGCCTGAGACCACCCCGCTTCGGCCAGGGGCTCCGCCTGAGTGACCCACTCGCACTGTCGTGCGATCAGCAGTCCACCGCTGCCGTAGACGTCTGTTTTTCCCGTCATCGCCCGGAAGCTTACACGTAAGCTTCATTGTGTTTTCACAGCTCCTTGACTATATTGGAGAGTAGATTTTGGCCATCTTAATGTTTCTACATGCATAGTTTTGTGTGAGTATGGTGACAGATTGATATTGTCGGTTGATAAAGCAATGTTAGCAATTTATAACTTAGGACTATTAGTGTTATAAGAAATAGAATAACAATATTGTTAATAATCCTAAACAATTGCTAGTGCCATGTCAAATATTATCTTACTTTAGTTTGTCTTTCCGGTTAAACCCATCCGCTTATATCGCGAATCTATGTCACAGATAAGTCCATGCTATCCACAGTAGAAGGATCGGGGCAAAGGCAACACGATACGTTGCCGTTTTTGGATCCGACGTCGAACGTACACGTGACCGTCGAACCAGGTTGGTTTCCCTAACTCGTAGCGAACCCACACCGTATCAAAATCCAAACCTTAACTAAAATTTGACAACTTGAACTAAATTTACTTTTCTGCACCAGTAAAACGCTGCTCACTGTAGAAATCGACCATCGGACATATTTTTCTGTGCACATAGGTTAGTGGTCGATTTAGGCTGACAAAAACATCAAATCGTGACTATGACTATTAGGGTAGTCCCGATAACCTAGAAATGAACCTAAATAGGAATTACTGAAATCGCGACCTGACACCGTCGCCATGACCTGTTTCAGACGAACTACCGCGGACGCGACGACTGGACGAGACACCCCGGACAGACGACACACTCTCCACCGCAGGCAAGTGTACCCACTTGCGTTTTTTGAAGGATCCTGTCAAAACAGAGTTAGGATCGATAAATGAAGTTGAGACTTACGCTTGCGTATGCGGCACGGTAGTCACAGAACTTCGCCTTCGGATTCGCCACGACGGATCAAGTCTTCTCACGAACGGAGTAAGGCTACTAAATCCACAATCTAAATCTCTATTTTTAGATTAAGAACTTGGATAAAGAGGGAGGAAGGATTTCGGCAGATCTTCGCTAGAATGAAATGCATGCAAGAATGCCATGCAAAAGTGTAAGGAAATGGCTAACCCTTGGGTCTTATTAATAGCCCCCAAGGTAGTTATTTTAGGAGTAATTGTTCCCTTGGAACAATTTAACTAAGGTGTACCATCATACATGGCACATTATAAGCTTAAGTTGTACCATATGCATGGTACAACATAAGCTTAAGATATTACCCCTTTATTAGCCATATGTCGCATGCACTTATGCACATATAATGCGACTTTCCCATTAATTTAGAGATCCTCTCCGCAGGGAACAGATTCCCTTTGCACACGACTTTGTGTGTGCGACGTTCGAGGTCCGTGTTCCCTCGTACATCCCCTACAAGGGTGTACAAACGTCATCCATATCCAACATCTCCCACTCACACTTGAGGGGATTGTAAGAGAATGTCTTTCTCTTAGTTCTTTCATCTATCATACCGAGAAATAGACTGTGCGACCGTCATGTGCGTAGAGTCTGTTGTTGTGCACTTGTTAGAGATACACAACGACCTCGAAGGTGCAAAGTTGAGTAGTTCAACGCATGCTTTACCCTAGATTATTTCTTCACATTTCTTATACTTTATATTCAACAATTGAGTCCCATCTGGATCACAATTGGCTGGCCAGCTTTGAATCATTAAAGTCCAAATGCGAATATGAAATCAATCTTCCTCTTCTTGCGAACCTTCTGATCTTGACTTGATTCGCTTTTCTAACGTGCCCCGCCGAGCCGAATTATCATAGCCCATTAGCAACACGCTAAAATAGCGATCATCTCGTCAAATCTAAAGGAACCAATTGGAGTCCTTGAGGGTAAGAGTTAAGACCCATATGGCCTTTGAGTCTCACATAATAGCAAACTCTATTGCTACTAACTCAGTGGTCGAAATGCATACGTGGTATGAACATGTATTACAACATCACTCCTTTCCCAGGGAGAGTATGTCTTAATGATGTTGTACGGATGAAAGATCGGACACCACAGTGCCTATCTTTTTGAGTCCCCTTACTACCCATGAAATATTCCCGGACTCTCATCCTGCATAAGACAGACAGGATTTATAAAATCCTATGAGATCTCTTTTAAATATCCTTGTGATACAGATCTCAGATCTTTTGTGAGCATCCATATGATGCAGATCTTTCATTCGACTATCTTGTTTAAGTCACGACTCTAAATCATTCGTCTAATGATTTTGACTTTAAACTAGTCTCATCTCTATCTTATCCACCTGATAAGATAAGGCGGTTGCTCATATGAGAGAGCCAACCTTAATCTGTCCGACATACACACAATAAAATAGCTGAGACTTAAACACAAATGTATAAAATCATTTGTAAGAAACTTGTATGCAATATATAAAAGAACTTCTTCCTTTTATTAAACTTTGATCTTCTATAGACATGGGAAATATTACATGATACAGCTCAGCACCTACGCATTCCCATAGATGATAAGTGTTTGAAGAACACATCTCTGGGGATCGCCTTAGTAAGGGGATCCGCTATCATCTCATGCGTGGATATGTATCTTATGTCTACTTCCTTCCGTTTGTCATAGTCCTTCGCAAACTTGAATCGAATATCAATGTGTTTGGTCTTACAATGAAATTTAGGATCGTTGACATTGGCAATCGAAGCTTGACTATCACTGTATATAGGAACAGTGCTTGAGTCAGTGGCATCCGTCAGCCTGTCTAAGAATTTCCTAAGCCAAACAGCTTCTTGGACCGCCATGCTGAATGCTACGAATTCGGCTTCCATGGTTGATAGGGCGATGCAGGTTTGCTTCTTGCTGCTCCAGGATATTGCACCATTCCCGAGCAAGAAAACAAAGCCTGAGGTAGATCTTCGCTCGTCGAGATCACCTGCCCAATCAGCATCGGTATAGCCTTCGAGTCTCAAGGTATTGTCTTGATAGCACAACGCATAGTCCGCAGTCCCTTTGAGGTACCTTAATATCCTCTTCACCGCTTTCCAGTGTGCCTGTCCTGGGTTGGATTGGTAACGGCTTACCATACCAACAGCATAGCAAATGTCCGGTCTGGTACACATCATGGCGTACATCAGACTCCCGACATCACTGGAGTATGGAACCTTTTCCATAGCTTTCTTTTCTTTTGGATCTTTGGGACACATTTCCAAACATAGACCCTCGCCTTTGCTTATTGGAGTATCAATTGGCTTGCAGTCCTGCATGTTAAACCGTTCTAAAACTTTCTTTATATATGTCTCTTGAGATAGAGAAAGAAGTTTCTTGGAACGATTCCTTGAGATCTTAACCCCAAGGATATATGCAGCTTCACCCATGTCTTTCATTTCAAAGACGGATGAAAGCCAAGCTTTGATATCCATGATAAGACGCTTATCATTTCCGGCTATAAGTATGTCATCTACATAAAGAGACATAATTACATACTTGTTCTTAATCCTCTTAATGTATACGCAGTTGTCTTCGTCGTGCATGGAGAAACCATACGACAAAACGACTTCTTGAAAGCGCATATACCACTGCCTTGAGGATTGTTTAAGACCATATATGGATTTACGAAGTTTACAAACCTTATGTTTGTTTTCTTCTTGTACGAACCCGTTTGGTTGTTCCATGTAGATCTCCTCATCTAGTTCTCCGTTAAGAAAAGCAGTCTTTACATCCATCTGATGTAACTCGAGGTTCAAACAAGCCACCATTGCCAGAATTAAGCGAATGGAGGTAAAACGCACGACAGGAGAGAAAGTCTCTTCGTAGTCTATTCCTTCCTGTTGCGTGAAACCTTTCGTAACAAGGCGAGCTTTATATTTCTCGATGGAGCCATCAGCCTTATGCTTGATTTTGAGAACCCACTTGTTCCCAATGGCTCTACGTCCCGTAGGTAAATCAACCAAGTCCCAGACTTGGTTTGTTTTCATGGATTGAAGTTCTTCTTCCATCGCCGCTATCCATTTATCTTTAGCAGGGCAAGTGACGGCATGTTTGAAATTTGCAGGTTCTTCATCATCTTGTAGTAATGTCATAAATGTTTGAGGAAATTCATCCTCAAATCTCAGAGGTGTTAGCCTCGTTCGATTACTACGTCTTGCTTGAGTTTGATCATTCCCACTTGGAATGACATCACTCCCACTTGGAATAACATCACTCCCACTCAGAATAGGATTGGTATCGTTCGTATCATCCATTGGTGAAGTTTGAAACGTATTTTCTTCTTCACCAAGGATTCTCCCACTTGAACGTTCCGATCCTTCTTGATCCCAAGTCTCAAACAAGGATAAGTCTTGACTTATCTCACCCTGTCTTGGAAACTCGCTTTCCAAGAAGACAACATCCCTCGATTCGAATTCTATTAGACCCCCATTGTCCTCTTGACCGACGAAAACATATCCTTTGGAGTTTTCTGCGTATCGGATGAAGATACACTTCCTCCCACGTGGCCCAAGTTTGCCATATTTGTGAGAGGATAAATGTGCGTAAGATGCACAACCCCAAGGTTTTAGAATGCTTAAGTCTGGAGTTCTATTGTTCCACAACTCATAAGGAGTAGAACTTACCGACTTCGAGGGTACACGGTTTAAGATAAATGATGCCGTCAATAATGCATCACCCCAAAAGGTGATAGGAAAATTTGCCTGAGACATCATTGATCGGACCATTTCCATCAATGTCCTATTTCTTCTTTCCGCAACACCGTTTTGTTGCGGAGTATAAGGCATAGTTATTTGATGAACTATGACTTTTTCATCACAGAGTTCCTTAAAACTTGTTGATTGATACTCTCCACCCCGATCGGTTCGCAAGACCTTTATCTTGCGATCTAGTTGATTTTCCACTAAACTCATATAGTTTTTGAAGCAAGATAAAGCTTCATGTTTGTGGGAAATCAAATAAATGTGACCGAAATGGGTGAAGTCATCAATGAAGGTGATGAAATAGGACTTCTCGCGTCTTTTCTTGACATTCATTGGACCGTAAATGTCCGAATGGATAAGCTGTAATGGAACTTCGGCCCTTGGGCCAGTTCCAAACGGCTTGCGACAAGTTTTCCCTACAAGACAATGTTCGCAAGTTGACATTTCAACTTTTGAAACATTGGATAGCAAGCCACTTTTGGCAAGTCTATCCATTCTAGTTGGTCCAATGTGACCAAGTCTTGCATGCCAACAAATGATCTCAGAATCAGAATTAGAAGCATTTGTCAAATGGAAACTTTCATTAATAGAAGAAGAATCATCATACATAGTGTTTAAAACAATCAATCCATTACAAACATTACCCGACCCAATTAAAGAACTATTACAACAAGGTCAACCTTTTGTTCATAGAACCTCCATTCATAACCTAAAGACATTAACATGACCACGGATACGATATTCCTTCGAATATCTGGAGCAAAGAGGACGTCGTGCAATAATAGAGTCCGGCCGTTGTCGAGAACTAGCTTGCATGTTCCGACGCCTTTGACTTCAATACGAGTGTTGTTGCCTATGTATATCCACTTTGTTCCTTGAGTTATCCTTCGATACTTTACGAAGAACCTTCTGTCCTTTGCTACGTGGTCCGTGGCCCCTGAATCAATCAACCAAAAATAGTTAGATTCAGCAAGAAACATGGAACTAGAAACACATATGTAACTAGTCCTACAAGTTACCTTATCACTTCCATCCGTACATGTACGGGCGAAGTGACCGTACTTGTTGCACTTAAAGCACTTGATCTTCTTCAAGTTTTTCTTCTTTGAGTGCACATTCTTTTGCCACTTTTTGTTCTTAGTCTTCTTTGAGGTTTCCGGTTCTTGCTTTCGTTCGTTCACAAACCTTAAGTGTTTATCCTTTAGCTTCTTTCCTCCATGTGAGGAACTAGCGGCCATGTGCACTTCTGCACTAGGTTTTGCGGCTTGAATCTGCTCTTCCTCGAGTTCGAGGTGTTTGGATACATCGCTTAAATTTTTAATGCACTCATTATGAGTGAGGTGCATTTTCATGTTATCCCAGCTATCTGGGAGTGAACGAATGACTGCTTGGATCTGCTGTTCGTCAGACAGCGTAAGACCCGCATCCTTCAATTCAGCTATGAGATTCGCCATGTGGCGAAGATGCTTTTTCATAGATTGATCTCGTCGCATTTTGTACGAGTCAAATTGAATATTTAAGGAGCGGAGTTTGGTTACCGAAGTTCCACCAAACTTTATTTCTAGCCCAGACCATATGTCTTTGGCTAGGTCGAATTCCCGAAATAGACGCATTATGTCATTGTCCATTGCGGACAGTAACGTAATACGTGCTATTTTGTTCTTTCGAGTCCAAGTCTCATAAGCTTCTCGGTCCCTCTTGTGTTGGGCCGTATTGCCCAACTCTGGTTCTTCCATTATGTTTTGGAGTGTTTCAAGCACATCTTGCTCTTCCAAAACATATTGGATTTTTATTGACCATAGTTTATAATTTTCGTCGTTGAGCTTCTCACCTTTGTTAAGCTCGGCGACAATGTTCTTAGAAGCGGTAGACATATTCGAATCAAAAAAAACTGCAAAGAAAAAGAAAAACACGATCAAAATTATGTGCAAAAAGTTTCGATTCTTTAAACACTTGATAAGTTCCTTGGATAAGCTGAAATGTTACTCTAGAATCGAGAAGTTCACTACGTTCCCAACTACCATCTAGAAGTAACTTTCAAAGTATCCCTCTTACTTATCTCATGTAAAAAAGAAATCAGAAATGATACCCGTATGGTACCAGCAGCGGAAAAATACTTTTGAAAAACATATCTTTCAAAATGGAATAGGTGAGAGTTTGCGCAAAGAATTTTAGCGCAACAATTGTCAAGACACGAGACTTGTTCTACACACCCATTGGTTAGATAACCATGTCCGGATCGTGGTAGGACTTGGAATTCTAAATTGCGCTATCCCGATTAAGGACGGGACATTACCTATTTGAAAACATCTTTTTAAAAAAAAAATTGAAATACATTGGCTAATCTCCATAGAGTAGAGCACAATGTCATGGCTAGTCTCACATGAAGTAGAGCACAACGGCTAATCTTCAAGGAGTAGAGCCTCTTTTAAAAACAAAAAATGTTTTAAAAAAAATTTAAAAAAATTGGCCAGCCAGGGCCTTTGCCCTGGCCGGCCAGGGGCCCTGGCCAATGACTTTAAAAAATTGGCTGGCCAGGGCCTTTGCCCTGGCCGGCCAGGGGCTCTGGCCCCCTCGGCCAGGGGCCCTGGCCCCCTCGGCCAGGGCCTCTGCCCTGGTCGAGGCCGGCCAGGGCCGGCCAGGCCTTGGCCTCTGCCAGGGCCGGCCAGGCCCTGGCCTCTGCCAGGGCCGGCCAGGCCGGCCCCTGGCATTGGCCGAGGCCGGCCAGGGCCCCCTGGCCCAGGCCAGGCCTCGGCCAGGCCTGGCCTTGGCCATGGCCAGGGCCCCTTGGCCATGGCTGGGACCGGCCACTGCCGGCCTGGCCATGGCCGGCCATGGCTTGGCCATGGCCGGTCAAGGCCAAGGCCATTTTGGCCTTGGCCGGCCTTGGCCCTTTGGCCATGGCCGGCCTCCCCTTGTGTGGGGTGGCCGCACACCCCCGCCGGAGGGGGTTGCCGTGGTGGTTATTGGCCATAGCCAACCCCCTTCGCATGGGAAGGGGGTGCATGGTCTTCATAGCCCATTTGGCCATGGTGCACATGCACCAAAATTCATCTTCTCCGATGGAGATAACTACCATCATCTTCCTCGATGAAGCACCCGTTCGTCGAGAAAGTAGTTATTTTCTAATGGCCGTGTGCCAAAAATGTAAAATAACATACTTTAAAGTTCGTAAACTACACGCTCCACATGAAGAGAGTTCACATTCCCTATGAATGGAGACTCGGCATCCATGAAGAGTGCGAGCTTGACGATGTGAACGGTCGGTTCTTCCCGTCATGGAGAGTTCCTGCCATATCCGTAATGACAGAAGACCCTAACGTGAAAAGAACAACAGCTGCGTTCTCTCCGTCATGAAGCGTTCCTACCATATCCGTAATGGTAGGATACCCATTCGTGAAAAAGACAACGCCTCGTTCATCGGTTCGACGTGGGCAGAGGTTTGACCGGGGCGAACCCGTTTGGCTCTGATACCAATGAAGGATCCTGTCAAAACAGAGTTAGGATCGATAAATGAAGTTGAGACTTACGCTTGCATATGCGGCACGGTAGTCACAGAACTTCGCCTTCAGATTCGCCACGACAGATCGAGTCTTCTCACGAACGGAGTAAGGCTACTAAATCCACAATCTAAATCTCTACTTTTAGATTAAGAACTTGGATAAAGAGGGAGGAAGGATTTCGGCAGAGCTTCGCTAGAATGAAATGCATGCAAGAATGCCATGCAAAAGTGTAAGGAAATGGCTAACCCTTGGGTCTTATTTATAGCCCCCAAGGTAGTTATTTTAGGAGTAATTGTTCCCTTGGAACAATTTAACTAAGGTGTACCATCATACATGGCACATTATTAGCTTAAGTTGTACCATATGCATGGTACAACATAAGCTTAAGATATTACCCCTTTATTAGCCATATGTCGCATGCACTTATGCACATATAATGCGACTTTCCCATTAATCTAGAGATCCTCTCCGCAAGGGAACAGATTCCCTTTGCACACGACTTTGTGTGTGCGACGTTCGAGGTCCGTGTTCCCTCGTACATCCCCTACAAGGGTGTACAAACGTCATCCATATCCAACATTTTTGACCGTGCCTTGGTCTTAAATTGTTAGAACTGTTAGACTGTGAGAACCGGACGTGAAATGATAGCGTCCGGGTCGCCTTGACGGCTTAGACTTGACGACGAAGTCTAAGCCCGACAAATAACAACTTTGACACCGTAGGATTATCTTGTGCGTGCGTGTGTGTGGACACCCTAGAATAACATCTCCCGTACACTGGTCGTGTCATGTCACTGTTACAAAAAAAGCCTTCGGGCGTTTCAGATGCTCTCCTTTCGGGAGTGATCTCCATGATACAAAAAGCCTTCGGGCGTTTCAGATGCTCTCCTTGCGGGAGTGATCTCCGTGATACAAGTGATCTCCGTGATACAAAAAGCCTTCGGGCGTTTCAGATGCTCTCCTTGCGGGAGTGATCTCCGTGATACAAAAAGCCTGCGGGTGTTTCAGGTGCTTCCCTAGTGGAAGTGATCTCTGTACTTCTTGTCCTGAGTTCTGGGGTTTAGGGTAGGGTTGAACGTGTGCACGGGGAGAGGGGCAGATCCCCCTCAACCCGTAAGGCGTGAACCCTTCGTGTCTCATGTGTCGTGTCCTGTCCGTCTCGTCTTGTCTAGTTCCATCTTGTCCCGACACCTTTAAGTTAGTCACGTAGTCGGTAGCACACGCTACGACTACTGCCTGCTACGCTTTACTTTCCTGCTACGTTACTTCTTTTGTTACTTTGTTGTAACCCCAGCATGCTAATCAACCAGTAAAACAATGTTTAATAGTTTTGTACACTTGCATTAGAGTCTGACTTTCTTTGTAGACTTTACCTGACGTATAGTTCATTTCTTTGGTCAGTTGTCGAGCCGAAGTACGACGACCAGACCGAGCTACCCGAGGACGTAGAGCCGGAGGACGTCGATCCTGAGTACGTGCACGAGGACGACCAGAGTTAGAGATCCCCACTTCTGATCTGGAGGTTCCATCTTAGTTGTTGGGTGCGTAGCACCTTTTGTTTTCCTGTCTAGGTTGGGTGCTTGCACCGGTAGTTTCCTTTTCTACAGTTGTGGCCCTTCGGGTGTTTTAGACTCTCAGTACTTCGGATATTTAATTTGGAGTAAAATGATTGTCTTTCTTTTTCGTACTTTATTGTTCTGTACTAACATGCAGGGACCTGTACCTTCGACTTGGAGTACCACTCAGATGCTTATTGGGTCCGGGCTTCTCGCCCTGGCCTAAGCGGGCCCCAGTCACGCTTCGCCTCCGTTGTTTTGGGAAGCGGGGCGTGACAGGTTTTAGTGGTGGCCCATGTAGGTCCCACCCCATACTTTCTGCAAGTACAGAACAATAGGATTCAGGACATTCATTTTATAATATCCAGAAATCGTACGAGTCTAATCTCTGTATTTCCTGACAATAGGATGGCAGGACGACGCGTGACCCGATCCAGGAACTCAGGCGATGGAGTTCCGGAAGACCAGGGTGGAGAGTTCCGTCAGTTTCTCGGAGTGATGAGAGAGATGCTGGATGTGCAGCATCAGTTGGTTCAGCAGTCCTAGCGTGCTGCCCAGGCCGTTCCAGTGTCACCACCACCACCTCCGCCTGCCCCACGAGCTGCTCCAGTAGTGAAGCAATTCAACGAGCTCCAGCCGAGGACATTTTTGGGGAAAGAGGGACCTCTAGCTGCTGACGAGTGGATCCAGAGCACGGAGGAGAAGTTAGTTGCTGCGAAGATTCCTGATGATACCCGAGTGGAGATAGCGAAGATGCAACTGATAGAGAATGCAAGGAACTGGTGGCGCATTGAGGAGAGGCGCCTGGAGAAGCCAGTGGAGTGGAAGACCTTTAGGTCTATGTTCAAGGACAAGTATTTCACCAAGTCTGCTAGGAGGGAGCAGTTGAGCAAGTTTATAGATCTGAAGAAGGGGGATATGACTGTCGAGGAGTATGAAGCTGAGTTCGAGATGCTGAGTCGTTTTGCTCCGCATATGGTAAGGAAGGAGGAGAAGCGAGCTGATCGCTTTCGTCAGGGACTGCGTCCGAAGATTCAGGCTTCCATGTCTTCGGCGAATTTCACGACTATGAGGGAGGTGCTAGATGCTGCGAAGAATCATGAGATTATTTCGCTCCTACCTGACCCTCCAGCTGATAAGAGGAAGCGTCCCATGGAACAGTACCGGCCACCTACTAGGCCGGTGATGAGGCCAGTCCAGACAGCGCCTTTCAAAAGGCCAGGAGCACCTATGCAGATTCAGAGTAAAGGACCATGCCATTACTGCGGGAAGATAGGACACGTTCAGAAGGATTGTAGGAGGAAGCTGGGACTGTGCTTGATTTGTGGAGATGCTTCACATGCAGCTAAGGATTGTCCGAGAGCGCGTTATGCCATGGTCGGAGCACCAGCCCTGCTACAGAGTAGAGCACCAACCCCGGTTCAGAGGGGAGCTGCCGTACGTGGACCTCCCTTGGCGTCATAGAGGCAGACGTTTCAGAGAGCAGTGCAACCCCAGAGGCCGGTATACACTATGACCGCTGTTGAGACTGAGGAGCTGGATGGAGTTATTACAGGTATACTTCGAATCTAGACTTTCTTTTCGTAGTGTAGATCTTAATGTTAGCTATGTTGTTTTCCTTGTTTGCTAGAGTAGTGTTGTTTGACCTTAGTCTCTTTACATCTTAGGCACCATTCTTGTGTCCTCTCATCCTGCCTTGGCTTTGTTTGACTCTGGTGCATCCATGTGCATCTTATCCCAGAGATTTATAACAAAGCACTCCATTCCCACCCACACACTTACTAAGTGTTGGGACATCACCACAGGGAACGGAGTGGTGACTGTGAACATGGGTTGTCGATCGATTCCTTTAGTGGTCAGTGGACACGAACTATTTGCAGACTTCATCGTCCACGACCTGCCGCATTTCGATGTCGTTCTTGGCATCGATTGGCTGGGTGACTTCCACGCCTCGATCGACTACCACAGCAAGAGGGTTGTATTCCGAATTCCAGGCCATTCGGAGTTCGAGTTCCGTAGCAGAGATGAGTCGCTTGGGCCCATCAGATTTCGGGCCAAGCCGGAAGTGCCGATTGTTGCGGCTTTGCCGATGGAGATGGAGATCGAGCGACTGACAGTCGTCAGAGACTTCGAGACGTCTTTTCGAAAGATATCTCGGGTCTGCCACCCGACCGAGCCCTAGAATTTGGTATTGATCTTATGCCGGGAGCACAGCCGATATCGAAGGCACCGTATCAGATGGCTCCTGCTGAGCTTAAGGAGCTGCGGAAGCAGTTGGATGAGTTGCTGCAGAAGGGTTTCATCCACCCTAGTGTGTCTCGGTGGGGTGCACCTGTATTTCTCGTGAAGAAGAAGGATGGGTCCCGCAGGATGTGCGTGGACTATCGAGGATTGAATGTTGTCACCGTGAAGAATAAGTATCCGCTGCCGCGCATCGACGATATTTTTGATCAGCTGGGAGGTTCGAGAGTTTTCTCGAAGTTGGACTTGAGGAGCGGATATCATCAGCTGAAGGTGAAGAAGGACGACATTCCGAAGACAGCTTTCCGGATGAAGTACGGACATTATGAGTTCGTGGTCACACCGTTCGGCGTAACCAATGCTCCAGCTGTGTTCATAAATTTAATGAACTTAATATTCTACGGCTTTTTGGATAAGTTTGTCGTCATCTTTATTGATGACATCCTTATTTACTCGAAAACGGAGGAGGAGCACAGCTGTCATCTGAGGACAGTGTTGGAGACGCTGAGGCGACATAAGCTATATGCCAAGTATAGTAAGTGCAAGTTCTGGCTGGACAGAGTCGCGTTCCTGGGACATGTGGTGTCCGGTGATGGCATATCTGTAGATCTGGAGAAGGTCAGAGCAGTCAGAGATTGGCTGACTCCGCAGTCAGCGTCGGATATCAGGAGCCTTCTTGGCTTAGCAGGCTATTATCGACGATTCATCAAGGATTTCTCGAAGATTGCGGATCCGATGACAAAGCTGATGAGGAAGGATGTGGAGTTCCTTTGGTCTGATGCTTGTGAGGAGGCCTTCAGTATCTTGAAGGCGAGGTTGACCACATCACCAGTTTTGGCTGTACCGGATCGAAGCGGAGGCTTCGAAGTATATTGTGATGCGTCAGGGAAGGGCCTAGGATGCGTCTTGCATCAGCATGGCCACGTGGTCGCGTATGCTTCTCGTCAGTTGAGGACTCATGAGAAGAATTACCAGATGCACGATATGGAGTTGGCAGCGGTGATCTTTGCACTGAAGATCTGGAGGCACTTCTTGCTGAGTGAGAGCGTGAAGATTTTCACCGATCACAAGAGCTTGAAGTACATCTTTACGCAGAAGGAGCTCAACATGCGTCAGAGGCGATGGTTAGAGCTCATGGCTGACTACGAGATTTATTTGCAATATCATCTGGGGAAGGTGAACGTAGTGCTGGATGCCTTGAGTAGACTCCCTACTGCAATGATGCTTACTGCCGACTGGAGGATTCATCAGGAGCTAAGAGAGATGGATTTGGAGGTCGTCCTACCTGGTGTGGTTCGTTCATTCATGAATTTGCAGATTCAGTCCACGATCATGGATCGGATCAAGGCAGCACAGGCAAGAGACCCGAAGCAACAGAGAATCAGGAGGCAGGTTGAAGCTGGAATGCAGTCGAAGTTCATGATTCATGAGGATGGTTCGCTGCGGTACGTCAGCAGACGATGCGTACCTACAGGCGATGTTCACGAGGAGCTTTTGAGGGAGGCTTATAGCTCGCCGTATTCTATACATCCTGGTGGCACCAAGATGTATAAGGACCTCCGTCTGAATTACTGGTGGATTGGCATGAAGAGGAGTGTGGCACGGAGCGTTGCCAAGTGTTTGATATGCCAACAGGTGATGGCTGATCACCATCGTACGGCTGGTTTGGTACAACCGCTTCCTATTCCGGAGTGGAAGTGGCAACATATTGTGATGGATTTCGTGACAGGATTGCCTCGGACCCCGAAACAGAACGACGCAGTTTGGGTGATCGTAGATCGATTGACCACGTCTGCGCACTTTATCCCATTCTGAGTGGGCCAGTCTACGGAAGTCTTGGCGAGGAAATATCTGGAGGTAAATTTCATACTTTTACTTCTATTTTTAATTTCCTCTTTGAGTTGGTTGTGTTGTAAACCGTGTACGTGCAGGAGATTGTATGCTTACATGGAGTCCCCGTGAGCATCGTGTCTGCCAGAGACACGAGGTTTACATCTCAGTTCTGGAGAAGTCTGCAGGAGAATTTGGGTACGATTCTGAGTTTCAGCATGGCGTACCACCCGCAGACCGATGGCCAGTCCGAGAGGACTATTCAGATACTGGAGGATATGCTGCGAGCTTGTACGCTCGATTTGAAGGGATCGTGTGAGGACCATCTTCACTTGGTGGAGTTTTCTTATAACAACAGCTACCAGGCGAGCATTGGCATGGCGCCGTTCGCTGCCTTATATGGGAGAAAATGTCGATCGCCACTGAGCTGGGATGACATTGGAGATCGGGAGCTGTTGGGTCCGGAGATGATAATGGAAGCTGTGGATGTCGTGAGAGACATCAGAGAGAAGCTCAGAGTTGCGCAGGATCAATTCAAGCATTGGGCTGATGCCAAGAGGAGACCGTTGGAGTTCCAGCCTGGAGATCACGTCTTCCTGAAGATTTCTCCGAACCGCAGAGTTATTCGTTTCGGGAAGAAGGGAAAGCTGAGCCGGATGTATATTGGACCGTTCGATGTGCTGGAGCGTGTGGGAGAAGTGGCCTACCGCCTTGCTCTGCCACCATCTTTGGAGGGAGTTCCCGACGTATTCCACGTATCCCAGTTACGTAAGTATGTCAGTGATCCGTCGCATACAGTGGATTTCTCTTAGATCATGGTCCGTCCGGACCTGACATATGACCAGCAGCCTGTGTAGATTTTGGACCGTCGACAGAAGCAATTGAGGAATAATGTAGTCGACCTGGTGAGAGTGATGTGGTGTCACGGATCACCTGGAGAGTCCACTTGGGAGCGTGAGGAGGAGATGAGAGAGCGTTATCCTTTCCTGTTTACTGATTAGCGTTGTTGATTCCGAGGTCGGAATCTTTATTTTAGTGGGGTAGAATGTAACGGTCGTTTTCCGACCTTATGAATTTTCTGAGTGCACGTGCTTTATCGTGCACGTATGTTATTTGACTATTTCTGGATTCCGATACATGCGATGTGATATGCCGTTGTGATCGTTAGGTAGTGTAGAATTTTATAGTAATTTTTGGAAACGCCTTTTTACGGCTCGTTTTCTAGCAAAACGACTTTGAACGATAGGGGCGTTCTAGTCAATTGACTCAAAACGCCGCTTTCAAATTTTTCGTAAATTTTTGATAAGTGTTACGCACGATTGGGCTCCGTAGATCTGTGCATCTCGTCTCCACGATAGCCCCGGTATTTTCAGATTATTTTTCTGACGCCCGGTTTGAGATTTATCGCCCGGATAAATCTGGACCGTTGATTTGCCCTGATCAATTTCGAAATTCAAATTAGCCAAATCGGGCTATATCCCAAATTATTTGCACAAGAATCTTTCCTAAACTGTTTCTCTATTCTCTTCTAGTTTTACCCCAATCTGCACACCCTTCATCTCTATACCCCCAACATAATTAACACTAGGGTTATATCCAATTAGCAAATTCAATTTATTATAATAATTAACCCTAACCCTAACGTTTCATCTTCACAAAATAACCCTGAGCCTGAATTGTTCAGCCGCCGTAACTCAAGAAGCAGCCCGACTATCTCTCTCTCTCCCTCTATCTCGAGTCTCTCCCTCTCGCATCTCCTCACACCCGATCGCCGTCAGCCCTCCCCCGACACCGGACCCCGCAATCGGTCCCGCGGCGCCTGCCACCGCCCACGGCCGCCCCAAAGACCGGCCGTTTCCTCTCCATCCTGTTGAAGCAGCACATCACCGGGGTTTTCTCCACCGCCGCGAGTTCCCAGCGTCGCACCGCCTTGCCTACGTCACCGACGCTCGCCCCGACCACCGGCGATCAGAGCAGCGCCGCCTGATCGCCTGAAAACCACCGTACGAACCCCCTTGACCGCCGGAGAAGGCGATCTGACCACCGGGAGCACCGCCGGTCACTTCTGCACGCAAAACAATGCAGCAGCAGCCTAACAGTGCTGCTGCGGGGTTTTTCTGGCACCGTCTCGCCTGCGCCGATGCCTCGTCCGCCTTAGTCCACCCCGCTTCGGCCAGGGGCTCCGCCTGAGTGACCCACTCGCACCGCCGTGCGATCAGCAGTCCACCGCTGCCGTAGACGTCCGTTTTCCCTGTCATCACCCGGAAGCTTACACGTAAGCTTCATCGTGTTTTCACAGCTCCTTGACTATATTGGAGAGTAGATTTTGGCCATCTTAATGTTTCTACATGCATAGTTTTGTGTGTGTATGGTGACAGATTGAAATTGTGGGTTGATAAAGCAATGTTAGCAATTTATAACTTAGGACTATTAGTGTTATAAGAAATAGAATAACAATATTGTTAATAATCCTAAACCATTGCTAGTGCCATGTCAAATATTATCTTACTTTAGTTTGTCTTTCCGGTTAAACCCATCCGCTTATATCACGAATCTATGTCGCAGATAAGTCCATGCTATCCACAGTAGAATGATCGAGGCAAAGGCAACGCGATACGTTGCCGTTTTCGGATCCGACGTCGAACGTACACGTGACCGTCGAACCAGGTTGGTTTCCCTAAATCGTAGCGAACCCACACCATAGCAAAATCCAAACCTTAACTAAAATTTGAGAACTTGAACTAAATTTACTTTTCTGCACCAGTAAAACGCTGCTCAATGTAGAAATCGACCATCGGACATATTTTTTGTGCACATAGGTTAGTGGTCGATTTAGGCTAACAAAAACATCAAATCGTGACTCTGACTATTAGGGTAGTCCCGATAACCTAGAAATGAACCTAAATAGGAATTACTGAAATCACGACCTGACACCGTCGCCGTGACCTGTTTCAGACAGACTACCGCGGACGCGACGACTGGACGAGACGCCCCGGACAGACGACACACTCTCTACCGCAGGCAAGTGTACCCACTTGCGTTTTTGACCGTGCCTTGGTCTTAAATTGTTAGAACTGTTAGACTGTGAGAACCGGACGTGAAATGATAGCGTCCGGGTCGCCCTGACGGCTTAGACTTGACGACGAAGTCTAAGCCCGACAAATAACAACTTTGACACCGTAGGATTATCTTGTACGTGCGTGCGTGTGGACACCCTAGAATAACATCTCCCGTACACTGGTCGTGTCATGTCACTGTTACACAAAAAGCCTTCGGGCGTTTCAGATGCTCTCCTTGCGGGAGTGATCTCCGTGATACAAAAAGCCTTCGGGCATTTCAGATGCTCTCCTTGCGGGACTGATCTCCGTGATACAAAAAGCCTGCGGGCGTTTCAGGTGCTTCCCTAGTGGAAGTGATCTCTGTACTTCTTGTCCTGAGTTCTGGGGTTTGGGGTAGGGTTGAGCGTGCGCACGGGGAGATGGTCTGATCCCCCTCAACCCGTAAGGCGTGAACCCTTCGTGTCTCATGTGCCGTGTCATGTCCGTCTCGTCTTTTCTAGTTCCGTCTTGTCTTGACACCTTTAGGTTAGTCCCGTAGTCGGTAGCACCCGCTACGACTACTACCTGCTACGCTTTACTTTCCTGCTACGTTACTTCTTTTGTTACTTTGTTGTAACCCCAGCATGCTAATCAACCAGTAAAATGATGTTTAATAGTTCTGTACACTTGCAGTAGAGTCTGACTTTCTTTGTAGATTTTACCTGACGTACAGTTCCTTTCTTTGGTGTTGTACGTCAGGTGTCGAGCCGGAGTACGACGACCAGACCGAGCTACCCGAGGACGTAGAGCCGGAGGACGTCGATCCTGAGTACGTGCCCGAGGACGACCAGAGTTAGAGATCTCCACTGCTGATCCGAAGGTTCCATCTTAGTTATTGGGTGCGTAGCACCTTTTGTTTTCATGTCTATGTTGGGTGCTTGCACCGGTAGTTTCCTTTTCTGCAGTTGTAGCCCTTCGGGCGTTTTAGACTCTCAGTACTTCGGATATTTAATTTGGAGTAAAATGATTGTCTTTCTTTTTCATACTTTATTGTTCTGTACTAACATGCAGGGACATGTACCTTCGACTTGGAGTACCACACAGAGGCTTATTGGGTCCGGGCTTCTCGCCCCGGCCTAAGCGGGCCTCAGTCACGCTTCGCCTCCATTGTTTTGGGAAGCGGGGCGTGACAAAGATGATCCGTCTTCGAAATCAGATCACAAACTTTAAACAAGGAGGACAGGAGACATTGTATGAAGCCTGTGAGCACTTCAAGGACCTCCAACATCAGTGCCCAAACCATCGTATCTCGCCATGGGACTTGGTCTTAGCCTTCTAAAATGGAATGCGGTTATACACTAGAACGATCGTCGACGCCATGTAGAACATCATTATTGCTGGAAAGGAACCAGTTGAGACCCTGAGAATTCTGAAGGATATAGCAACCAATAACCAGCATTGGGAAGATGATCGGTCTACCATAACTATTGCCAAGGCTTCAGGAGGAGGCAGATTTGAAGTCAGCGAGGCGACAAACTTTGATGGTTGTCTCTACTCTCTCACTCTGCAGATGGCCTGGATGTAGCACAGAATCAGTGCTAGGCCTAGTTCACCCCCTGCCACAGCATACGCCACTTGTGAGAAGTGCGTTGAACAAGGGTTCCATGGCAGAAATTGCTCATACCACACGCCTCCTGCACCAAAAGGGGATGCCAATTACACCTCCGATGATAGAGGAGGCAATAAGGGTGCATACGAAAATCAAGCTTGGAGGAATCATCCTGATTTTCAATATGGGAATAGTAGCAGAGCTCAACAGCAGTCCCATCAATAGTAGCAGTAATCCTACCCTCAGCAGCAGCAACAAAAATGAGGGTAAAGGCCGTTTGTCTCTTATAGGCCACCAGGATATCAGCAACGCCAGCAGCCGCTACCTCCACCACCACCACTTCAGCAAAAATCCTCTTTGGAGTCCCCCATGGAGAAGTTCATAGAGGAGCAGGCAAAGCTCAACCGTGACAATGCAGATCACAACATGGAGCTTTCTACTATGGTGGAACAACTGACGGAGCAGTTGAGCCAACTTTCAAGAACGCAAGGCAAGCTTCCAGCCCAACCAAAGAAGAATCTAAGAGAGGGCGCATGCGCCATTACCACTCAGAGGGGCCTATCGACGAAGGACCCAGAGCCTCCTGTAATGATTCCAGTCACTCCAGTACCAGAGGAGGTGATAGATGAGTAGCCAGTAGCTGCTAATGGTGGTGACGATGAGGCTGAGGAGCAGCTTGTGAATCTTGAGAAAGATAGCCCTCCAGTGGGAAATAAGGTGATTAAAGAGAAGACGAAACCAGCTGAAAAGGAAAAGTAGAAGATGAACCCCGCTTCAGTACCATTCCCAAGTAGATTGGCAAAGGCCAAGATGGCGGAGAAGTATGCCAAGTTCATTGAGCTGCTGAAGGGTGTTTAGCTCAACGTCCCAATCATAGACGCCCTGAACGAGATACCCTCATATGCCAAGTTTCTGGAGGAACTAATTTCAGGAAAAAGGAAGGTTGAGCAAGTGATGTTGGCAGAGGAGCCATCGTCAATTCTGAGGAGTAACAAATTGCCGAAGAAGCTCCCGGATCCGGGGAGTTTCACCGTTCCAAGCTCCATTGGCGGCATCCCCATCAGAAGAGCACAAGTAGACCTGGGAGCCAGCATCAGCTTGATACCATTATCCATCTTCTAGCGCCTCAACACTAGGATAGAGCTAGAGCCAATGGCAATGATGATCCAGCTGGCAGATAGATCAGTGACACGATCAGTCGGTGTGGCCAGGGATGTCATACTACAAATTCCTGTTGGGGAGAGCATGCCGATGGATTTCGTCATCATGGACATATTAAAGGACGGTGGATCCCAGATCATACTTTGTCTCCCATTTATGGCGATAGCTGGGGTGCTAATTGATGTTAGAGAGGGCACTCTTTCCCTCAATGTGGGAAACATTAAGATGGAATTTCGGCTACTCAAGCCAATGAGGGAGAGAGCACCTTCTATGGATGTCGGCTATCTAGAGCTGATAGAAGATGAGCTCGTTGAATAGTTCACGGTTGAGTAGATCTTTTCTGACCCTTTGCTATAGAGCGAGGATCAAGGTGTAAACCCGCTGCATGACAAGGCGGTGGCGGCATACTTATAAGTGCTAGATGGGGACCCAGGTGCTGGATTAATCGCACATGAGCATGCCATGCTCGCCTTGGAGGATCACGACCCTGATGTCGTGAAGAAAAAAGAAATGGTTGTTGTAGCATCCTCAGGGTGCCACAAAGAGAAGAAAGGATCGAAGGTAAAAGAGGATGAGAGGATCGCTGAGGGTCCCACAGATACGTTTGACCGACCAGCTCCACATGGATTGGTCGGTAAGAACGACGGGAACATATCATGTGCTCTCAACATTTAGCCTCACTGATCATCAGGGGTCGAGCTAACGACCGTAAACAAGCACTTGGAGGGAGGCAACCCGACCTATTTACTCCTTATTTTAATTCTAGTTGAATTTTTCGTCCTTTTTAGATTAAAAAATTTTATAACTCAAAAATACTTGATGCATTCCAATTCTCACAGCAACTCGATGGTCACGGCATGTGTTGGATCAGGATCTAAGCCTAGAGGGGGGTGAATAGGCTAATAAAAATTCTTGTGCAACCCACGAGCAATCACAGGCAGTTATAGCAGATGCAGAGTAAATAATAAGCAATCACAAAGTACGCAGCAGATTTACCCTGGTTCGGTCGTCCCAAGACGTACATCCAGCCCCAAGAAGATACTAGCATTAATATATTTCTTTGTACAACTACAATGAACTATGAGCCCCAACTCAACTCTTACCTAGTTCGTACCACACTCCCCGAGTGCAAAACACTATTAACATAGTAAATGCTTTGTCTTGACAAGCCCCAACTCGTCAAAACCCCCTTGTCTAGTCTCAGACTAAACAAGTCCAAAAATGTCACATAGTGTTAAAGTTTCCCATACAAAGATCGCTAATACTACAAAAATATAATAATAAAGAGTTTAGGAAATCTCAGTTTGTGTAGCGGTAATCGTCTCTGTCAATCAGCTCAAGTCAGATCGCATCTGACAGGATGTAGTCGCCAACGTCACGTCCTTCGTTGAAACTTGCAGCCTAGGTGTTCTTGGCTCCTTGAAACTTGCGGCCTTGAGCATGGATGTGTGCCTTGGATGTTGATGCAATGGAGACTTCCCTTGGATGTTTGCACAATGAAGGATGGAGGTTCCCTTTGATGTTCTGGCCTAGGAGGAGGGGACTAATACCTTGCAGCCTTGGTCTTGGAGTCTCTTGAAGGGTTGCACACTTGGAGGAAGAAGAAGAAGCTTGCAGCCTTGTGCTTGATGGCTTGTAATGGAGAGGTCTTGACGTGTGTTTATATTTTATATATTCACGCACACCTTCTTTGTGATTTTCCGTTATTTTCCGTCGTTCCGTACCCTTTCTCTTGTGATTTTTAGTTTTCTTTCACTTCTTTGTGTTTTTGTGTAAATGCAGGAGATTGCTAGCGTTGGGGACGTATAAAGAAGATATCACGAGTCCCCGGAGCAACGAGAGGAGTCACGCGCGATACAGAGGGTCAAACGTCAACGAAAACCAAGTTTAAGCCCTCAACCAATCGGGTGGACACAGCCAACCGATCGGTTGATGCACACGTATCTCACCCAGACAGGAGCTGAAGAGAAGAGCAGCTCACCCGATCGGTTCAGTGATCGGGTGAGATCGACAGAGCTCTCTGTCTTTTTGAGCGTAATTCCAACCGATCGGGTGACATCTCACCCGATCGGTTCAGTGACCGGGTGAGATCGACAGAGCTCTCTGTCTTTTTGAGCGTAATTCCAACCGATCGGGTGACATCTCACCCGATCGGTTCATCTGAAGCTGAAAATATACAAACGACGACCTGGTCACACCACCCGCTCTCCTCAGCACCCGGTTGAAGCTCCTGAAGCCCGATGGCGAACGCGATCAGCGGTTCACCTGATCGGTTGATACTTCAATCGATCGGGTGACCTCGTTTTTTATATATATCTGACCTAGGGTTTTCAGACACGAATCCTGTAATTTTTTCTGTCTTTTTGTCTTGCGACGGCTGGAATTTTCTTCTGTTTTGTAAGTGTTCTGATTACTTTGAAACTTTAATATTGTCTTAATATCATTGCTAGCAGCTGTTCTCTATTGCCTGATCATGATTTTTACCGTTGAAATTTGTTTAGATTGCATTTTAGCCATAATTTGTGAGTACTTACCAAATCTGGGATTTTGGTGGAAACCCCTTAGTGGGTTCTCCCTAGAACGACCATATGAATAGGATTTAGATGGGATTTAGGAATTTAGATGGTTGCACAGGGTGTTTCATTGTCATTGGCGGGAGAAAGACTGCCTCTGACCATCGGGCCAAGGGGGAATAAACTTGGCGGTTGACTCCCTAGCCACAGCTCACGCCCTTAGCGTAGACATTGAATCCTAGTGTGTGGGAACGGCAGGATGAGATGTTGGGAGTAATCGTTGCGAGCTTAGTGCTATCGAAGTCGGTCGGTGTTAATGGACATGGGAATGTCCACCGACCAAACTCGGGTAGTCCTAGCGTATCATCCTAGGCATCGACCGGAATATCGAGCCCATGGGACGCTAGGTATCACTCTTAGAGCCAACGTCTCACCACTAAACCCTAAATCCAATCGTGTTCTTATCTGTCGGTCGTAATAGTGAGAGCACATGATAGGGCGGAAACCGAAGTCCTAGGTTTCCTTTTATATCGTTTATCCTTCGTATCTATATTCTGTGACAACCGACCGATCGTTCGGGCTAGCTCACCCATTGAGTGAACCGGTTCCTTTCTGAATACAAGCACAACACACGCCTCCCTGAGTTCGACCCCCAAGCCACACTACAACACCGTGCGCTTGTGGTATAAATATTTAAATCTGGTATCCCCGATCCTATTGCACTTGTATGCTCAAATCTAGGGGACGTCAAGCTTTATGGCGCCATTGCTGGGGAGGCAACGTGTTCGTTTTCTTTTAGGACCCTGTGAACCCTAGAGTCTAGTTCACATCCTCACCTCGCGATAATTTTTGCATTCTATATTTTCATTTTTTATTTTCTATTTTTATTTTCTGTTTTTATTTGTTTCTATATCATACTTGCTTCACAGGTGTTTGTTAATTTTTCATGCGCAGGAATACAGTGAGTCTTGACAACTTGATTCCTCTTGATCAGGAGATAAACGCCACCGTGAGGCGTCTAAATGCAGAAAGCAGAAGAAGGGAAGAAGCTGAAACCATGGGGGAAAACACTCCTCCCCAGATGTCCTTGCTGGAGTACTCGATGTCATCCATCGGGTCCTCATCCAGCATCCAACCTCCGGCCATTACGACCACGAATTTCGAGCTAAAGCCATCATTAGTGACGTGGATCCAGCAAGATCAATTTTCAGGGGCACCCATGGGGAGCCCAATTGAGCAGCTGGACTCCTTCTTGGAGAAGTGTGACACATTTAGGATCAACGGTGTCACGGCTGAAATTATCCGGCTCAAGTTGTTCCACTTCTCTCTGCGGGGTAAAGCCAAGCAATGGCTAAGGGGAAAGGATCCCAATACCTTCACGACTTGGGTGAAGTTGTCCAATGCTTTCTTGAGCAAGTTCTTTCCCCCGGAGAAGACGATGAAGTTGAGGAGCGAGATCTCTTCCTTCTCCCAAGCCAGCCACGAATCCCTGCACGAGGCATGGATGAGATACAAGGAGATGCAGCAGAGATGCCCTCACCACGAGCTCCCAAAATGGCAGATCATAAATCTGTTCTACAATGGGTTGAGAGACGACATGAAATCTTCGATGGATGTCGCGGCTGGGGGTCCTTTATGTCGAGAAGCGAGGAAGATGCCAGTAAAATTCTAGAGAGCATGGCATCAAATAATGAGAGGTGGTACGATGAGCATGCCACGCCCAGATCTAGAGGTCTGCACAGAGTCGAAGAGGTCGACAAATTATCTAGCAAATTTGATTTTCTATGGACTCAGATCTCGACACTTATGGTAGGAGCTGGTGGTGCCAACACCCAACTAGTGGCAGCAGTGGAAGCAGAAGTCATGGGACACTTTGTTGGTGGTGATATCTCATCACCAGTGGATCAAGATAGCGCACTTTTCTTCAACCCGACGGGTAACGTGCCATATCCACTAAGGACTAGCTCAAATCCGGCTTATTCTCCCAATAACTGAAACCACCCCAACCTGAGCTATAGGGCACCATATCAGCAGCCCCAGCAACCACAGCAACAATTATATCAGCCACTTCGGCAGTAGCAGCAGCAGTACCAGCAACAACAGCAGCCCCAACAAATGTACCAGCAGTATCCCCCTAGGAACCAGCAGCCCATGCAGTAGCAGCAGCCATATGGCCAACAACGAGTAATCTCCCCGGTCGAGAGCCTCTTGACCCAATATATCACAAACCAGGAGAAAATCAATTTGCAACTGCAGATGGGCCAGAAGACCTTGACCGAGCAAGTGACCCAGCTAGGGATGTAAGTGGCGAATCTGCAAAGGGCGCAGAGCCTATTGCCAGGTCAGCCAGAGGTCAATCCCAGGGGGCCGATCAAACATTTGTGCTAACGCATGATCATGTGAATGTGTCTGCTATCGTCTTGAGAAGCAGCACACAAATTCCTACTATGGAGGCCGCCAAAGAGCCCGAAGCTCCATTGGTCGATGGGCGACCAAGTGAAAAAGCAAATGACGATGGAGCTTCGTCATCAAAGACCGTGACTCCAGAGGGAGTCTCTGAGGAAGAGAAGAAGAAGAACGAAGAGGGTGACTTGAGAGTCTTCAAGCCCGTGGTGCCATTTCCCCAACGACTTGCTAAGGCAAAGATTGATGAGAAATACGGCAAGTTCTTTGATATGGTGAAAGACTTGAGCTTCCAGATCCCTTTCCTCGAAGCCATAGAGACTATCCCCTCCTATTCGAAATTCCTGAAGGACTTGGTGATGAGGGGTTCCAGAAAAGAAAAAGTCGTCCTCACAGCGGAGTCCAGCGCTCTGATTCTACGAGCGAATCTGCCCAAGCTCAAGGACCCAGGTAGCTTCTCTATCCCATGCACGATAGGAGAAGTGAAGATAAATCGGGCGCTCTTCGATTTGGGTGCGAGCGTCAGTCTGATGCCTCAATATTTATTCAAGAGGATCAGAATGGGGGACCTTGAACCCACAGGTATGACGCTATAACTTCCAGGCAGATCAGTCAAGTATCCGGTGGGGATTTTGGATGACCTTCCAGTAAACATCAGAGGCGTGCATGTGCCTGTAGATTTTGTTGTGATGGACATGCCAGAAGACAATCATACCCCGATCATCCTCGGGAGGCCTTTCATGGCGACCGCTGGCGTGTTGATTGATGTGAAGAAAGGGAAGCTGTCCCTAAACGTGGGTGACCAGAAGGTCGAATTTGATTTGGGGCTATCTATGAGCATCCTCCGGTTGACCAAGGCTGCAATATGCTAGACGTTGAAGAAGAAAGAGCAGTAGAAGCTGGAGCCTGGGAAATTCTCTCGAGGAACCCCCCCCCCCCCCCCCGATAGCTTGGGGGACCTTGAGGAGCATGTCGGTTTGAAAGAAGAAGAAGTTGCTCGAGAAGCGGGTGTCTCACAGACGACCCCTCTCGGATTCAAGAAGGTCACTCCGACGAGGAGCAAGGGAAAAGAGCCCATGGGGCTCACTTCTGATGAGATCCGAATACTTCAAAGAGTAGCGGTAGACACCAATGTGAGGGAGAAGCCCCCGGACACCGCCAGCGGAGGGATCGTCGAGTGCGTCTACTTATCACCACTGTCAACACCAAGAGACACCGCTCCAAGTGCTGAACGGATGCTGATCTATGGGCATTACCCGCATCAACCACCTTGATGATCACATACCGGGCGTCGAGCAAACGACGTTAAACAATAGCGCTTCATGGGAGGTAACCCATGTTCTAATCCTTCGTCTTTATTTTTAGGATTATTTTTCTTATTTTTGATGAATAAATTCAGCAACGGGGGTTTTCGTCGGAAGAACTTTGATGAATTTTGTGTTTTGTGCAGGAAATCATCCCCAACCGATCGGGTGATGAGTCAACCGATCGGTTGGGCTGTGTCTGAAGATGGCCCTTATCTGAATATCAGCCAACCGATCGGGTGGCAAAAATGGCAGACTGGGTGGCAGATCGTGTGAGCATGGCAGAACTCTCGGACTTTTTGGGGTTAATTCAACCGATCGATTGAGCTGAAGGGGAGATCGTGTCACTGTCTGGGTGAAGTCGACAGTGCTCTCGGAAAAATTGTGAAGCGGCCAACCGATCGGGTGAAATCTCACCCGATCGGTTTGCCTGTAGCTGCCTTCCAACGAAATTTTTCGAAAATCGCCTCAACCGATTGGGTGAAATATAACCCGATCGGTTCGCCTAAACCCTATAAATACCCCGACTCAACCTACTTCATTTCTTCACCCGAACCGCCCAGATCTCCCCGTCGTTTCGCATTCTCTCCCTCTCAACCGGCCACCACTCTCACCCGCATGATCTCCACTCTCTCTCAAACGATCTCCCCACTTCTCTCCATCTCTCTCTCATCATCACCCCTTCCCCACTCTCATTCACCCTAATTTACGCCCTAGCCCTAGCCGTGTTTCCCCATTTCGAAAATTTGTTGGATCGAAGTGCTACGGCTTCACACTTCTCTCAATTACGCTACGTGGGGTGTTTTGCGAGCAAAGAATCGCTTCGCTACTGGATAAATTCATTCTTGAGCTCTATTTTAATATTGCCCTAGTTATATATTTTTGCTCTATCGTCATTTGGTCGTGGGCATTCATGTAGACTTGCATGCACTTGCACCACACACTATCATGGCCAGGGACAAAGATAAGGGTAAGGCTATCATGCATAAGGATGAGCCGTCTCGCAAGAGACGGAAGTCCACACGTCCACCTAGTTCACGTCCTCCTCCTACACCGCCTTCACAACCCCCTCCCCAACCCATCGTTCCCGTTGTGGACCCACTGATGGAACCGCGGGGATACCGTTTCTTGAGTCGTGAACAAAAAGATGTTTATAATCGACTCAACAAATGGTCACACCTATCCACTAGGTTTGCACATGCCTAAACTCTGATCGATCTCAAAGTTTTCTCCGAGGTCAAGACCCTATTCGCTAACCTAGGATGGGTACCTTTCCTAAACTCCCATGCCCAATCTTACCCCGCCCTCACACTAGAATTCCTATCTTCCCTCAAATGTGAGGCGGGGTCCACTGTCAATTTCCGCGTCCGAAACCGAACCATCCGCACACACCTGGACACAATCAATCTCATTTTCAGTTTTCCCATTCTAGGCGACGACGACATCCGTCCCTATGAATATTATCGCGACTTCGATGTCGAGATTTTTTGGGGTCGCCTCATCCTCCACGACCGATATCCTCAAGGCAAGGCCAAGGCCTCCTCGATCATCCACCCAGTATTTCGTCTAGCACCGCATCTTATCTAGCAGTTTCTTTCCCAGGGATGAGTCAGGTACCGTGACTATCCCTGACCTTTTTATTTTGTGGGCTATGACTTTTAATTTTATTCGCAGTGCTGACAGGTTTTCCTTTGAGGCCCCTTGCATACCTATTAATGGTGGCGCTTGGCTTATTCATAAATCACTTGTTATTAGCCGTGCCGGCAAGGGCAAGTATTGTTGCGGGGGCCTCATTACTATCATTGCTTCGCATCCACCGTACGGTATTGTCATCCCCCTAGATTTGCCCTATGCCGCAGGATCTACATATATAGATCTTGATGTCCTGTGGCACACTCATATGATCAGGCCTCATGTCGACGGTCGGTTTACCTTCTACTATGGTCACCCCCTGCTCCTTACACCATTCTGCCCAATCCAGATCGTATGTCTCTCATTCTAGTGGCAGATTGGACGTTCCCTCCTGACCCAGAGTTTCTAGGGGGATTACATCTTCAGTTCCATATCCCTGACGCAGCACGACCACCGTCCACTGCCGCCCACTTAGGCGTGCATGATATTCCTACGTCTAGAGGAGACCCCGGGGCTGGCCCTAGTCGTGCCACCCTGGCTTCTATCCCTATCACTTCCACTGTCCGTCTGGCCACTACTTCTTCCGTTCTTCGAGCCACCTCTGCTCGTCTCGCTCTTGAGACTGAGTTAGCTTCTCTAAGTGCTGGCGCATCTACCTCCACCCCCTCGGACCTGTCCTCTTCCTTCCCCTCTCATCCATGTTTCCTCGCACTCGAGTGAAACGCCACCATCCTCCGCATTCTTACTCACATCCACGGTCCGCCTCCACCCACTCCTCCCCCTTCACCTCCTCCATCACCTCCTCGACGATCATCCCCTCCCGCCACTACCGCTTCCATTCCCTCCACTACATATCCACACACCATTTCCGACCCACTACCTCCACCACCCTCCACTTCCATCGCCGCATACACTCACCGCAGGAAATTGCCAGTTCGCTCAAGATCACTTCCCTCACCTACTTCATTGGCTACCGTATCTCTCCCACTCACCATCATCACCACCACTCCACCCATTGTTCATACCACCACCGCACCCATCCATCCACCTCCTCCACTTTCTCCACTTCTCCGCACACCCACCACCTCTCCCACCCACACCCCTACAGTCTCTTCCGAGGAGGACGAGGACAGTTCCTCTCCTGCATTTTGATTTCTTTCTTTTTCTTATCTGATCTTCCCCCTAGCATTTTTCTGCACCTCCATGATCATATCATATTGCTAGCATTGTCATGTCCAGCTTGGGGGAAATCGCTTTTTATGTATGTTGTCGTGTGAAGTCTTTGTGGTGTGTCTGTTTATATGTGTTCTTATTTGTGTGTTTCTTTTCCTTTATTTTTCAGTTTTGTTTCGGTGTTTTTCTTGTTTGTCATTATTTTTGAGTCGGTGCGTACCGCCCTTTTTTCATTGCCCTCCCGTACTTAATACTATTGCATTGAGGGCAATGCAAGTTTCAACTTGGGGGAGTGGCACTTTGTGCGTCAGTTGTGTCTTTTTCTTCGTTTTTGAGTCATTTTTATCGTGTTTTTCTTTTTCTTCTCTTCTTTTTATCTCCCTCTCCTAGAGATGACCCCATATGATGAATTGCCACAGAAACACACACACCTATCATAGCTACGATTATCACTTTCACTAACCCTAGGAAGCCGAGTCCTATTGCATTTCATGCATCGTGGGTTCACTTTGCTTTTGTATGAGTCGTGTGTCGTGACTAGTTAGTTAGTGTACTTTTACTTTGTGATGTTGATTTATATACATGTCCTTGGTTGACCCCTAGATTATTATGCTTCGATTTGAATATGCGGTATTTGCTTCTACTGTCTGCTTCAATATGCATGGAATATATTTATATCATATACTTCAATTCGCATGTGTCGGGATTCCACAAATAGGACTAGGATAACCAATTTAGCTTATGCTCTGATTTGCGAGAAATATCTCCTTTGCCCAAGTGTTTAGATTCCGATTTCTTTTTTGTTTTACTTGGTGTAAATCCCCTCGTCATGTACCGTTCTCCCACTTGGGAGAGTACACATGTATATATCCCAAAATCCAAAAAAAATCAAAAAAAAAGAGAGAGAAAAGAAAACCCCAAAAAAGAAAAGAAAAGAGAAAAGAAAGAAAAAAACATGTATAGCCAAAAATCCAAAAAATACAAATACACAAAACCCAAAAAAATTCCATTGTGAATATTTTCCTACCTACCGAGAATAAAGGGAAGGCGAGAATTTGCACTGAGTGTTCTACTCCACACCTTCTCAACCTCCATCGTTTTCAAAAACACTTAGCATATGATCTTTCTAGAGGTTATCTAGGCGATAGTGTGGTGATTTCCTAGTCTCTAGCGTGGAGTCCCCGATGTATGATACGCTTCTATTCTTATACTCTTCTCATGCATGCTTGAGCTACTATTCACAGCAGTTTTGAATTGAATCGATATTTGGGTCATTCCTTGGGTATGTGTATATGGAGCCTTATTGCACAATGTAGATAGCAACAACATCTGCTAGCACACGACCACACTCACTCGTGCTTCACTACGTGGGCCCATGACACTTGTTTGGACACATATTCCTTGGTTTAGTGTTGTGTTTTGTCACATGCTTTCTTAGTGTGGCGTGTTTGATTTTGTTGGCTCTGACAGGGATCTAGGATTTTGTTTTCTTTTTCTCTCTTTCTCTCTCTATTTTTCCCTCCGAGCTCCTACTCTCACTCGGCTTCCTCGAGGATGAGGAAGGGTTCATCTTGGGAGATTTTGACGTGCGTTTATATTTTTTATATTCACGTACGCCTTCTTTGTGATTTTCCATTGTTTTCCGTCGTTCCGTACCATTTCTCTTGTGATTTTTAGTTTTCTTTCACTTCTTTGTGTTTTTGTGTAAATGCAGGAGATTGCTAGCATTGGGGACGTATAAAGAAGATATCACAAGTCCCCGGAGCAACGGGAGGAGTCACGCGCGATCTAGAGGGCCAAACATCGAAGAAAACCAAGTTTCTGCCCTCAACCGATCGGGTGGACACAGCCAACCGATCGGTTGATGCACACGTATCTCACCCAGACAGGAGCTAAAGAGAAGAGCAGCTCACCCGATCGGTTCAGTGATCGGGTGAGATCGACAGAGCTCTCTGTTTTTTTAGCGTAATTCCAACCGGGGTGACATCTCACCCGACCGGTTCATCTGAAGCTGAAAATCAACAAACGACGACCCGGTCACACCACCCGCTCTCCTTAGCACCTGATTGAAGCTCCTGAAGCCCGATGGCGAACGCGATCAGCGGTTCACCCGGTCGGTTGATACTTCAACCGATCGGGTGACCTCGTTTTTTATATATAGCTGACCTAGGGTTTTCAGAAATGAATCCTGTAATTTTTTCTATCTTTTTGTCTTGCGACGGTTGGAATTTTCTTCTGTTTTGTAAGTGTTCTGATTACTTTGACACTTTAATATTGTCTTAATACCATTGCTAGCAACTGTTATCTATTGCCTGATCATGATTTTTATCATTGAAATTTGTTTAGATTGCATTTTAGCCATGATTTGTGAGTAGTTCCCAAATCTGGGATTTTGTTGGAAACTCCTTCGTGGGTTCTCCCTAGAATGACCATAGGAATAGGATTTCGATAGGGTTTAAGAATTTATATGGTTACGCGGGGTGTTTCATTATCATTGGTGGGAGAAAGACCGCCTCTGACCATCGGGCCAAGGGGGAATAAACTTGGCGGTTGACTCCCTAGCCACAACTCACACCCTTTAGCATAGACATTGAATCATAGTGCGTGGGAACGACAGGATGAGATGTTGGGAGTAATCGTTGCGAGCTTAGTGCTCCCGGAGTCGGTCGGTGTTAATGGACATGGGAATACCCACCGACCAAACCCAGGTAGTCCTAGCGTATCATCCTGGGCATCGACCGGAATATCGGGCCCATGGGACGCTAGGTATCACTCTTAGAGGCAACGTCTCACCACTAAACCCTAAATCCAATCATGTTCCTATCCTTCAGTCGTAATAGTGAGAGCACATGATAGGACGGAAACCGAAGTCCAAGGTTTCCTTTTATATCGTTTATCCTTCGTATCTATATTCTGTGACAACCTACCGATCGTTCGGGCTAGCTCACCCATCGGGTGAACCGGTTCCTTTCTGAATACAAGCATAACACACTCCTCCCTGAGTTCAACCCCCAAGCCACACTACAACACCGTGCGCTTGCGGTATAAATATTTAAATCGGGTATCCCCGATCCTATTGCACTTGTATGCTCAAATCTAGGTGACGTCAGGTCTCTTACAAGTTGTGCAATGTAGAAGATGTAGGACTCTTGGAGTATTGCACAATAGGAGGGATGATGGCTTGCATCTTACGCAATTGATGAAGAAGATGAGATCTAGTATGATTGCGCAAGGAGCTATGGCAATGGAGTTCTTGGCTTTGAGTTTGGACAGGCTTGCAATGGGGAGGATGAAGCAAGTTGCGCAATGTATGAAGGGGTTGATTTGCAAGGTTGCGACATGAGATATGGGGTGAAGATTTTGGCCGGCCTCCCTCGTGGTTCTATTGTGTTTTTGCCCTTTCAAATTATCTCTCTTTGGAAGATGTGTTTATATAGGAGAGGATGGGATATAATAGAATCAATTAGAATCCCATAATTGATGGAGATTGAAAGGAATCCTAACTTGAATATGATTTGAATGAGTCACCATGGATATGAAGATTGAATATAGATGGCTATAGGATTTGAATTTGAATATCTATAAGAGTTCATTTAATCACCATTGATTTGCATGAGATTCTCTACATCTCTCCATCTTTGACCAAGTCTTCAATTTGCATGGCTGTAGGATTTGATTCATGCACCAATTGATTTGAATCAATTCAAATTTGAATCAATTCAAATATGTATTTGAATTGATTTCCTCCTTATCTCCCCATCTTTGACTTAGTCCAATATTTGTATCCATTATCTCCATCTTTGACTTAGTCCACTTGGCTAATGCATGGCAAATTCTCCATCACTTTTACTTAGTCTCTCTTTGAGTATTAGCAAGAGTGCCATTCCTGAAAACACTTAACATACACATTAAATCGTTTACACACATTTGTTATCATCAAACACGAAGTCATTGATCATTGTATCCAATTACACGTTGTATCCTACAATCTCCCACTTTTGATGATGACAAACTAATATAAGATTTGCCATAACGATTCAAATGATATTATCGTGACATGTGTGGGTGAAGTGTGATAATGGAGGATGTATGCAATATGAAACAAGTGCAACAATGATGTGCAACATACAAGCATGCAACCAATGATGTTTCAAACATACAAGCATGCTCCCCATTTATTCATGCTCCCCCTTGAACACATATTCACATATTCATCAATGCTCCCCATTAAACATATATTCATATATACAACATATAAGCATTAATGCACAAATCTTATCAATATTTTCTCCCCTTTTGTTATCATCAAAAGTGTATAACGAAGTCAAATTTCATACCACATGCAAACTAAAAAGTATTATAAATTACAACTAGCACTTGCATGTAGACATTCATAGAATAAGCATTTCAAATTCAATGAGAATTATAACATATACTTCAACACCTTCAAGGAGAATTTTTAGAAATTCAACCAAAACCAGTCCACATTTTCCATTAAATATGAAACCACCTTGGATTGATTTTCCACATCTCATTAAAAATGAGTTCAAGTTACTACACCCAAAAACATAGCATATAAGGACTCTTAGATATGGGGGTGGCATTTCTTAATGAGTATAACACCAAAGCTAAAGATTACCTGTAAAGCTTATGTTGGATACTTGTGGGTATTGTCGTTGCCAAGGATTGTATCTATTTTTCATACTGAGCTATTTTCATTCTTTTTCAAAAAAAATTCATATTCAATTCTTTTGTGCTCAATTTTTATCCATGGCAAGACACATCATATCCCTTAGATTTTCAGTTATTTTTCATCCTACATTCACTTTCCAATATTTCATAAAAGATGTCTCCAAATGTACAACAAAATTTAATGCTCGTGAAAGTGAAAGTGTAGGTGTAGAAATCAAATTATTCTAATCATTAAACATGTTATGGATATTTAGAAAATCAAACATGTGTATGTAGCCATAACAATAATACATCAATTTCTACATGGATATGGGTATCATTCATTAATATTACTTAATTGAATCAAAAGAAAGATGTACATTAAGCACCATTTTTATTGCTTTTTGTGTTTTTCATTTTTTTTGTTTTTGTTTATAAAGAACTAAGCTAGCAAGCAAACAAACTAGCGCACAAATAAAAAACAAATCAAGCACACACACAAAATGATATGAAGGTATGCATTAAGTTCAAAAAGAAAAATCATACTTAATAAGATGCAACATTCAATTCATAGTTCCTAGCCACCTCCATCTTACCTACATGGAAGCTGTTATGTGTGACCTTGGAATCCAACAAGTTCCACTTATGTTAGTCATCAAATTTTTAGGAGTCTACACTTCCTTAAACTTTATGTTTGTGTTCCTAAATTTGTAATAATAAGAGGTATGACCAATGTTACCACATGTAAATCACTTTGCATGAAGATTTCCAACCTTTGTTGTTTCAATATGAACTTTTCTACACTTTGTCTTTTCAACATTTTTAAAACCATATCCTAGTCCTCGCATATTATTTCCATAAAGTTGATTTCCAAGAATAACATCCTACGATTGTTTTCCAAATGAAAATTTCTTAATGGACAATTCTATGTGCGTGACTTTGGATTTCAATAAAGCATTTTCATTCACAAGCAAAGTGCATTTATTAATGAAAGCTTTCTTGTTTTCCTCTTCTTTCTTTTCAAAATCAATCATTTTCATTTTAAGCTCATTATTTAGCATGCCCATTTTTTCAATAAGCACTTTATTTTCAGTTTCATGATTAATCAGTTTTTCTTTATACATGCTAATATCACTTAACAAAGTTGGACTAGAAATACAATCAATTTTTTCATGCGAGCTAGAATTCTCCTTTTTCAACATATTAATGGTAGAATTACATGCAATAAGTTTTTCTTTCAGATTATCAATTTCTTCAGACATGTCACAATTTTCTTTTTGCAATACAAAACTAGAATTTCTATTGCATTCTACGGTAGATTCTAGATCAACAATTTTATCAGACATGTCACAGTTTTCTTGTTGCAATATAAAGCTACCATTCTTATAGCTATCTAAGGTAGATTCTAACTCATCAATTGTATCTAGCTTTCCCTAACAAAAATTCACAAGTTCAATTTTAGTGCCAGATTTTACCTCATTGTGTTTTACCATTAAGCAGAGGGAGGTGTGCGCAGTCTCCTCAATCTCATTTTTGCTATTGTCATCCCACGTTAACTTTAGAGCTTCTCCATTCTTTTCTGCTGAATTATTATTCTCTTGTGGGCAATTTCTCTCGAAGTGTCCCTTCCTCCTACATTTAAAACATTCAACTTTATCAACTGTATTCTGTTCAGAAGTATTTCTAGGAGGATTATATTTATTAGAGCGATTAAATCTTTGTGCCATTTCAGTTCTTCCTTGCTTTGTCTTGATGTATCTACTGAACCCTCTTACCATCAGGACATGCTCCTCAGCAAGATCATCGTCGTCATCTTCGCTAGCTTGAAGAGCTAGTGGTTTTGGAGCCTTTTCCTTTGGTTTCTCTCTTTCTTCAATGTTATACAGCTCAAGCTCGTGTACCATCAAGTTACCTATTAAGTCCTCCACTCTTATTTGTGATAGATCTTTAGCTTCTTGAATGGCAGTGACTTTAGGTCGAAACGAGCTTGGGAGCGCCCTTCAGATTTTCCTTATCTGCTCAAGACTAGAGTATGGCTACCAAGGGAGCTAGACTTGTAAACGATGTTGGTGAACCTCGCAAACACCTCTGAGATGGATTCTAATGGAAGCATGTGAAAGCTCCCATACTCTGTGCTCAGTAAGGCGAGTCTAGACTCCTTCACCTATGACGTTCTCTCATGCGTCACCTCCAGCATATGCCATATTTCTGACGCAGTTTAACAATGTGAGATACAACTAAATTCAGATTTATCAAGAGAGCAAATAAGCGCATTCATAGATTTACCATTAAGAGAATAAAGACTCCAATCAGCATCATCCCATTTTTCTTCAGATTTTAATACTTCATTGTCTTCAATTTTAATCATGGGTGGTTTATAGCCATTTTCAACAATTTTCCACACTTTATAATCAACAGACACTAAATAAATTTTCATTCTAGATTTTGAATAAGCATAATCAGCACCATTAAATTTAGGGGGTCGTGATATGTACTAACCTTCAGCAAAAGCACAATCAATGGAATTCATGGTCAATCTAGCCTAGATCCTCTAACCTAGCTTTGATACCACTTGTTGGATCTGGATCATGTAGGAAGACGTGTGCCCTTGAGGCATTTATCCTTAGATTAATCATCTTGTTCTAATAATTATATGGTATCAATTATCCTAAGTATGAATTCGTAGAATCAAATACGTAGATAATTTCCTTAGACTTATAGTCAGGTCACTACTTATCCAGATGTAGATCTCGATTATGAGAAGTTAGCGATCGATTAGAAACTTAAGTCTTAAATGGTTCATGGTCATAGATGTGTCGAGAATAGGATATCGACACGTCGGTTAGACCATTGTGTCTTTGTCTTACCTTAGGATAATGATGATCTCATAATCATTCGACTTGGCAAAGTTGGAGACGAGACACAGGTACTCATTAGAGAATGAGTTCACTGAACGACCAACTTAGAGTTATTAAATGGTTAAGCTTTAACTAAACTGTCAATAATAACTGTAGAGTGATGATAGGCTAGTTGGTCCTTAAGACCTGAAGTCATCAGTATGAACCTGTGAATGGATAGTGTCACTTAGATCTATGATCTAGCTTCTAGGCTCGGCCTGCTGAAAGATCTTAGGTTGGGTGACACCTGAAGTTCACGAGGAAAGTAGATGACTGAGATGGGATTCGTCTCTTCCGTTAAAGGGAAGTTAGTGTCACTAGATCAGTACGGTCTTTGTGTTAATCCCCGGCCGGGGTACGTTGTAGGATGTACAACGTGAATACAACAAAGGCAGCTGTATACTGACCAATGCTGGCTATTGGGGTTGACGGTAAACCATACCCTAGGCCATGCAGAGACACAGTCTTGACGAAGGGACTAAAACTGTAGAATTCATCACTGACACAGTCAGAGTGATCCCAACGACGTTCATCATTGGGTCGATCACGTAAGTATGATTCTGAAACAGGGACGACGCCTGCTGCTCGTGGTTACCATCGTCTAGGGGTTTCGAGCCCCAACCTGTAGTAGGGTCAGGCTGTAGGGTCTCACACCGAGTAGTATCCACGTCTTAGTAATATGAAGAAAGTTAAGAGTAATTCATTCGATGAAATGGAATTTTAAGTTTACAAGTTAGTTGCGAGTTCAATTTAATAGGGAACAATTTTTGCATATGATGCAAACCAGATTAAATGTTTCATAAAATTGTTTATGACTATATTTAATAGGAATCATGTAACGGCCGTTTTTTGACCGTGGTATTTTCTACACGTACGACTCTTTTCGTGTGCATATTTTATTTGGCATCTTCTTAGATCTGGACTATGCGATCTGATATGTCGTTGTGACCGAATGGAAGAGTAGTTATTTGTGGGATTTTTAGTGAACGTCATTTCACGGGTCGTTTTCCCACAAATCAGCTTTGATTGGAGAGACGTCGTGACTTTAGACTTCGACGCCGGACCTTTTTATTTTTAGTTCGTTTTCCATGGACCAAACGTGCGATTGACCAATGTACCCCGAGCCACTTGTCGTCACGGTCGTCCCGATATTTTTTTCATAATATTCGGACACCGTTAGCCCAATCTAACCCACTAATCAAAATCAAAGCCCAATTGGCCTTAACCCAAATTCAAATTCAAACTTAACCCAAATCTATTTGCATTGCCTACGTATCATGAAAATTCTCTAGGCTATCCACACCCTAAATGAACCCCCTCCCTCTCACACACCCTCTCTCCTCTTAACCAAAAGTGTACCCCCTTTAACCCCCATTTAGCAAAACTTAGCATGTATATAGCCCTCTCACGCAAAACCCCTTGGGAATAAATTCACAGCTACCGCCCCCTATATTTCCCACACACCCAAGCTTCTGGCCGCCGGCGAGGCCTCACCGGCCATCATCCGGCCACCACCTACTTCCCCTCTCCTCTTCCCTCTCTCCTATCTTCTCTCTCTCCCTTGAAACCCGTCACAAACCCCCATGGCCGCAAGTTCCTTGGACAGCTGCCCTAAAGCCCGTGCTCCGGCCATTCTTGCCATGCTCTGGCCATCATAGTCGCCTCCGACAACTCTCTGGCCTTCCCCATCCTCAACAAGCCCCTTCTCCCTTCATCCTCTCTCTTCTCTCCCCTTGAAACACCCAAAACTCCCCAAGATCTACCATGGCCAAAAATTCTTGACAGCCTGCGTCGTCACCGGAAAAACCCATGCCCGGCTGTCTCTGGCCACTTCCAACAGCCAGCTCTGCCTCCACTCGACTCCCCTCAAACTCCTCTATCATCTGCAAATCTCCTCCCTCACTTCTCTCATCTCTATCTCCTCAAAATCCCCTTGAAACCAAGCCCTAACGGCAGTTTTGGACATACTTGCGTCTGAAACTTCGACGCCGGCGCCCGACCACCTCTGTCCACCGCCGGTGACCACTCCACCACCACCATATCCCCCTCGACCCCCTTTAACTACTGCATGTCCCCTTTGACCCCTCTAGTCGCTGTTTTTCTGCTGTGACGCACGACAATGACCATTGTGCAAATCTGTCCTCTTCGTTTTCTCACGGCCGGCCGCCGCCATGCCCAGCCACCGTCGGCCACTCACCAGGCCGAGCAAATCCCCATTGACCACCTTCAATCCCCAGCAGCCCCCTTTGCTCCTAGGAATTCACACGCGTCACCGATATCGCGTGTTTTCCCCTGACGTTGCCGCCGCCGTGTAGATCGGTTGCGCTACCCGCAACGGGAGAGATCTCGACGTTTGCTCACTGTTTGTGCCTCTACCTCGCTGTCCAGAAGTGTCTTGCTATGCTACTTGTGGCTGAGACATTGCTGACAGCGCAGATCCATCGCCTTTCAGACCCGACATCTGCTCTTCAATCAAATGTCAAAAAGGTTAGCCCTCTAACGCGTAGTAAGAACTCACACTGTAGTGAATCAAAAACTTAATCTAAAAATCATCAACAATAAGTAAATTTCATTTTTGCTCCTTTAAAATGTTGCTAAATCTTAGACATCGACGAAGGACTTGAATATATGTGCACATAGGATAGATCGTCGATTAGGCTGAACCAAAACAAAAACATGACTTTGACTGCTAGGATAGCCCCGTTGAACCTAGAAATGAACTCTAATAGGAATGATGAAAAATGTGTCCTGACATCGCCGTTGTCCCATTTCAAACGGACCCTCGTTGATGCCTCGCTTTGACGTGACGATCCGGACCAACAACGCACCCGCCACCGTAGGCAAGTGTTTACCCTTGTGTACTTTCGTCCATAGTTAGGCTATCTCCTTCTTAGAAAGTTAAAGTACGTTTAAAGAGAACCAGATGTGAAATGATAGCGTTCGGGACCCCCCTTGACAACTTAGACTTGACGACGAAGTCTAAGCACAACAACAACAACAACTGACACCCTAGGTTTTATCTGTGTGTGCGTACGTATGGACCCCCCTAGAAAGAACCATTACTTACAATTATCATGTCGTGTCCTGTTACAAAAAGCCTTCGGGTGTTTCAGATGCTCTCCAAGCTAGAGGGAGCGATCTCTGTTACAGTTTCACCTACGGAACGTTCGTCGCTCACCAAGGGAGTGAGGGATATGCTACAGACCGTGGGGATAGAGGCACTCGTCAAGCTAGAGCGAGTGGTCCTATATTTTCTTGTCTTGAGCACTCGGGTTTGGGGTATGGTTGAGCGGTCGCACGGGGAGAGGGTCTGGCTGCCCTCAAACCGTAAGGCGTGAACACTTCGTGACACACACGGTAATTATTGTCTTGTCTTGTCCCGTGTACTTGGGTTGAGCATTCCCTCGGTACAAACCGAAAGGCGTGAACCTTAGTGACACACTTCTTGTCTTGTCTTGTCCCGTGTACTTGGGTTGAGCGTTCCCTTGGTACAGACCGAAAGGCGTGAACCTTAGTAGCACACTTCTTGTCTTGTCTTGTCCCGTGTACTTGGGTTGAGCATTCCCTCGGTATAGACCGAAAGGCGTGAACCTTCATGACACACATAGTACTTCTTGTCTTGTCATGTCCCATCCAGCTTAGTCCCGTAGCCGGTAGCACACGCTACGGCTACTGCCTGTCGCGTTTACTTTCCTGCACCGCTTTACTTTCTGCATAGTTTAACTGCCATGTCATAACAACAGTATGTAATCAACCAGTAAAATATTGCTCTTAATTACCTTACACTTGCAGTAGAGTCTAACCTTTCCTTGTAGACTTTCTCTGACGTACAGTTCCTTTTCTCTTGGGTGCTATACGTCAGGTGTTGAGCCAGAGTACGTGGACGAGCCGGATATACCTGAGTACTTGGAGCCAGAGGACGTCAACCGTAGAACCTTCCTGACGAGGACCAGACTTAAAGGTCTTATCTGTCGCTGTCTTACAGAGGTTACAACTTTTTAGCTGGGTGTGTAGCACCACTTTACCTTCTGCCTAGGTTGGGTGCTTCACACCATTAGTTTCCTTTTCTGCAGTTTGTTTCCATGCTTAAGCTTCTTTTACTAGACCTGTCATATGCTGGATATTGTCTCTTTTTTAAAAAAATGAATGCATCCTTTCTTTCTGTACTTTTGTTGTTCCGAAATCTATATATGCAAGGACATGTTTTATACTTTGGAGTACCTCACAGACGCTTATTGGGACCGAGCTTCACAGCTCCGGCCCATGCAGACCATAGTCACATTTCGCTTCCATCGTTTTGGGAAGCGGGGCGTGACAGGTTTTAGTGGTGTCCCATGTCATGCAAAAAGTTCGGAAAAATAAGAGTACCACATTCATTTAATATCCATGTACAAGTCTAAATTAGGTTTTTCTTGTCTTATATGGTAGGAAGACTTAGATAGACATCCAGGTTTGATAGTCAGGCGACTTAGTTAAGATTTAGCCATACTCATCTTAGGATACCCTAGTATCCTCTCACCCAGATCTGACCATGTTAGATTTCTAGAGTCCTTCCTTTAGTTGTTCGCTTGGGTCCATCAATTTCAGGCTCAGCAGAACGTAATCTTGATTCTTATAGGACCCTTCTCCGAGATCTCTATTACAGTCTAGTTCATTAGGAAGTCATAATGCTGAGTTTTTCCTGATCTTTAGACGGCCCGATAATTGAAACCCCTGATTTCTAGCATCTTCCCAATCATTTCACTTCTGTGTTATCGGCCGTATAATTCCATCGTAGCTTTCATGAATCATATCCTAGGCGTATTCATCATGTGATCATATTATTTGCCCTCGATTCACGTGATCGCTTCATGACGATTATTATTAATTCTTTGAATCTTCCCCATTGCAAATTTTGTTTCCTCTAAAAGTATTTTCGAAATTTCTTATTAAATCCTTCACTCAGTTTAACTTCTTTGAAAACCCCTTATTATATATTTAAATTTCTTACTTTTCGGTTGAGTTAAAATTCTTTCTTGGATTTTGAATCCTTCTTGGTCGTAATTTTTAAGTTACTATCTCGTACTTATTTTCGAACCGGTATCTTTCGTATTTCAGTTTTAAAACCTTGTTACCATTTTGATAATTCAATATATCACCTTTTTCTAAACTACGAAATTTATTATAACCACTTGCAGTACGTACTTTTAGAATATTTTCTAAACTAAAGAGAACTTCAATTTATATATATATATATATCAGTTCTATGTTCATCGTGCTCATATTTCAAAAATCTTTGAATAAACCTATTTTCATTCGCAAAACAAACGCTACCACACCCTACTCTTTTTCCTTTATCTAACTCTTTTTCCGAGTTGTAATATATTACCATCTGCTCGCTATTTCTGCATATTTTTATAAGTATAAATATATATGATACCATATTTTACACGTAATCCTTCTTTCATCTCTTTAATTATTTTGAGCAATATTTTGTCCCATCCAACCAGCTATCTTCTTATCCTCGCCTTATCTGAACTCGTTCTTTCCAATCTTGTTTCGTTACGCTTTTGCCTTCGGTTTCCTTTCTATTGTTTAGACATTAGTACTTGTAGTTGCATGTGTCAACTCTAATTTAGTAGTGGGCCCTTGGTTTTGTGATGTCGTCGTGGTGTATGTTTATAGGTAGAGTGTGTGGACCTGTATGAGTGTGCTACCTTTCGGATATTAATGATTGTCTCTTGCATCATGTTTGCATACTCAGTATATTCGTGATATATGCATGAAGTTGTATGGATGATAGTATTTATAGCATCATTACAGGTAATTCCTTAGACAAGTTTTTTTTTCATATTATAGTTTAGCTTATTTCTGGCTGCATGTGATTGTATCAAAACTAATTGTTTTCCTTTAAATCAAATCTTTAAAGTTTTATATTGTCACACAAGATCACAACCCCCCCTATCTTCCCCATCCAATACCACGACTCCACACGTTTTTCCCACATGTTTTTAAACGTTTTTTTCTTCTCTTTCCCTCTTCGGGAGTGTTATATTTATTTTTAATGTTATGATATTGTTAGTACTAGCTATTATTGTTATAAGATTATGTTTGCGGGTAGGCTTAGAGTGAGATGAGATATGTTGTAGCGATGATTAATTGATTTTGGAACACAAGGATATTAGATTAGATTTATTTGGATGAAAAGAATGAGTTGTCCAAGACTTATTTATAATACCAATGTGTGACGGACTCAATGGAGAATTCTGGTTGGATGGAATTACATGCGGGAGATGAGAACTTATTAGACCTGAAACTTGGACGAGTGGTAGATAGGAGTAGCTAGGAAGGGATAGTATGATTTAGATTGATCATGAAATGAGTAGAGCATTTAAAGCATCAAGACTTGATTATAGAGTTGACGTGAGAAGACATTAGAAATAACACGACATGTTGGAATGAATGGATGGTCAGGTAGACGGATTTAGTATGATTAGGAGATTAGATGATAGGGGTAAGGATAGATGTGGCTTGATGGTTCATCGATTTTGGAGAATAGATTTATGAGTCAATATGATGGAGGATATATTGGGGACGAGATGGTTGTTGATTTGTAGATGGTAATGTGGATTTATAGTTAAGTGCTAGGATGTGATTCTAGACGTATCTTTATTCAGTGGAGAGACGAGTTATGATGGATTATTTGAGGATCGATGTTGGGAGTTATAGGATTAGCGATCATTATGTGGTATAGGGGAGTTACATGCATAGTGTTTATAGATATTACTATTATTAGTATAAGTGATTCCGAGGGCGGACTCATTTCTACGGGGGGTAGAATGTAATGGTCGTTTTCCGACCGTGGTATTTTCTACGCGTATGACGCTTTTTGTGTGCGTATTTTATTTGGCCTCTTCTTAGATCCAGACTATGTGATGTGATATGTCATTGTGACCGAATGGAAGAGTAGTTATTTGTGTGATTTTTAGTGAACGTCATTTCACGGATCGTTCTCCCACAAATCAGCTTTGATTGGAGAGACGTCGTGACTTTAGACTTCGATGCCGGACCTTTTAATTTTTAGTTCGTTTTTCGTGGACTAAACGCGCGATTGACTACCGTACCCCTGAGCCTCTCGTTGTCACGGTCGTTCCGATATTTTTTTCATAATTTTCGAACCCCGTTAGTCCAACCTAACCCACTAATCAAAATCAAAGCCCAATTGGCCTTAACCCAAATTCAACTTCAAACTTAACCCAAATCTATTTGGATTGCCTACGTATCATGAAAATTCTCTCAGCTATCCACACCCTAAATGAACCCCCTCCCTCTCACACACCCTCTCTCCTCTTAACCCAAAGTGTTTCCCCTTTAACCCCCATTTAGCAAAACTTAGCATGTATATAGCCCTCTCACGCAAAAACCATAGGGAACAAATTCACAGCCGCCGCCCCCAATATTTCCCATGCACCCTAGCTTCTGGCCACCGGCAAGGCCTCTCCGGTAATCACCCAACCACCACCTACCTCCCCTTTCCTCTTCCCTCTCTCCTATCTTCTCTCTCTCCCTTGATACCCGTCACAAACCCCCATGGCCGCAGGTTCCCTGGACAACAGCCCTAAAGCGCGCGCTCCGGCCATACTTGCCGTGCTCCAGCCACCACAGCCACCTCCGGTGACTCTCTAGCCTTCCCCATCCTAGATAATCCCCTTCTCCCTTCATCCACTCTCTTCTCTCCCCTTGAAACACCCCAAAACTCCGCAAGATCTACCATGGCCAAAAAATCTTGACAGCATGCGCCGTCGCCAGAAAAACCCACGCCCGGCTGTCTCCGGCCACTTTCGACAACCAGCACCACCTCCACTCGACTCCCCTTAAACTCCTCTATCATCTGCAACTCTCCTCCCTCACTGCTCTCATCTCTATCTCCTCGAAAACCCCTTGAAACCAAGCCCTAACGGCAGTTTTGTACAGACTTGCATCCGGAACTTTGACACTGGCGCCCGGCCACCTCCGACCACCGCCGGCGACAACTCCACCACCACCAAATCCCCCTCGACCCCCTTTAACTACTGCAAGTCCCCTTTGAACCCTCAGGTCGCAGCTTTTCCGTTGCGACGCACGACAACGACCGTTGAGCAAATCTGTCATCTTTGTCTTCTCACGGCCGGCCGTCGCCATACGCAGCCGCCGTCAGCCACTCACCAGGACGAGCAAACCCACATCGACCATCTTCAATCCCCGACATCCCCCTTTTCTCCTAGGAGTTCACGCGCATCGCCGATATCGCGTGTTTTCCCCCGACGTTGACGCTGCCGTTTAGATCCGTTGCGCTACCCGCAACGGGAGAGATCTCGGCGTTTGCTCGCTGTTCGTGGCTCCACCTTGCTATCCTAAAGTGTCTTGCTGTGCTACCCACAGTTGAGATATTGCTGACGACGCAGATCCATCGCCGTTCAGACCCGACATCCGCTCTTTGATCAAACGTCAAAAAGGATAGCTGATCATTCCATATTTTACACCTTTTTTCTGCATGTTTGCATGCTGTTTTGATCGCCCATATCGCTTTTTCCACGATTATTCGACAATATTGCGATGATTTTCACTATTTCTTGTTTTTGTCGTATTTCAGGAGATATGGAGCGATTTGGAGTGATTTTGAGATCAAGAGGATTTGCACCCACTCCGGAGTGTCACCCACCGCTCTTTTGAGGGCCATTCAGCAATGGAAGATGAGTGGAAGAAGAAGAAACTTCGTAAGAGCGACGAGGAGGAGAAACAAAGAAGATTGGGCATCTACAGCATGTCACTCGGCCGAGTGAAGCACTCACTCGGCCGAGCAAAGAAGCTCGCTCGGCCGACTAGACCGGACACGCATAACAGAAGAATATCAGCGTGCCCTCGGTCGAGTGACGATAGACCACTCAGCCGAGTATGGAGATCCCCTCGCCCGAGTGGCACGGGAAAATCCTTCCAAAAAGGGGCCGACTTACTGGAAATCTACAGTCGACCTGAGAGTTCCGACTCGGTCGAGCGTGGAATGCCCCTTGGCCGAGTGAGTAAAGCCACTCGGCCGAGTCACCTCCGAAGACAGACCCCCGAAAACCCCCGACTTACTGGAAATCTACAGGGTTTGTCACTCGGCCGAGTGACATTTCTCACTCGGCCGAGTGAGCCGTTCCGCCTGCTGCGTAAGTTGCGATTTCTGGGCTGCGCAGGGGCATTTTGGTCACGATTTTGTGGGCGATTTTGAAGGGTATTTAAACCCAGTTTTTGCCCTAGTTAGTGGGATTTTTTTCAGAGCTTTTTGGCAGTCTTTTTGAGAGCTGTTTAGATCATTAGATTTAGCTTTTCTTTAGGAGATAAATAGGCTACTTTTGTTGGATGCTATTGGATTCTCATTGGTTTGTCTATTCTCTTATCAAAAACCCTATTTTTATTAACAATTTCTCTATTGCAATGAATTGTGTTGATTTTATTATTGATTTTCCTAAGTATTGCATGATGATTAGTGAGTAGTGCCATCGTCATAGGGCGTAGGGATGAACCCTAAAGACCCTATTTCTAAATTGTGATGAATTGGTGAAATTCTTGCTAGAATTGATTAGGGTTAGGTTGGGATTGATTAATTACGGATAGCTAGGGATTTGTATCGATTGGGATTTGCAAGAGATTGGGTCCCAATTGATAGGAAGCCCTAGAAATTCGATTTAGATTTACGATTGGACTTCTCTAGAATTGGTTTGCAAGAGATTGGACCAAAGCTAGGATTTTTAATCGTGTTTCTATACCAATATCCGTTTGCAAGAGATTGGACGAGTAGGAACTATCTCAACCTAGGTCGTAGCTCGAGTTTGCACGAGAGTGGGCTCGAGATACGATTGAACGATGATATCGTTCTTCACGCTACCTGCCTAGGTTAGGGTTTGCAAGAGATTGGGCCCTACCCTAGGTTTTCTATAGACCGGCAATAGCGCGGGAGCGTGAGCTTGGTTCTACATTTAGTTGCGACTAGTTCACCTAAAATTCAAGTCTAGCAATGATTAAACCTATGAATCACAACAATGAGATACGGTCCGTTGCGGGGATTCCCAATCCCTAGGCGCTTTATTTTATTGATATTTCTATCGACATTTGAACGATTGTGACTATTTTACCCCAAATTATTCTCGACCATTTTGATAGATAGGTGATTGGAAGGAGACACGGTCATTAGTCCTCCCTGAGTTCGATACCCGCTCGCCGCTACACCGTGCGCTTGCGTAAGACTACGAGTCGCTTGTCTCGGGTGTGTATCCGGGGCACGATCAAGTTTTTGGCGCCGTTGTCGGGGAGGCAACAGTGTTTTATTTTCATACTTAGCTATTTCTTTTTGTTTATTAATTTTTTATTTCTCTCCTCTAGCGTGCTAACATTTCCTTTGAAACTCTGTTTCTCTTTGCATGAACACGAGATCGACGGTGGATCCAGAGGATATTATATTTGATTCGGAGATCGAACGTACCGAGAAGAGAATCAGAGCCGAGAGAAGGCACGCTACAGAGGATATTGCATGAACCGCACGGAGACACCGGAAGAACTACCGTCACATATGGCGAGGATTATATCCATCAGAGATAGGCTACAGCCTAAGACCTCCTCCACCACTTCTTCCATCGCCATGCCGGAGTTGGTGGCGGATAAGAATTTTGAGCTCAAATCGGGATTGGTGGTCTTAATGCAACAAGACCCCTTCCATGGGAACTCCCATGAGAATCCACATTATCACCTGCAGCTATTCTTGTCCAAGTGCGCCACCTTTCAAATGCCGAGTGTTTCCGTTGATGCTATCCACTTGAGACTCTTCCCCTTCACCCTCAGAGACAAAGCTTTATATTGGTTGAGGACGCAGGCGGAAGGGGCATTCACTACTTGGGATGAGTTGGCCAATTCATTCGTGGATAAATTCTACCCGCCATCTAAGACAGTGAAGATCAGAAGTGCACTCATGTCCTTTAAGCAAGGACCGCAGGAGACCCTATACGAGGCATGGGAGCGCTTCAAGGATTTACAACATCAATGCCCCCATCACAGCATAGAAGAATGGGAGCTAGTTCACATTTTTTATAATGGACTCCAACCGGGCACGAAACAGATCATAGATGCAACCGCCAACGGAGCCATTCTTTCCAAAACGGCGGATGAAGCTACGGCCTTATGAGAGGAGATGGCTACTAATAATCAATAATGGGGCGATGAGCGAGGACATTCTTCTAACTCTTTGAAGCCCACTAGCATATATGAAGCCAAGGCCGTAGCAGAGCTTTCGAAAAAATTTGACTCTCTCCACAAGGTAGTGGAGAGATTGGAGAAGTATGTCACCGAGCAACATGGAGCTCCCTCTATATCCACGTCGGTAAGAAATATGAGCGATTGGCAAGATCCATCTCAAGTCATGTTTGTAGGAGGAGAGCAAGGAAAGGGAGCCTTGGAGCAAATGCAATATGTTGCAGGGAACTCCGGTTATTGGGCCAACCCTGTCGCAAGAAACCATCCGGGATTTTCGTATGCGAACAATGAAGGAGCCCTAAACCCACCACCGCCGCAACAACCTCAAGCTAGGCCTCCACCCTCTCAACATCAATACCAACCAAGGGAGCCACTGCAACAAAATTACCCGCCTCGGCAACAAGCGGGACCATATATGCCGCCCGGTTATAACCAAGGTTGGAGAGCTCCCAACCCACCTCAAGCTCAACCACGATCGGACCACGAAGCTAGGGTGGAGGAATTCATGGTGGAGCAAAGAAAGATCAATGCTAGGTTGACGGCGGGACAACATTCGCTAAATACCGTCGTCGGTCAACTTGGAGACCAACTTGCGTTGCTAAACAAGAACACCCAACAATTGGCGTCTCAACCCGAGCCCAATCCACGGAGAAACACCGGAAACATCAATGCGGTGGTGGCGCTTACAACAAGGGATGGGAAGGATACCACTCCTGCTATGACCCAAAACAAGCAACCCGTGGTAGAGATTTTGGAAGAAAAAGAGCCGGCGATTGAGGAGGAGAGCCAAAAGGAGCCGCTAGGAGGAGGAAATTCTGAAGTGGCGAAGCCTAATGACGATCGCCACTACATGCCACCGGTGCCATTTCCACAATGGCTAGCTAGAGCCAAGATAGAGAAAAGGCTCGCCAAGTTCCTTGAATATTTGAGGGGAGTAAGCCTCAATATTCCTTTCCTAGATGCTATAGTGGAGATCCCGTCGTATGCAAAGTTCTTGAAGGACTTGATATCGGGAAAGAAAAGGAAGGAGAAAAACATGCTTGTCGAACAAGGAACTTGGTTTACCCTGAAGGAAAAGGAGCCCGCGAAATTTAAGGATCCTGGGAGTTTCCGCATCCCTTGCACACTTGGAGGTGTCCCGTTGCAAAAAGCTTTAGTTGACTTGGGCATGAGTGTGAGCCTAATGCCCCTTAGCATGTTCCGGAAATTGAACACGTGCACCGACTTGAAGCCGACCGACTTGACAATTCAACTTGCGGATGGTCAGATTACTAGGCTTGTAAGGATTGCGGAGAACATTCCACTTCAAGTTCCGGGAGGAATATGCTTACCTTGCGATTTCGTTATCATGGACATTAAGGAAGAGGGCGACACTTCACTTATACTTGGACGCCCGTTCCTCGCCACCGTCGGTGTTATAGTCGACGTGCGGGAAGGAACTCTATCCTTGAATGTCGGGAACATCGAGGTCGAGCTTCACATACCCAAAGCCATGAAGCATATGCCCTATCACAAGGAGTTGGACTATGTGGATCTCCTCGATGAAGTGATTGAAGAAGCTATCCCCCACTCTATTGGCGCCCTCCATGACGATGGCTTTGAGGAAGGCCAACCTAGTAGTGAAGAAGAGAAGTTAGAGGACCATCCAGATAGATCCATGGCCGATGATGAAGGCGACGCTGATGTCGTAAGAATACGGGAGCTTTGCAAGCTCTCAACGGCCACGAATCCAAAGAATGCTCCACCGAATAGAAGATCGGTGTCACTGGCCAAGAAGAAGATAGGAAGAAGCTCTAGCTTGAGGGACTTATCCCCCAACATTACCCATGATGAGGGGGCACCGAGGAAGACCAATGATCATCACGACCCAAATCCAAGTGGCCTTCCCGGCAAATTTGACGGGCGTATCTCGTATGCGCCCAACATCACGAGCTAAACGAATATCTAAAGGAGTCGAGCTCATGACTTTAAACGAGCGCTTGTCGGGAGGCAACCCGACGGTTTTTGCATTGTTTTTATTTGATTTTCATTTTTGGTTTAGATTTTTATTAATGTTTAGAGTCTAGTGTCTATGAAAATCGTGACAATGAGTCCTAATTTTCATGACAGGAGATGGAGAAAGAGAGATCACTCATATGGAGGATGACTGAGGCAAGGGAGAGCACTCCAGGAACGTGCTCAGGCCTTAGGAGGAGGAAGAAACTGACTGGAAGAAGAAAAACAGAGACTGGAGCAAAAACGGAGAGTCGTTGCAGAAAACAACACGTCACTCGGCCGAGTAGCATCTGCCACTCAGCCGAGCAAAGACTCCACTCGGCCGAGTGGTGCACCAATCAGGGAAGTTTTTGCAGACCAACTCTCTGTCACTTTTTGTAAGTTTTAGGCTTAATTCCCACTCGGGCGAGTGACTTGTCACTCCGCCGAGTGAAACAGATACCCTCCCAGTTCTATAAAATTGCTGAGTGGCAGAGCCACTCGGCCGAGTGGAGTTTCTCCATTCGGCCGAGTAAAGAAAAGCCACTCGGCCGAGTCATAAGTGGCGAAGGATATTTTCAAATTTTTTTAGTTTACGCCACTCGGCCGAGTGGCATGTCACTCGGCCGAGTCGTAACAATCTTATATAGGCAGCAGCGGCAGCGACGTGGTTTTTGAAACGCAAAATCCCCAAACCACGCCTGAGCCGCTGTCGCTTCATTTCCCCTCGCCCACTGTGATCGACCCTCCCTCGCCTGAATCGACGCCGCCGCCACCGACTCACTGTTGACGTCGACGTCGACGACGCCGACGCCCGCTGCCTTGCAGCCGCCCAACGCCGGCACCGGCCTCCCTAGCCGCCGATCACCCATTTTTCGTCCCGAAATCCCCATTTCTCTTCATTTCTCTTGATTTGTACGCCCGTTACGCCCCAAATTCAAATTAATTTCCATATCTATCTATTATCCCTTATCTCCCCCATACGTATTGATTATTATTCACTGATTTTATTGTTTGCATTTCAGGCTAGCTTGGGGGAGCTTTGGGGAGTTTTAGGACGCATACGAAGCTTCGCGGAGGAGGCATCTATTCGTACACACTGTTGATTGCTCTCGCGACGTGTTCAGGTATACTCGTTCAATTATTTTGCACGTCGCATTACTTATTTGGGTGAGCACGTCTCGTGGCACATATGCCGCCGCGTACTAGGCCACGTACACGGGGAGCCACTGCCAAGTGGAAGAGGACCGATGATCCTGGTCCCTCTTTCGCTAGGGAGGACTCCCCTCCACCTAGCCCACCACCACCTACACAGCCGCTTCCTGCCGATCCCGTTCCACCACCCGCTCCCACCGTCGGGCCGATGGGGATTACGTTTCGAAATGACGCACACCGCGCCAGATTCGAGCATATCTGCCATCGCTCGATAGTACACTCTAGGTTTGCACACCTAACCGACCAAAACCGCCAAGGGGTACTTGAGGGGCTTCTCACGTTGTACGACAACGTGGGATGACATGATTTTCTGTCGGTGTCGACGGATACTTACATCCGTCCATGATCACTCCATATTTTACACCTTTTTCTGCTTGTTTGCATGCCATTTAGATCGCCCATATCGTGTTTTTCACGATTATTCTACAATATTGCGATTCTTTTCACGATTTCTTGTTTTTGTCGTATTTCAGGAGATTTGGAGCGATTTGGAGTGATTCTGAGATTCACCCACTCCAGAGTGTCACCCGTGACTCTTTTGAGGGAAATTCTGCGATTGGAGAGGAGTGGAAGAAGAAAGAACGTCGTAGGAGCGACGAGGAAGCAAAAATACGAAGATTGGGCATTTTCAGCATGCCACTCGGTCGAGTGAAGGAGTCACTCGGCCGAGCATCGACAGCCCGCTCGGCCGGCCAGATCGGACACGCAACAGACTCCATATCAGCGTGTACTCGGCCGAGCATCGCCAGACCACTCGGCCGAGCACAGATACACCACTCGCCCGAGTGGCATCAAAGACGACGGCAACCAAAATTCCCAAGTTACTGTAATTCGTCAGTCAGCCCCGAGTTTCGACTCGGCTGAGTGAAGAAATCCCATCGGTCGAGTGAAGAAAGTCACTCGGCCGAGTGACTCCCGAGGAGACGACCCCCAAAAGTCCAGACTCACTGGAATCTGTCAGGGTCCGTCACTCGGCCGAGTGACATTTGTCACTCGACCGAGTGAGCCGTGCTGCCTGTAGCATAAAGTGTGATTTTCAAGCAGCGCATGGACAATTTTGTCACAGTTTTTTGGGTGATTTTGGGGGGTATTTAACCCCAGTTTTTAACCTAGTTTAGAGAGCTTTTTCATAGTTTTTGCAGCCCTTTTTGATTACTTTTTAGGAGATTAGATTTAGTTCTTTGGAGAGAGATAAAAAGTTCTATTTTGTTGGATGCTATTGAATCTTCATTGATTTGTCTCTCTTTCTATCAAAAACCTCAATTTTATTGATATATTGTCTATTGCAATGAATTCTATTGTTTTTATTATTGAATTTCTAATGATTTGCATTATGAATCGTGAGTAGTTTTATCATCTTAGGGCGTAGGGATGAACCATACGAACCATATTTCTAATTTGTGATGAATTGGTGAAATTCTTGCTAGAATTGATTAGGGTTAGTTTGGGATTGATTTAATACGAATAGCTAGGGATTCATACCGATTGGGATTTGCAAGAGATTGGATCCCAACTCGATAGGAATCCCTAGAAATTTGAATTGGGTTACAATTGGGGTTCTCTGGAATCGGTTTGCAATAGATTGGACCGAAACTAGGGTTTTCGATTGCAATTCTATACCAATACCCGTTTGCAAGAGATTGGACGGGTAGGAACTATCCCAACCTAAGTCGTAGCTCGAGTTTGCACGAGAGTGGGCTCGAGATATGATTGAACGATGATGTCGTCCTTAACGCTAGCTTGCCTAGGTTAGGGTTTGCAAGAGATTGGACCCTACCCTAGGTTTGCTATAGACCGGCAATAGCGCGAGAGCGTGAGCTTGGTTCTATATTTAGTTGCGACTAGTTCACCTGAATTTCAAGTCTAGCAATTATGAAACCTACGAATCACAATGTTGAGATACGGTCCGTAGCGGGGATTCCCTATCCGTAGGCGTTTTTATTGATTTGGTATTTTCTTTATACAATTGAACGAATGTGACCGCTTTATTGCGAATATTTCTCGACTGTTCTTATAGCCAGGTGAATTGAAGAAGACACCATCATTTTCCCTCCTCGTGTTCGATACCTGCTCGCCGCTACACCGTGCGCTTGCAGTAAGACTAGCGAGTCCCGTCCCGGGTGTGTATCCGGGGCGCGATCAAGTTTTTGGTGTCGTTGCCGGGGATGGTTTTTGACGGAGTTCGATTTCGATCACCCGGTTATTTTTCAATTTCTTTATTTATTTCTTCATTCTTTTCTAACTCTGTTTACAGCCCAATTTGCACGCTCTCCCAAAATTTTCCATAAGATCTTAACTGGTAACATGGGGGATGCAATGCTAATGACTGAGTCTGGCCAGGGAGATGATGAATACTTTGCAGAGCTCCTTAAGTAACTTGTTGATGAGGTCCACACCACTAGAGCTTTTGCTATTAACATCGAGGACCCCGTCGAACAATTATTTGCATGCTTCGTGATGGATCAAATCTCCCCGGATGGGACAATTGGGGGCGACATCAGAGTTGATGTGAGAGACGACAAGCTATATTTTGAAGACAGCTGAACATGCATCGAGAAGTGTTACATCCCCGAGGAATCCACTGGACATACCGATATTCAGGGAAGTGTGCTCTATGACCCCCACTCCTGCATTTATGGATTAACTGACATATCTCTTGGTCTCAGGAATGAACCGCAGCAAAGTGGAGGTCCTATCGATGCCCACGCGGAATTGTGCAGTGTCTATTCAGATGCACCGTCCTCACCAAGAAGCGAATCTGAGCCTCCACTCGAGAGTGCACCACCCGAACATGAGCTAAACTCAGATGTTGAAGGAGAAGCCAAACTCACACAAGCTGAAGAAGCAGAGGGTACGGCACCTCTTGAGGTAGAGCTTAAACAATTACCACCGAATCTAAGGTATGCGTTCTTGGGTAATAAATTGACCTTCCCAGTGGTAGTTAACTCCCACCTCACTCATGATCAACTTGAGAGACTCCTATATGTTCTTAGGAGTCACAAGGATGTCCTTGGCTACACTATCTCTGATCTTAAGGGAATAAGCCCTAGGCTTTGCACACATAGAATCCATTTGGAAAACACTGACGCCACCTCCATAGAGCCTCAAAGGCGGTTGAACCCCAACATGAAGGAGGTGGTCAAAAAGGAAATCCTAAAATTGCTTGAGGCCGGAATTATCTACCCTATCTCTGACAGTAGATGGGTTAGCCACATTCACGTCGTCCCCAAGAAAGGGGGGATGACCGTTATAAAAAACGATAAAGGAGAGCCCATATCTACACTCACTGTCACGGGATGGCGGATGTGCATTGATTATAGAAAACTAAATAAAGCCACCCGAAAAGACCATTACCCATTACCCTTCATTGACCAAATGCTCGAACGCCTTGCTAAACATAAATACTTTTGTTATTTGGATGGGTATTCAGGTTTCTTCCAAATCCCTTTGCATGAAGACGACCAAGAAAAGACTACTTTCACTTGTCCCTATGGCACCTATGCTTACCGTAGAATGCCATTTGGTCTTTGTAATGCACCCACCACCTTTCAGAGGTGCATGACTTCCATCTTTTCCGACTATATTGAAAATATTATGTAAGTTTTCATGGATAATTTCTTAGATTATGGAAGTGAGTTTGATTCTTGTTTGGCTAATCTTACTAAAGTTCTTAAAAGATGTCAACAAAATAATCTTACTCTTAATTGGGAGAAATGTCACTTCATGGTCACCGAAGGGATAGTGATTGGGCACCTTGTCTCCTCAAGAGGGTTTGAGGTTGATAAGGCGAAGATTGAGGTAATCGAGAAACTCCCTCCTCCTATTAATGTTAAGGGCATTAGGGGCTTTCTTGGTCATGCGAGGTTTTACCGCCGCTTTATCAAGGATTTCGCCTTGATTGCCCGACCTCTTACCTCCTTGCTTGCTAAAGATGCCACATTTGTTTTTTCAGGTGAATGCTTGCAAGCGTTCAATACATTGAAGGAAGCACTAATTTCTGCACCCATCATACAACCACCGGATTGGAGCCTTCCCTTTGAGCTCATGTGTGATGCAAGTGACCAAGCCATTGGAGCGGTATTGGGACAAAGAAAAGACAGAAAGCTTCATGCAATATTCTATGCATGCAAAACATTGGATGACGCGCAGAAAAATTATACAACTACTGAGAAAGAGCTTCTAGCGGTCGTCTATTCCATTGAAAAGTTTCGCTCCTACCTCCTTGGTTCCAAGGTAATTGTCCACACCGACCACGCGGCATTGAAGTATCTTCTAAGCAAGAAAGAGGCCAAACCAAGGTTGATTAGGTGGATACTTTTATTGCAAGAGTTTGATTTAGAAATCAAAGACAAGAAGGGTACGGACAACGTTGTGGAATATCATTTGTCCAGGCTTGTTCGTGACAAGGAGGACGAGAGTTTACCTATCGATGATACCTTTGTTGATGAGAGGCTATACGCCATAAGGCCCGGGGAAGTTCCTTGGTATGCAGACTTTGTCAATTATTTGGCTTGTGGGATTAAACCATGCGGGATGCCCACACAGCAAAAGAGGAGATTTATGCATGAAGTCCGTAGCTATTTCTGGGAAGATCCGTATCTCTTTAAGATATGCAAGGATGGGGTTATTCGGAGATGCATTTCTAAGGAGGAGGCCACCTCCATCATCTTGCATTGCCATGGTATGCCATGCGGGGGACATCACGCCGCTTCCAAGACTACAGCTAAAATATTGCAGAGTGGATTCTTTTGGCCGACCATGTTCAGAGACACCCATGACTTCGTCAATGGGTGTGATAGATGCCAACGGACCAGGAATATTTCCAAACGAAATGAGATGCCATTGAGGCCCATTCTAGAAATTGAGCTATTTGATTGTTGGGGAGTGGACTTCATGGGACCATTCCCGTCAAGCAAAGGTAACAAGTACATCTTATTGTCCATGGACTACGTCTCTAAATTGGTAGAAGCCATCGCCAACCCTACCAATGATGCGAGGGTTGTTTCCAAGTTTTTCAAGCAGAATATTTTTCCACGCTTTGGGGTGCCTCGTACTTTGATAAGTGACGGGGGAAGACACTTCATAGAAAACAAGTTTGAAGCCATGTTGAAAAAGTACGGGGTAAACCATAGAATTGGAATGGCATATCACCCTCAGACAAGCGGCCAAGTGGAGGTTTCGAATAGAGAAATCAAGCAAATTCTTGAAAAGACCATAGATCGATCTAGAAAGGATTGGTCCATGAAGTTAAACGATGCTCTATGGGCATGTCGCACGGCCTTTCGCACTCCCATTGGCAACACGTCGTTTCGACTTGTTTATGGGAAAGCTTGTCACTTGCCGGTAGAGTTGGAGCACCGCGCGTATTGGGCCATCAAGACCCTCAATTATGACTATAAGAGTGTGGCGGTGAGGCGGCTCTTAGACATCAATGAGCTTGACGAAATTAGAAGAGATGCCTACGAGAGCTCAAGGAGTTACAAAGAAAGGACCAAGATTCTCCATGACGCACGCATAACTGTTATGGACTTCATGGTCGGAGACAAATTCTTGCTATATAATTCCCGACTCCGACTATTTCCCGGAAAATTGAGATCACGGTGGTCCGGACCATTCACCATCAAGCACATACAACCGGGAGGAGCCTTTGAGTTAGAAGGTAAAGACGGAGCCACATTCAAGGTGAATGGACAACGGCTCAAGTGCTATTCTGAGGGAGTCCCTACGGGTGAAGTAAATAGAATTTATCTACTCAAGGGACGGCCGGATGACCTTTTATACCTCCTTGACGAGGTTATAGAAGAGGCTATCCCCCACTCCATCGGTGCACTCCATGATGACGGCTTTGAAGAAGACCAAGATTTGGTCGAAGAGGAGAAGATGTAGGACTCTCCCAATAGCTCCATGGCGAATGATGATGGCGACACTGAAGTCACAAGAATACGAGAGCTTTGCAAGCTCTCGACATTGAATAATCCAAAGAAAGCTCCACCGATTCGAAGATCGGTGTCACCGGCGAAGTCAAAGACTGGAACAAGCTCAAGCTTGGGGGAGCCATCCCCCAACATTGCCCATGATGAAGGGGCACTGAGGAAGGCCACGCACCACCATGATCCAAATCCGAGCGGTCTTCCCGTCAAATTCGACGGGTGCATCTCATACGCACCCAACATCCCTATGCTAATTTGAAAATCCAAAGGGGTCGAGATCAAGACCTTAAACGAGCGCTTGTCGGGAGGCAACCCGATGGTTTTTGCATTATTTTTATTTTGGTTTTTATTTTTGTTTTAGACTTTGCTAGTGTTTTGAGTCAATTGCCTATAAAAATCTTGACAATGGGTCTTAATTCTTATGACAGGAGAGGAGAAAAGGAGATCTCTCATATGGAGAATGACCGAGGCAAAGAAGAGCACTCCAGGAATGCGCTTGAGGCTTAGGAAGAGGAAGAAACCCACTGGAGGAAGAAAAACAGAGAGCAGAGCGAAAACGGAGCCCCGAAGCAGAAAACAGCACGCCACTCGGCCGAGTATCATATGCCACTCGGCCGAGCAAAGGACCCCACTCGGCCGAGTGGGGCACCAACCAGGGAAGTCTACGGAACCAACTATCTGTCTTTTTTGTGCATTTCAGTATTAACTACCACTCGGCCGAGTACAATTGTTCACTCGGCCAAGAGAAACGGATACCCTCCTAGGGCGAGAATTGCCGAGTAGATTGTGCCACTCGGCCGAGTGGATATTCTCCATTCGGCCGAGTGTGGCAAAGCCACTCGACCGAGTCGTAAGTGGCGGGGAGAAATTTAAATTATTTTTTCGTTTACGCCACTCGACCGAGTGACATTATCACTCGGCCGAGTCGTAACTTCCCTTATATAAACGCAGCAGATTCGGCGCGAATCTCAACGCAAGAAAATCCCAAATTCACCCGAGCCCCCACAGCGCTTCTACTCCCCTCGCCCGTTGCCGCATCCCCTTGCCCGAATCAACTCACCGCCGGCTCTGATCGACCGACCACCGCCGGCGACGACCTCCCACCGACGCACCGACCTCCAACGAACTTCCTCGCCGCCGGCCGACCACCGGCGATCCCGATTTCGCCCCAAAACTCCATTTTCTCCCATATTTCTCGATCCGTATGCCCATTGAGCCCCTAACTCAAATCAACTTCTTTATCTATCTATTATACCCCATCTCCCCCATGTATTTTGAATATTATCCGCTGATATCATTGTTTGATTTGCAGGCTATCTTGGGGGAGCTTTGGGGAGCTTCTGGACGCGCTTTTGGCTTTGCAGAGCCAGCGTTCTTCGCACGCACTTGCTGATTTGCTCTCGCGGCATGTTCAGGTACAATCGTTCCATTATTTATCATGCTGCATTATATTTTTGTTGGGTGAGCACTCGCGGCACACATGCCGCCCCGCACTAGGCCACGCACGCGGGGAGCCTCTTCCAAGCGGAAGAGGACCGATGATCTCGGTCCCTCTGCCCCTAGGGAGGACTCCCCTCCACCTAGTCCATCTCCACCCAGACAGCCACTTCCAGCCGATCCCATCCATGCACAGCCACCACCAGCTCCCGCCGTCGGGCCGCTGGGGATCACGTTCAGAGACGACGCACAGCGCGTCCGATTTGAGCGTATCGTCCAGTGCTCGATAGTGCCCTCTAGATTTGCACACTTAGTAGACCTTGACCGCCTAGGGGTACTAGAGGGGATGCTCACGTTGTACGACAACGTGGGTTGGCGCGACTTTTTGTTTGTGTCGGCGGACACCTACGTCCGTCCGACACTTGAGGTTCTTAGTTCGATAGCCCGGACCGATGAGGGATGCTCCTTCTGCCTTATGAATCGAGATTGTCAGATCACTCTCGATATGCTTAGAGCATTCTTTCAGTGGCCTGCTGTCCCTGAGCCCGACCGCGCCTATGCTCCTACGCATATCCCACCACCGTCGTTCGATTCCCATGCCTTTTGGTCCCGGATCACGGGTTCACCACTTGCCTTTGACCCTAGTAGGGCCAAGGCCTCAGTTATAGTCCACCCCTGCCTCCGCATAGCACAGCGCCTTATGGCGACCACCTTCCTTGCGAGGTACGAGCCTGGGACGATGTCTACGCCTGAGCTCTATATGCTCTACGCGATGACTCGCCCCAGAGTTCAGGATAGGGGTGGTGATCGATGGTCCCTGCCATTGAGATTGATATCACTAGCTGGTTTTTGGATCACATCATAGTATCGGTGAGCGCTCGCTCACCCATCTGTTGCGGCTGCCTGATCACCCTGCTAGCCCTGATGACCGGCGAGGACCTTCCGGACAACTTGCGTCGACCTTCGGGCCCCACTACTCTCTCGATAGATGTTATGGCCCGGATGAAGATGCTTCGTCCCCACGGCCAGCGGCACTGGGTATGGTTGCATGGTCCCTTTAGTGCCGATTACATGATCCTCCTGAGCCCCGACGGACACATATAGGACCGGCACACGGGGACTGGCTTCCGACGATGGATCTCCTGATCCCCGCCGCCTACGTGCTAGAGGTCGAGGGAGCTGAGCAGGCACCACCTGCACCCATCGACCCCGTGATCCCTCAGCCTGAGTCCGTACTGTCTGCACCTCCCGACACCTCTGTTCCCACTTCTGTCAGTGTCGGGAGGACCCTTGCTGAGTCGTCCACCACGTCCACCCCCACGACCACCACCACTGTTGTGCCTATCTCGGTTGAGCCTATTTCCTCACTTCTTCCCGAGCGTCCACCCACCATACTTGAGAGCGGCGAGTCTTCCTTCTCTACCGTTGTGGAGACCCTATCCAGTTTACTGTCCGCTGGGGTATCACCTTTTGGGACCTACACTTCCTCCCCAGTGGTCGACCCTTCTGTCTCCACCTCAGCCGTCCTATCCGAGAGTGTCGTGACATCTGTTCCCACGTATGCGTCACAGACCTCTCTTGCTGCCTCGTCGCCGATTTTGTCTTCCACCACCACTGCTGCTGCCTCCTCATCCCAGCCTACGTCCCAGTCTCACACTGAGGCTGGGCATCCACTAGTGAGCACAACACCTTTTTCGCACATACCTGCTGGCCTGATTATTTACACCGCCCGTGTCAGACAGCCCCGTCCTTCACAGCCTAGACACATGCGTCCCTCTGCACCACCTCCCTCCGACACTATACTTCAGAGCATTTGTGCTCTTGAGGGGGCGGTGAGTGGACTCAGAGGCGACCTTAGGACTCTGTCTGCCACAGTCTCCGCCGTGCAGCACCGCGTTGAGATACTTCCCAGTATTCAGGCTTGCCTAACTCAGATTCTCATGCGACTGCCACCACCACCTCCTCCTCCTCCTCCTCCGCCACAGGATGGAGATGGTGCAGCACCACCAGCTTAGGCACACCCTTGATGCCATTGATATTTTTTGTCGATTATGCTACCCATTTTCTGCTGGTCCTGGAGTTTTTTGCCCCCACCTCCTCCCCTCACTATTTTGGTCCCTGTTCTGATCACATCATTTTATATCTTTTTTGGGAGAGAGGGAGTGTATTTTTGGTGACACATATCTGCATCACTATGATCTTTTCATGCATCACATCCGCATCATATTTTCTGTTTATTTTTCTTTTTTTATCATGCATGCATCCTCACCCACCCCACCCATTTCACGTCTCTCGGTGTGCCACACTTTGCACATTGAGGACACTGTGCACTTTAGCTTGGGGGAGTGAGTTCTCACACTTTTTGCTTTTATCGCCTTTATTTTTAGTTTTTTCACGTTTTTTCCGCTTTTGCACCCATTTTTCATCACTTTTTCATTTTCTTTACCATGCATCACGTTTTTCTTATTTTCTTTGTGTGCTGCATTGTAAATAGTTCTGTTTTCTTTTATCTTTATTTCTTTCATCTTTTGCTAGAGATGATTTTTCTGTGATGACGATGACGTGGTGTTAGCTTTTCTCAATATGCATGCTAATTTTGTCATGTCATAGTTTTTGTTTTTGATATCATATGCTATGTTCTGCTTTGCATTTAGAAATAGTAACCCACTTCTTTTTCCGTATGAAAATGGATGAAATTCTATTATTAGCTGATGTCTGATAATTCATATGTATGCTATCGTAGAAAACACACCAAGATTCACGCATTGATTGCTTATATCTGGAATACTGCTTTCTTTTCTCATATCACTTCTTATTGCATGATTTGTACGCTTCACTTCAGGTTGATTGAATGTTTGCTAGCATTGATAAATCTGGACTAGTTTGCTTTTTGAGATTAAACTGAGTAGATTAAATTACCCTGCTGAAGTTGTCATGCACGTCCTATAGAGTGAACCGAGAGATACATTTATTTCTTTCTCCACATATCTTGAACATTATTTCTCTATTTTAAATTCATTGGTGAATCTCCCCTTAGCAATTCTATTATTGGCATTCCCCCCGTTATTATATCCCATGCTCCAAATTTCCCGAAACCAAAAAGAAAAAAAATTCTTGTATATCCTTCTCTTTTGATTTGGGATCATTTGTGTATATATGTTATTCAGAAAAAAAAGATTTGATAAAAAGAAAATAAAAGAGAAAAGAAGTTCGAAAACGATCCCATCTCATACCCTTTCTCTCTTTCTTCCCTCTTTTTGCTTTTATTTTTATTTCTTTTACTTTTGGAGCTTCAAAAGAAACGGGGAATGTAAGTATTGTTTTGTTTATGCCACAACGGTTATGGATGAGCTTGGGGGAGGGGATCCAATGATGTGTGAGAGAGTGACTACATGACGGTGCATGATAACCTAGGCTAAGTAATATTTTATACTCGGTGAGATTGCTAAAAGTTCCACGAAATCCAGAAATCTGCGCTTAGCATTCATATCATGAAAACCACACTTTTCTATTCTTACTACTCTATTGTGTGATATCTCTTATACTCCTTATAGAAAGCATTCAATTGAAAAGTGTGTGATCTATGATTTTGTATACCGCTTTAGATGCTTCAGACGATGTTAATTCTAGAATTATTCCATTTTTAATGATATATTGATATTCTTGGGTTTTCTATTTCAAATGCACCATTATACTATGATATCGAGATAAAAGTCTTTGACATGTGTTTTATATTCGATGCGTGCTATATGAGTAAGCAAAACCCACGTCCTGAGAAAAATGATCTAGCAACTTCCTTCTTCGATTTCTATTTTGTTTTTCATTTTTCATTTTCCATTTTTCCATCGTTTCCATTATCTTTATCCACCGGGTTCGCTTTTTACTCATCTTCCTCGAGGACGTGTAAGAGGTAAGCTTGGGGGATTTTGATCACTCCATATTTTACACCTTTTTTCTGCTTGTTTGCATGCCATTTAGATCGCCCATATCACGTTTTTCACGATTATTCGACAATATTGCGATGCTTTTCACGATTTCTTGTTTTTGTCGTATTTCAGGAGATTTGGAGCGATTTGGAGTGATTCTGAGATGCACCCACTCCGGAGTGTCACCCGTGACTCTTTTGAGGGGAATTCTACGATTGGAGAGGAGTGGAAGAAGAAAGAACGTCGTAGGAGCGACAATGAAGCAAAAATACGAAGATTGGGCATTTTCAGCATGCCACTCGGCCGAGTGAAGGAGTCACTCGGCCGAGCATCGACAGCCCGCTCGGCCGGCCAGATCGGACATGCAACAGACTCCATATCAGCGTGTACTCGGCCGAGCATCGCCAGACCACTCGACCGAGCACGGATACACCACTGGCCCGAGTGGCATCAAGACGACGGCAACCAAAATTCCCAAGTTACTGTAATCCGTCAGTCAGCCCCGAGTTCCGACTCGGCCGAGTGAAGAAATCCCATCGGCCGAGTGAAGAAAGTCACTCGGCCGAGTGACTCCCGAGGAGACGACCCCCAAAAGTCCAGACTCACTGGAATCCGTCAGGGTCCGTCACTCGGCCGAGTGACATTTGTCACTCGGCCGAGTGAGCCGTGCTGCCTGTAGCATAAAGTACGATTTTCAAGCTGCGCAGGGGCAATTTTGTCACAGTTTTTTGGGCGATTTTGGGGGGTATTTAACTCCAGTTTTTAACCTAGTTTAGAGAGCTTTTTCATAGTTTTTTTGCAGCCTTTTTTGATTACTTTTTAGGAGATTAGATTTAGTTCTTTGGAGAGAGATAAAAAGTTCTATTTTGTTGGATGCTATTGAATCTTCATTGGTTTGTCTCTCTTTCTATCAAAAACCTCATTTTTATTGATATATTGTCTATTGCAATGAATTCTATTGTTTTTATTATTGAATTTCTAATGATTTGCATTATGAATCGTGAGTAGTTTTATCGTCTTAGGGCGTATGGATGAACCCTACGAACCCTATTTCTAATTTGTGATGAATTGGTAAAATTCTTGCTAGAATTGATTAGGGTTAGTTTGGGATTGATTTAATACGAATAGCTATGGATTCATACCGATTAGGATTTGCAAGAGATTGGATCCCAACTCGATAGGAAGCCCTAGAAATTCAAATTGGGTTACAATTGGGTTTCTCTGGAATCGGTTTGCAAGAGATTGGACCAAAACTAGGGTTTTCGATTGCAATTCTATACCAATACCCGTTTGCAAGAGATTGGATGGGTAGGAACTATCCCAACCTAGGTCGTAGCTCGAGTTTGCACGAGAATGGGCTCGAGATACGATTGAACGATGATGTCGTCCTTAACGCTAGCTTGCCTAGGTTAGGGTTTGCAAGAGATTGGACCCTACCCTATGTTTGCTATAGACCGGCAATAGCACGAGAGCGTGAGCTTGGTTCAACATTTAGTTGCGACTAGTTCACCTGAATTTCAAGTCTAGCAATTATGAAACCTACGAATCACAATGTTGAGATACGGTCCGTAGCGGGGATTCCCTATCCCTAGGCGTTTTTATTGATTTGGTATTTTCTTTATACAATTGAACGACTATGAACGCTTTATTGCGAATATTTCTCGACTGTTCTTATTGCCAGGTGAATTGAAGAAGACACCGTCATTTGCCCTCCTCGTGTTCGATACCCGCTCGCCGCTACACCGTGCGCTTGCGGTAAGACTAGCGAGTCCCGTCCCTAGTGTGTTTCCGGGGCACGATCAGTCCGACACTATTGGTCCTTAGTTCCATTGACCGGACCCCTGGAGGATGCTCCTTCTGTTTAATGGATCGAGAGTGCGAGACCAATCTCGACATGCTTAGAGCATTTTTCCAGTGGCCCGCCGTCCCTCACCCAGACCGTGCCTACGCTCCCGCGCACATCCCACCCCCGTCATTCGATACCCACACCTTCTGGACACGGATCACGGGATCCCCACTCGCCTTTGACCCTAATAGGGCCAAGGCCTCAGCTATCCTCCACCCCTGCCTCCGCATTGTACAACGCCTTATGGCGACTACTTTCCTTGCGAGTTATGAGTCTGGGATGCTATCTACGCCAGAGCTCTACATGCTCGGTGCGATGAAACGCCCTAGGGTTCTAGATAGGGGTAGTGAGGATTTGGTCCCCACCGTCGAGATCGACATTGCCAGTTGGTTTTTGGACCGCATTATCATTTTTGTCGGTGCTCGTACGCCTATCTGTTGCGGCGGTCTGATCACCCTCTTAGCCCTTATGACCGGCGTGGACCTACCTGACGACTTGCGTTGACCTCCGGGCCCCACTACACTTTCTATAGATGTTATGGCCCGGATGAAGATGCTTCGTCCCCACGGTCGTCAGCACTGGGTATGGTTGCACGGTCCCTTCAGCGCTGATTACATGGTTCTCCTGAGCCCCACTCGGACACATATTGGACCGGCTCACATGGACTGGATTCCAGTGATGGATCTCCTTATCCCTGCCACCTACGTGCTTGAGCTCGAGGATGCTGAGCAGGCACCCCCTGCACCACCTGTCGACCCCGTGATCCCTCAGCCTGCACCTGCACTGTCTGCACCTCCCGACACCTCTGTCCACACGTCTGTTAGTGTCGGGAGCACTTTAGCTGAGTCGTCCACCACCACCACCACTGTGCCTATTTCCGTCGAGCCCATTACCACACTTAGCCCCGAGCGTCCAACCACCATTCTTGAGAGCGGTGAGTCTTCCTTTACCGCTGCCGTGGAGACCCTCTCCCGATTGCTGTTCTCAACTCCTGGGGAGTCATCTTTTGTGCCCTTCATGGCCTCCCCAGTCGTCGACCTTTCAGTCTCCACCGCCCCTTTCTTTACCGAGAGCGTCGTGACATCTATCCCCACGTCTGCCTCACTGACCTCTCCCACCGCCTCGTCGTCTGTTTTCACTTCCACTTTCGCTGCTACTTCTACTTCGTCCTTTCTTGCGTCTCAGCCTCTCACAGAGGCTGGGCATCACTTAGTGAGCACAGCACCACTACCCCCACTTCCCTGCTGGACCCATCCTCTACACTGCCCGCGTGAGACAGCCCCGCACTTCCCCTGTTAGACCTGTGCGTCCCTCTGCTCCACCACCCCCCGACACTCTAGTTCAGAGCATTCGTGCTCTTGTGGGGGTGGTTAGTGGATTGAGAGGGGATTTCAGGGCTCTCTCCGCCACAGTCAGTTCTGTGCAGGCCCGCGTCGCCATTCTTCTCAGTATTCAGGCTTGCCTGAACCAGATTCTGGCACGTCTGCCCCCACCTCCGACACCCACCCAGCAGCTACCACGCCCACCACCTCCACCACCACCTTCCCCACAGGACGGTGCTGGTGCACCACCACCAGCCTAGGCACACACTGGATGCCTTCTATATTTTTGCTGGTTTGCTGGTCGTTTTTGGTGCCTGATGATTTTTGATCCCCTCCTCTGCACTGTTTTGGTACATTTTTGATCATATCTATTTATATCTCTTTGGGAGTGCGGGAGCTTCTTTTTGGGGAAACTGATATTTTGCACCATTTTGACCTCTGCATGCATCACCTGCATTACCATATCATTTCCTTTTCTTTTATTTTCATCATGCATGCATCCTCACCCACCCCATCCATTTTACGTCTCTCGGTGTGCCACACTTTGCATATTGAGGACACTGTGCACTTTAGCATGGGGGAGTGAGTTCTCACACTTTTTGCTTTTTGTCACCTTTTATTTTTATTTTTTTCACATTTTCTTTGTTTTACACCATTTTCACTCACTTTTTAGTTTTTTTATCATGCATCACGTTTTCTTATCTTTTTGAGTGTGCTGCATTTCATAATAGTTTCTATTTTCTTTTATCCTTATTTCTTTCATCTTTTGCTAGAGATGACTTTTCTATGATGATGATGACATGGTGATTGGCTTATCTCTATTTGCATGCTATTTTGTCACGCCGTAGTTTTTTTATTTCAGATATCATATGCTTTGTCATGCTATGCATTTGAGATAGTAACCCACCTTTTCGTATATGAATATGGACGAAATTCTGTTATTAACTGAAGTCTGATAATTCATATGTATGCTTTTCGTAGAAAACACACCAAGCTTCACGCATTGATTGCATATATCTGGAGTACTGCTTTCCTTTCTTATATCACTTCTTATTGCATGAAAAATGTACGCCTCACTTTCATGTTGAATGAATGAATGTTAGGTTGATATAACTGGACTAGTTTGCTTTCTGAGATTAAACTGAGTAGATTACATTACTCTGCTGAAGTTGTTGTGCACGTCTTATAGAGTGAACCGAGTGTTACATTTATTTCTTTCTCCACATATCTTGAGCATTAATTCTCTACTTATATTCATTGGTGAATCTCCCTTTAGCGGATCCTATATTGGCAATTCCCTCACTTTATAAAGTTCATGCTCCGCTACCCCCAAAATCAAAAAGAAAAAAACATATGTATATCTTTCTATCTTTTGATTTGGGATCAAAGTTGTGTGTATATATATATATTATATATATATATATATATATTAAATATATATATATAATAATAAGAGAGAGAGAAAAAGAAAAGAAAAGAGAAAAGAAGTTTATACATGATCCCATCTCACACTCTTTCTCTCTTTCTTCCCTCTTTTGTTTTTAGTTTTATCATGGAGCTTCAAAAATGGGGAATATATTTATTGATTTATCTTATGCCACCACGCTTATAGATAAGTTTGGGGGAGAGGAGCCAATGATGTGTGAGAGAGTGACTACCTGACTGTGCATGACGACCTAAGCTAGGTAATTTTCTATACTTGGTGAGATCACTAAAAGTTTTGCGAAATCCAGGAATTGACACTTAGCATACATTTCAAGAAAACCACACTTTTCTATTCTTACTGCTCCATATTGTGTGATATCTCATATACTCTAGGTAGAAAGCATTCAATTGAAAAGTGTGTGGTCTATAATTATGTATACCGCTTTAGATGCTCCAGACGATGTTAATTCTAGAATGATTCCGTATCTCATATTAGTTTGCTATTCTCGGGTTTTCTATTTTGAATGCATCCATATACTACGGTGTCGAGATAAAAATCTTTGGTGTGAGTTTTACATTCGCATGTGCTACATGAGTAAGCAAAACCCACGTCCTGAGAAAATGATCTAGCACCTCTCTCTTTGCTTGCTTTCTTTATTTTCTATCTCTTCCATCTTTCCTTTTTAATTTTATTATTATTTTTTCCATCGGGCTCGCCTTTTACTTATCTTCCTCGAGGACGAGTAAGAGGTAAGCTTGAGAGATTTTGATCACTCCATATTTTACACCTTTTTTCTGCATGTTTGCATGCCGTTTTGATCGCTCATATCGTGTTTTCCACGATTATTCGACAATATTGCGATGCTTTTCACTATTTCTTGTTTTTGTCGTATTTCAGGAGATATGGAGCGATTTGGAGTGATTTTGAGATCAAGAGGATTTGCACCCACTCCGGAGTGTCACCCACGGCTCTTTTGAGGGCCATTCAGCGATGGAAGAAGAGCGGAAGAAGAAGGAACTTCGTAGTAGCGATGAGGAGGAGAAACGAAGAAGATTGGGCATCTACAGCATGTCACTCAGCCGAGTGAAGCACTCACTTGGCCAAGCAAAGAAGCTCGCTCGGCCGACCAGACCGGACACGCACATCAGAAGAATATCAGCGTGCCCTCGGCCGAGTGACGATAGACCACTTGGCCGAGTATGGAGATCCCCTCGCCCGAGTGGCACGGGAAAATCCATCCAAAAGGAGGCCGACTTACTGGAAATCTACAGTCGACCTGAGAGTTCTGACTCGTCCGAGCATGGAATGCCCGTCGGCCGAGTGAGTAAAGCCACTCGGCCGAGTCACCTCCGAAGACAGACCCCCGAAAACCCCCGACTTACTGGAAATCTATAGGGTCTGTCACTCGGCCGAGTGACATTTCTCACTCGGCCGAGTGAGCCGTTCCGCCTGCTGCAAAAGTTGCAATTTCTGGGCTGCGCAGGGGCATTTTGGTCACGATTTTCTGGGCGATTTTGAAGGGTATTTAACCCCAGTTTTTGCCCTAGTTAGGGGGATTTTTTTCATAGCTTTTTGGCAGCTTTTTGAGAGCTTTTTAGATCATTAGATTTAGCTTTTCTGTAGGAGATAAAAAGGCTACTTTTGTTGGATGCTATGGATTCTCATTGGTTTGTCTATTCTCTTATCAAAAACCCTATTTTTATTAACAATTTCTCTATTGCAATGAATTGTGTTGATTTTATTCTTGATTTTCCTAAGTATTGCATGATGATTAGTGAGTAGTGCCATCGTCATAGGGCGTAGGGATGAACCATATAGACCCTATTTCTAAATTGTGATGAATTGGTGAAATTCTTGCTAGAATTGATTAGGGTTAGATTGGGATTGATTAATTACGGATAGCTAGGGATTCATATCGATTGGGATTTGCAAGAGATTGGGTCTCAATTGATAGGAAGCCCTAGAAATTCGATTTAGATTTACGATTGGACTTCTCTAGAATTGGTTTACAAGAGATTGGACCAAAGCTAGGATTTTTAATCGTGTTTCTATACCAATATCCATTTGCAAGAGATTGGACGGGTAGGAACTATCTCAACCTAGGTCGTAGCTCGAGTTTGCACGAGAGTGGGCTCGAGATACGATGAATGATGATGTCGTTCTTCACGCTAGCGGCATAGGTTAGGGTTTGCAAGAGATTGGGCCCTACCCTAGGTTTGCTATAGACCGGCAATAGCGCGAGAGCGTGAGCTTAGTTCTACATTTAGTTGCGACTAGTTCACCTAAAATTCAAGTCTAGCAATGATGAAACCTATGAATCACAACAATGAGATACAGTATGTAGCGGGGATTCCCTATCCCTATGCGCTTTATTTTATTGATATTTCTATCGACATTTGAACGATTGTGACTATTTTACCCCAAATTAGTATCGACCATTTTGATAGCTAGGTGATTGGAAGGAGACACGGTCATTAGTCCTCCCTGAGTTCGATACCCGCTCGTCGCTACACTGTGCGTTTGCGGTAAGACTACGAGTCGCTTGTCCCGGGTGTGTATCCGGGGTGCGATCATTAGCCCTCTAACGCGTAGTAAGAACCCACACCGTAGCGAATCGAAAACTTAATCTAAAAATCATCAACAATAATTAAATTTCATTGCTTCTCCTTTAAAACGTTGCTAAATCTTAGACATCGACGAAGGACTTGAATATCTGTGCACATAGGATAGATCGTCGATTAGGCTGAACCAAAACAAAACCGTGACTTTGACTGCTAGGATAGCCACGTTGAACCTAGAAATGAACTCTAATAGGAATGATGAAAAACATGTACTTACATCGCCGTTGTCCCGTTTCAGACGGACCCTCGCTGACGTACCACTTCGATGAGATGATCCGGACCGACGACGCACCCGCCATCGCATGCAAGTGTTTACACTTGTGTACTTTCGATCACGTTTAGGCTATCTCCTTAATAGAAAGTTAAAGTACATTTAAAGAGAACCGGATGTGAAATGATAGCGTCCGGGACCCCCCTTGACAGCTTAGACTTGACGACGAAGTCTAACAACAACAACAACTGACACCCTAGGTTTTATCAGTGTGTGCGTGCATGTGGGCCCCGTAGAAAGAACCATTCCTTACACTTGTCATGTCGTGTCCTGTTACAAAAAGCCTTCGGGCGTTTTAGAAGCTCTCCAAGCTAGAAGGAGCGATCTCTGTTACAGTTTCACCTGTAGAACGTTCGTTGCTCACCAAGGGAATGAGGGATATGCTACAGACCTTGGGGATAGATGCACTCGTCAAGCTAGAGCGAGTGGTCCTATATTGTCTTATCTTGAGCACTCGGGTTTGGGGTAGGGTTGAGCGGTCGCACGGAGAGAGAGGGTCTGGCTGCCCTCAAACCGTAAGGCATGAACCCTTCGTGACACACACGATACTTCTTGTCTTGTCTTGTCCTTGGTACAGACCGAAAGGCGTGAACCTTTGTGACACACACAGTACTTCTTTTCTTGTAATGTCCCATCAAGCTTAGTCCCGTAGCCGGTAGCACACGCTACGGCTACTGCCTGTCGCGTTTACTTTCCTGCACTGCTTTACTTTCTGTATAGTTTAACTGCCATGTCATAACAACGGCATGTAATCAACCAGTAAAATGTTGCTCTTAATTACCTTACACTTGCAGTAGAGTCTAACCTTTCCTTGTAGACTTTTCCTGACGTATAGTTCCTTTTCTCTTGGGTGTTGTACGTCAGGTGTTGAGCCAGAGTACATGGACAAGCTGGACATACCTGAGTACTTGGAGCCAGAGGACGTCGATCGGAGCACCTTCCTGACGAGGACCAGACTTAGAGGTCTTATCCGTCGCTGTCTTGCAGAGGTTACTACTTTTTAGCTGGGTGTGTAGCACCACTTTACCTTCTGCCTAGGTTGGGTGCTACGCACCATTAGTTTCCTTTTCTGCAGTTTGTTGCCATGCTTAGGCTTCTTTTACTAGACCTGTCATATGCTGGATATTGTCTCTTTTTTAAAAAAAAATGAATGCATCCTTTCTTTCTGTACTTTTATTGTTCCAAAATCTATATATGCAAGGACCTGTATTATGCTTTGGAGTACCTCATAGACGCTTATTGGGTCCGAGCTTCGCAGCTTTGGCCCATGTTTCGCTTCCGTAGTCACGTTTCGCTTCCGTCGTTTTGGGAAGCAGGACGTGACAAATAAACGCTTCGAAAAGGTTACCTGGATGATGGGATCATCCCGGTTTATTCACAGGTTCAAACTGCGTCAAAAATAGTGGTCAAACAAGCCCAGGAACGAAAAAACAGTCAAATGCAAGAGTGGGTTAGACCCGCTTGGCCTTGCGGGTCTGTCCGCAAGGAGAAAGGGTACGGCACGCTGAACCAGCAGGCACAGCCCCCTGCGTTCAGCGGGCCGCACGCCCGCTGAGTTCAGCGGGTGCGGCCTGCTGGGACAGCGGGCGCGCCTGCCGTTCAGCGGGCCGTACGCCCACTCTGGGCACGCCCAAGTTGGGCGCACCCATATGCCTTGGCAGGCGCGCCCTCTAAGCTTAGCGGGCATGCCTGCAACTTAAGTTAATTACGGTTTTTTGAAATCCTTTTTTACGGTGACGAAAATTGACTTTTTGCCCATCTTTGGGTAATTGTTTGAGTGGTCAAACGAAGTTGAAATACGTCGTCGTTCATTCCTACGTGTTCACCATTCGAAGCCCTTCGAAATGATAACTTGTATCGTCTCTGAAGCTTGATGGTGAGGGAGAATTAATTGGTTGAAGTTGGCCTTTGTGAATGGCTTACTAACTTCAATTAACTAGTTAACTTCTCTTTTATTTTTGATTTGTCCCACATTGCTTGTGACGAAAAGGGAGGTACCCACTCCCTTTATAAATAGGGGTGCACTCTCTTCGTTAAAAAACACACCAAGCGATCGTTTCGAGAAGCTCCTGATTTTTGAGCACGCTCGATCGTGAACTTAAACTCCTCTCTGCTTTCTCTTCATATCCTCTCGTCAGGTCCTAGCATGACTATGAGGAGGTTTGGATTGGATCCAGACGTCTAAGATGCGGGTCTGCTTAAGTGAAACTTTTTTCGACAAGTGATCGGCTCGGAGGCGGCTCGGGTAGATCGGTTCAAAGGCGCAAGATGACTCGGCTACGAGGAGCGCAAGAAAGGTGGTGCGGTACATCTTGCCTGACCCAAGGCCATGATTCCAGGTATGTTATTTAGTAGCTTTTTAGAATAATTTTTTAATAATGTCGCAATAGGGTAGATCCCTCTTGGGGTGGTCAGATCCACCCCAAGTTGGCATAGTTCTTGGCGAGCTTCTGGCTTGCCTTAGGGTTTCCTAAAATGTTTAGCATGTTTATGTTTTATTTCCGCTGCGATTTTTTTAAAATCTCTCTCTTGTCCATCCGACGTAGGACGGGCACAGATATGAGCCCTAAGGGTCTGCCAAAACCCTTCAGTGGTATCAGAGCCATTGGTTTGCTTGATCTTTAGCCTGCGACGTTATTTTGAAATTATTAAATTGCTTACTTTTAACATATAGCTTTTAACCTTATTTGATAATGTTAAAAATTAGTTTCAACATTTTTAAAATTGTTTTAATATGTTTTAAAGCGTATGTTGCTTTAAGAAATTTTTAATTTCATGAGATGTTATTATAATTTGATTTCTTTTGATTACATATAGTTTTAAAGATTGTTTTATGTGATAATACAATCTTAAAAATGTTTTAATAGACTTTTAAAAATTTTATGTGATAAATTTCATGTTAGCCTCTTATGGTTGAATGTTTTAAAATTATTTTATGAGATAAAATATTTTTTGTAAGCATTCTAAAATGTTTTAAATGATTTTAAATAATAAGGTTTATAATTAAAAATTATTTGATAATCTTTATGAAACCTATTTTTATGAGATAAAAAGTTTCAAGTTTTAAAATCAAATCTTTCAATTTAAATGTTAAATTTTAAGATTGGCATGTTAATTATTTATTTGGTAAATATTTTAGCTTGCATATTCTCTTGATATGTCACATAATTGAACCTTTTATTTTATGCGGTAAAATTAGTTGGTTGTTGTTAATGGACATGATGTATAATTCTAATTATTCATGAACCTCTTTAGGTTAGCCATTAACTTTTTAAAATTTTATAAGATAAATTTTTAAAATGTGACATGCTATGTTTTAATGAACACTTACAACATTTAAACCTAATTCCTGATTAGGGTAGTCCTCTTTAATAGACGATTATTATTTTAATCGTTTCAATAATAATTCTGATTAAATGACTACTTTTTAAAATGTTGTAATTGATTTATTAAAATCCTAATAAAGATTAGGGTAGCACGATGAACAGACAAACCTTATAGTTGATAAGGATCTAATAAAAGTTATTGAACAAATCCATAAAATTTCGAATTTTAAGGATCCACTAGTTGATAAGGATTAATTAGTGTTAATAAAAGCCATTTTAGTTGATAGACGAACATAAGATTGATAAGTCTCCTTCAATGGATCATGAGTCGGTCAATGTGCTTGGCTAAGTTTGCTGGATCACCCTAGCTAGACTAGGGGTTAAGTGGTCCTGGCTTAGTCAATTCCATGGCTACGTCTGCTAGACCGTAAGGAGTCGAATCATGACTGTGTAAGTCCATCGACTATACCTAAGTCAAATACGATAATTATCTTGTTCAAGATAAATCGTAACCCTCCTTGTTTTAGGAGTTGGTAACTGTAAGACCCATGTTCCAGTTGTTGATCTACACTCAAGCTGTGACATGTTAACCTTATAGAAACCGACTTCTTAAATACATATGACGAGATCTTGACTTGACCCAAACCCTTGTGTCGTGAATACACCGAGGACCAGCGTAAGTTGAGCCAACGATGTAGTCTATACTTAAACCCAAACCGTCATGTTGTGAATACACCGAGCACCGGCGTAAGTTGAGTCATTAATGTAAGTTTAGTTCTGACCCAAACCGACGTGTCGTGTATACACCAAGCGGCGGCATAAGTCAGGCTGGATGCGAAAACAAGGGTCTGACTAGGCTAGTCATTGTGATTTGGATGAGCAAACTCATGATCACAAATGACTAGGGGTAAAACTTATAGAGAATCATATTTTATATGATTAATGAAGAGTTTGTCTACCGACTGTAGAGTCGAACAACTTGTTGAGTACACTCAAGGTTGTCAAACTCGGGATAGTCGGATCCCTCTCCCACAAATATTTTAAATAAATTTTTTATTATTGTGGCTTTAATCCTTAAAATCAGTGGGAGAATATAGTTTAATAAAAACCTTTTAAACTGTACAACAAACATATGCTAAATATCTATTTAAATGCAGAATGGATTCGGGTCTTAAGTACATGATAGAAAAGAACATGCTTGACGGGACCAACTATAAATATTGCCTTAGGAATATCAAGTTATTCCTATCACTAACTGAGATAGGATACGTGATGTTCGAGGACGCTTCGGAGAACCCTGATGAAGATGCAACACACTAAGAAAAGGAAGCCTATAAGCTGTACCAGAGGGATGCCGAGAAGGCCAGGTGCCTTACTCTGGCTTCAATGAACAACGACCTGCAAAGGAAGCACGAACATTTGGATGTTCAAAGCATGCTTCTAAATGTAGAGTAGTTGTACACAAAGCAGTCAAGAGTTGCCAAGTTTGAAGCCACAAGAAACCTCTGGGGCACTAAGATGGAAACGGGCCCCGTACAAGATCATGTCATTAAGATGATCGGGTAAGTGGAAGATACTGCCTAGTTGGGTTTTTTCCTCGACAATGAGATGGTCGTGGACATCATCCTGAAATTTTTAACCCCAGACTTCAAGCAATTCATTATTTGTTTCATCATGAACAGTATTGAAATGGATCTTCATGGTCTCCTCAACATGCTTAGGCAGTTTAAGGAAATCGAGAAGAAACATGATGTGTTGGTTGTTGGCTCTGCTTCTTCAGACCAGCCAAAAGGCAAAGGTAAGAAGAGGCAGGTCCCACAACCAGCCAAGGTGAAGAATGTGAAGAAGACGAAGGGGGCCCCGTCGAAATCCGAGTGCTTTCACTGCCACAAGATATGCCACTAGAAGAGGAACTGCAAGGTGTACCTTGCAGAAAAGAAAAAGGGGCATACTGATGCCTCTACCTCAGGTATAAAAATTCTTTTTTAATAAAAGCATAAAATTTCCATAAATGCTTTATTACATGATATAAGATACTAAGACATCTGTGTATACAGGTGGTTGATAACGAAGCGAATGATGGAAGAAGTTCCATGGACGGTCGGCATCGGAGTAATGTTGCTACTGGGACCGTACAAGGACTTCGGAAGATATGAAGATGAAGCGATTGATATTTTCTTATTTTGAATAAAATGTATCGATGCTTACATTTTTAAAACAATGATTGAGTGGTAATCACTCAAAGTTTATATTTTGATAAACAAGTCTGATTCAGTTTTCTGAAACCATTGTTGAATGATGTCTTGAAAAATGTGCTTTGTTAAAATTGAAATTTGTCGTGAGTGGCTGATTGTTGTGGATATGACTGTCTGTGTTGGTATGCATAAATCCTTGAGCTGTCATGCGAAGCTTCTGATTCAATTTGATTGTTTTGGAGTTGACGATATATTAAAGACAATCTAAAGTTAAATAAAGGTTCCAGGAGCGTATAATTGGATATGATCCAAAATACAAGCAAGTTAAGATTAATTCTTAATCAAATTACATTTGATACTTTGTGAGAAAAAGATTAAATGTAGTATAGGAAAGTGCAATGTAGGATGTTTGACTGAGTAAGTCAGCATCAAGACTCCTATTAATGGGTCTTAATATGACACATTCGTCAAACCCACATGGTATGTTCCTATTCAACACTTCTAAAAAGGTTACACTTAATAAATATTCTAAATATGATTTAGAGATTTAAGTCGAAGTGTTTAACCAGATAATTCTCAAAGTCAGTGGGAGCTCGCAATATAACTTAGTTCCGTCTCGGACTAAATAAATGGTTTCCAACTTATTAAATCGTCTATATGCGACATTGAATCAAAATAGTTTTGATCATGTCTAGCACATAGAGACTTAGGGCGTCACTTATGTACCAGACATAATTGACACAAAATAGTTGGCATGAGCCATGACTGACTTTTAGTATCGATTAAGACTACATCATATTGTATGAGCTAAATTGTTAGACATACAAAAGGAAAAATTATTGGATAGGATCCAAATGCAATTTTCGGAGGAACAACCTGGTGTGATCAAGTGATGTATATTTTAGACTCCATTAAAAAGCAAAATAGATACACGTTAGCAGATCCATTCTTAGGTATGAGATACCGAGATAAATAGCCTAAGTGCAAGTGGGAGATGTAGGAAGACGTATGCCCTTGAGACATTTATCCTTAGATTAATCATCTCGTTCTAATAATTATATGGTATCAATTATCCTAAGTATGAATTCGTAGAATCAAATACTTAGATAATTTCCTTAGACTTATAGTCAGGTCACTACTTATCCAGATGTAGATCTCGATTATGAGAAATTAGTGATCGATTAGAAACTTAAGTCTTAAATGGTTTATGGTCATAGATGTGTCGAGAATAGGATATCGACACATCGGTTAGACCATTGTGTCTTTGTCTTACCTTAGGGTAATGATGATTTCATAATCATTCGACTTGGCGAAGTCGGAGACGAGACACATGTGCTCATTAGAGAATGAGTTCACTGAACGACCAACTTAGAGTTATTAAATGGTTAAGCTTTAACTAAACTGTCAATAATAACTCTAGAGTGATGATAGGCTAGTGATCATTAAGACCTGAAGTCATCAGTACGAACCTGTGAATGGATAGTGTCATTTAGATCTATGATCTAGCTTCGAGGCTCAGCCAGCTGAAAGATTTTAGGTTGGGTGACACTTGCAGTTCACGATGGAAGTAGATGACTGAGATGGGATTCGTCTCTTCCGTTAAAGGGAAGTTAGTTTCACTGGATCAGTATGGTCTTTGTGTTAATCCTCATCCGGAGTACATTGTAGGATGTACAACATGAATACAACAAAGACCGATGTATACTGACCAATGCTGGCTATTGGGATTGACGGTAAACCATACCCTAGGCCATGCAGAGACACAGTCTTGACGAATGGACTAAAACATCAGAATTCATCACTGACACAGTTAGAGTGATCCCAACAATGTTTGTCATTGGGTCTATCATGTACGTATGATTCTGAAAAAGGGACGACGCCTGCTGCTCGTGGTTACCATCGTCTAGGGGTTTCGAGCCTCAACCTGTTGTAGGGTCAGGTTGTAGGGTCTCACACTAAGTAGTATCCATGTCTTAGTAATAGAAAGAAAGTTAAGAGGAATTCATGCGATGAAATGGAATTTTAAGTTCACAAGTTAGCTGCGCGTTCAATTTAATAGGGGACAATTTTTGCATATGATGCAAACCAGATTAAATGTTTTGTAAAATTGTTTACGACCATTTTTAATAGGAATAAACACTTCGGAAAGGTTATCTAGATGACGGGATCATCCCGGTCTAATCGCAGGTTCAAACCGCGTCGAAAACGGAGCTCAAACGAGCCCAGGAACGAAAAAACAGTCAAAGGCAAGAGTGGGTTAGACCCACTTGGGCTAGCGGGTCCGCCCTCAAGGAGAAAGGGTGCGGCACGCTGAACCAGCGGGCACAGCCCGCTGAGTCCAGCGGGCCCCACGCCAGCTGAATTCAGCGGGCACAACCCGCTGAACTCAGCAGATGTGAGGCCCGCTGGACTCAGCGGGCTATGCCTGCTGGTTCAGCAGGCGTGGGGCCCGCTGGAATCAGTGGGCTGTGCCCGCTGGCATAGCCTGCTGAACCAGCAGGCCGCACGCCTGTTGGGTTTAGCTGGCGAGCCTACCGTTCAGCGGGCTGCACGCTCGCTCCGGGCACGCCCAAGTTGGGCGCACCCATATGCCTTTGCGGGCGCGCCCGCTAAGCTTAGAGGGCGTGACCGCAACTTAAGTTAATTAGGGTTTTTTGAAACCCTTTTTGATGGCTACGAAAATTGACTTTTTGCCCATCTTTGGTCAATTGTTTGAGTAGTTAAATAATGTCGGAATTCGTCATTGTTCATTCCTATGCGTTCACCATTCGAAGCCCTTCGAAATGATAACTTGTGTCATCTATGAAGCTCGATGGTGAAGGAGAATTAATTTGTTGAAGTTGGCATTTGTGAAAGGCTACTTCAATTAACTAAATTAACTTCTCCTTTATTTTTGATTTGTCCCACATTGCTCGTGACGAAAAGGGAGGTGCCGACTCCATATATAAATAGGGGTGCACTCTCTTCATTAAAAAACACACCAAGCGATCGATTCGAGAAGCTCCTGATTTTTGAGCACGCTCGATCATGAACTTAAATTCCTCTCCTCTTTCTCTTCATATCCTCCCGTCGGGTCCTAGCAAGACTACGAGGATGTTTTGTTTGGATCCAGATGTCTAAGACGCGGGTCTGCTCAAGTGAAACTTTCTTCGGCCAGTGATCGGCTCGGAGGCGTCTCGGGTAGATCGGTTCGAAGGCACAAGACGGCTCGGCTACGAGGAGCGTAAGAAAGGTGGTGCGGTACATCTTGCCTGACCCAAGGCCAAGATTTCGGGTATGTTATTTAGTAGCTTTTTAGAATAATTTTTTAATAATGTCGCAATAGGCTATATCCCTCTTGTGGTGGTCAGATCCACCCCAAGTTGGCATAGTTCTTGGCGAGGTTCTGGCTTGCCTTAGGGTTCACTAAAATGTTTAGCATGTTTATATTTTATTTTCGCTGTGATTTTTTTTAAAATCCCTCTCTTGTCCGTCCAACGTAGGACGGGCACAAATATGAGCCCTAAGGGTCTGCCAAAACCCTTCAGATCAAAGCCTAGAGGGGAGTTGAATAGGCTAATAAAAATTCTCGTGTAACCCACGAGAACAATCACAGGCAGTTATAGCAGATGCAGAGTAAATAATAAGCAATCACAGAATACGCAGCAGATTTACCCTGGTTCGGTCATCCCACGACCTACGTCCAGCCCCAAGCAGATACTAGCATTACTATGTTTCTTTAATGAACTATAAGCCCCAACTCAACTCTCACCTAGTTCGTACCACACTCCCCGAGTGCAAAACACTATCAACCTAGTAAATGCTTCATCTTGACAAGCCCCAACTCATCAAGACCCTATTGTCTAGTCCAAGACTAAAGAAGTCCCAAAACGTCACAAAGCGGTAAAGTTTCCCCTACAAAAATCACTACTACTACACAAATATAATAATAAAGAGTTTAGGAAATCTCAGTTTGTGTAGCGGTAATCGTCTCTGTCAATCAGTTCAGTTCAGATTGCATCTGACAGGATGTAGTCGCCAATGTCACGTCCGCCCATGAAACTTGTGGCATATGTGTTCTTGTCTCCGTGAAACTTGCAGCCTTGAGCATGGATGTGTGCCTTGGATGTTGATCCAATGGAGACTCCCCTTAGATGTTTGTGCAATGATGGAGGCTCTCTTTGATGTTACGGCCTAGGAGGAGGGGCTTAATACCTTGCGGCCTTAGTCTTGGAGTCTCTTGAAGGGTTGCACACTTGGAGGAAGAAGAAGAAGCTTGTGGCCTTGTGCTTGATGGCTTGCAATGGAGAGGTCTCTTGCAAGTTGCACAATGTAGAAGATGTAGGACTCTTAGAGTATTATGGCAATAGTAGTATGGTTGCGCAAGGAGCTATGGCAATGGAGTTCTTGGCTTTGAGTTTGGAGAGGCTTACTACGGGGAGGATGAAGCAAGTTGCGCAATGTATGAAGGGGTTGATTTGCAAGGTTGTGCAATGATCTACGGGGTGAAGATTTTGACCGGCCTCCCTCTTGGTTCTCTTGTGTTTTTGCCCTCTCAAATTATCTCTCTTTGGAAGATGAGTTTATATAGGAGAGGATGGAAAATAATAGAATCAATTAGAATCCCATAATTGACGGAGATTGGAAGGAATCCTAACTTGAATAGGATTTGAATGAGTCACCATGGATATGGAGATAGAATATGGATGGCTATAGGATTTGAATTTGAATACTATAGGATTTCATTTAATCACCATTGATTTGCATAAGATTCTCCATATCTCTCCATCTTTGAACAAGTCTTCAATTTGCATGGCTTTAGGATTTGATTCATGCACCAATTGATTTGAATCAATTCAAATATAGATTTGAATTGATTTCCTCCTTATCTCCCCATTTTTGACTTAGTCCTATATTTGTAGCCATTATCTCCATCTTTGACTTAGGCCACTTGGCTAATGCATGGAAAATTCTTCATCACTTTTACTTATTCTCTCTTTAAGTATTTGCAGGAGTGTCATTCCTGAAAACACTTAGCACACACATTAAACCGTTCACACACATTTGTTATCATCAAACAAGAAGTCATCGATCTTTGTATCCAATTACAATTTGTATCCAACAACATGCACGTTGTGCTATAATCGATAATCGAGGAGGAATACGACAAGAGGAAGTAGCAAGCTACCTGTAGCAACCGCTCGGTCGAGCGGATGCCATGCTCGACTGAGAAGAGCTTCAACTGGAGAGCCCAGATCTGTGCTAGATTTCATGTCGCTCGACTGAGTGCCTATGTCATGACCCGCTTCCCAAAAATGGAGGCGAGACGTGAAAAGGTCCGCACGAGAGTGGAGCTGTGAAGCCCCAAACCCGATAAGCGTCAATAAAACATAAGCAGGTCCCTGTAACCACAAACGGAGCAACAATAATAATAAAAGGAGAGACAGAAATAAAATTCTCATATCTCATAAATTGTCCAACATGAAAATAAGTCCAACATCCAGAAAAGCCACCAGGCTAAAAGAAAGAGTCTAAAGGCCCAGAACAAGGCCAACAAAAGCAACGACATAACAAAGTATTGGTGCCACGCACCGATAACAAAACAACAGTCTAAACAAAGGAAAACACAACGAAGACACTAGGACTGGTCCCCATTGTCCACGTACTCCCCGTCAAACACAAGCTCGGGCTCGGCGTCAGCAAACACCTCGTCCTCAACAAGGTACTCAGGCTCAGGATCTAACATGTGTCATCCAAAAGAGTAAAGGGGCACATGTCAGCAAGTCTAAAAGACTTGGGGAAGGAAACTGAAAGTAGGGCCACTAACAACCTAGCAGTTATATTATGCATGACATGGCAGTTATAACATGAGTGCACAACCAGGACATGGCAAGACAATAAGTACAAGAGAACAATTATCGGGACAAGACAAGAGTAGCCAAGCTACTAACAATCTCAATCAATTCACTAATCACGTTTCACTGTTGTTTGTAGATGTTTATGCCTTACGGCTGAATGGTGTAACATTCACGCCGATTGGCCGCTTAACACTACCCCAAAACCCAGAGGTTACGCCTTACCACTGCAGTTGCTGATCGGGCAGACTCCCAGTTGATTGGCCGCTTAACTCTTACCCCCAATACCCACATGTAATCGAGCCAGGGTCCCCGCACATGAGCTCAGTAAATGAGCCGGGGTTGCCCCGAACAGGAGCTCGTATTCGATATCACGATTCATAAACAATTGGCGTAGGGGTGCACCTAACCGGAAACAAGCAATTCGGGCATTGGCTATCAACCAACACATGGCCCGCTTCTAGAACACGAGCCAGGAACACAAGCATTGTAGCGAAACGACGCAATCACTGAAATAAATAAAAGATGCAATGACATGACAATTAAAGTGCGTACCGATAATGGAAAGTAAACGTGACATGGTAATTGTGCAACATGCTAAATGTCGGAACTAGCTTCGTTGTCAAGCTAGTTCCCCAATTTACGCCTAGGCGAGTATCATTTCGTCGCCTAGCCTCTTTTACGCCTACAACAAGCAAAATGGCCTAAAACATGGCCTAAACCCTAAGTGGCAAGTTTCACTTGCCTAGCACCGGGGATGACGATCACGAAGGTTCGTCTCGCGGATGCTAATCTACGGGGAAATCACGTAAGGAGACGGAAGGAACACTCCGGGGAACCTAGGAACCAGATCTGGAAACGAATGGGGAAGTTTGGAGAATTAGGGTTCTTGGGGGGATTTTAGGGGTTTGATGAGATTTTGGGGAAGATGAGAGGTTGAATGAGTTGAGGGAGGGTTTAGATGATGGATTTAGGTCTTGGAATGAAGGAATAAGGCTTGGAGGAAGATGGGGGCTCAATGGGGGAGAAACTAGGGCTTTGGGTCGAGTGGAGGAAGAAGAAAACGTTTGGGTGGGGTATAAATAGGTTAGGCTGGCGGCTGCCCAGAAATTAGGGTTTTAACACAGATTAGTCGGTCAAAGAGCAACCACTGACCGACTAGTTTGGCAACTAGTCGGTCGGTCGACCAACGCAGACCGACTAAGTGTAAACAGTAACTTCTGAACGAAAATAGGATTTAGAATTAGTCGGTCGAAGAACAAATACTGACCGACTAGTTTAACATCTAGTCGGTCGATGAACGTTCTTAGACGACTAAGAGTGAACAGTATTGATACCAAAAATAAGTTGAAGAGTTAGTCGGTTAAAGAAGCATTGCTGACCGACTAGTTTGCAACCTAGTCGGTCAACCAACGTTCTTAGACCGACTAACGATAAACAGTAACTCCTGAATAATTTAGAAAGCCAACTAGTCGGTCCAAGAAGGATTGCCGACCGACTGGATCGTCATCTAGTCGGTCGGTGCCCCTTCTTACACCGGCTAATGAGCACCAAAAGTTCCGATACGGAGCGCGGGGCCCTGGGATCGATTCCTAAGACTCCTAGGCTTGATCTAATAGTAAGATACGACCGCTATGAAGCCCGTCACGAATGACATACTTCGAAATTGACAATCCTAAGAAAGAAACGAGAAAACAATCGAAAACGAAAGCTACGGAGACGGAAATCACACAAAAGGAGAAAATCCACCAAAACATATATTATATTATAATAAATCCAGGTACATGAAAAGCAGTCGTTACATCCTCCCCAACTTAAGAAAAATTCCGTCCTCGGAATTTCCAAACACTCACGCGTCCGGAAACAAAAGTGGGAAACGCTCTCGCATCTCATCCTCATTCTCCCAAGTAGACTCTCCAGGTGAACCGTGTCGCCACATCACCCTCACAAGATTGACAATCTTGTTCCGAAGCGATTTCTGACGCATGTCCAGAATCTGCACTAGATGCTGGTCATACGTCATATCGGGGCGAACGGTAATCTCCGAAAAATCCACCGCATGAGACGGATCGCTAATGTATCGACGAAGCTGCGACACATGGAAAACATTGTGAACTCCTTCCAAAGATGGCGGCAAGGCCAAGCGATAAGCTACCTCGCCAACTTTCTCCAGAATGTCAAACGGTCCAATGTATCGCGGGCTCAACTTCCCTCGCTTCCCAAAACGAATCACACCACGATTCGGGGAAATCTTCAGAAACACATGGTCGCCCGGCTGAAACTCCAAAGGACGACGTTTAGCATCCGCCCAATGCTTAAAACGGTCCTGAGCAATCCTCAACCTCCCCCGAATATTCCTGACGATACCCACGGCCTCCACGATCATCTCAGGTCCCAACAACTCCCGATCACCAACGTCATCCCAACTTAATGGCGATCGACATTTCCTCCCATAAAGAGCGACGAAAGGCGCCAAGCCAATACTCGCCTGGAAGCTGTTGTTGTAAGAGAACTCCACCAAGTGTAGATGGTCCTCCCACGAACCCTTGAAATCCAACATCCACGCCCTCAGCATGTCTTCCAAAATCTGAATCGTCCTCTCGGACTGGCCATCCGTCTGCGGATGGTACGCCGTGCTAAAACTCAGACGCGTACCCAAACTCTTCTGCAAACTCTGCCAGAACTGAGATGTGAACCTCGTGTCTCTGTCTGACACGATACTCACGGGGACTCCATGAAGTCGCACAACCTCCTGCACGATTCACGATACATCACTATCCAAACTAGGAAAAAGGAAATAAAACGAAGAGTAAAAAGAATTTTACCTCCATATATCTCCTCGCTAGCGCCTCAGTGGACTGTCCCACTCGGAACGGAATAAAGTGCGCGGATTTGGTCAATCGATCTACGATCACCCAAATCGCGTCATTCTGCTTCGGACTCCGAGGTAGTCCAGTCACGAAATCCATAGTGATGTGCTGCCGCTTCCACTCCAGAATCGGAAGCGGTTGTAGCAACCCGGCCGTACGCTAATGCTTCGCCTTCACCTGCTGGCAAACCAAGCACTTGGCTACACTCCGAGCCACACTCTTCTTCATACCATGCCACCAATAATTCAGACGAAGATCCTGGTACATCTTGGTGCCACCAGGATGCACAGAATACGGCGAACTGTGTGCCTCCACCATCAACTCCTCTCTAACATCCCCAGCCGGCACACACATCCTGGCTCCAAACCTCAGCGAGCCATCCTCATGAATCAAAAAGTCAGTCCACAGACCGGCCTCCACCTGCTCCCGAATCTTCACCAGCTTCGGATCCTCAGCCTGGCCAGCCTTAATCCGATCCACGATCGTCGACTGTACCTGCATGTACATCAACAATGAATCCTTCCCAGGAAGGACAATCTCAACACCAGACTCGCAAAAATCCTGCTGCAATCTCCACTGCGAGGTCAAAATCAACACCACGGGAAGCCTACTCAGCGCATCCGGAACCACATTCACCTTGCCAGGGTGAAACTGCAAATCAATCTCATAATCCGCCATCAGCTCCAACCATCGACGATGTCGCATGTTGAGTTCCTTCTGAGTGAAAATATACTTCAAGCTTTTGTGATCGGTGAAAATCTTCACTTTCTCACTCAGCAAGAAGTGCCTCCAAATCTTAAGAGCAAACACAACGGAAGCCAACTCTAAATCATGCGTCGGGTAATTCTTCTCATGAACCTTAAGCTGACGAGACGCATACGCCATAACATGCCCATGCTGATGCAACACACAACCGAGACCCTTGCCAGAAGCATCGCAAAAGATCTCAAATCCACCGCTGCGACATGCACAACAAGTATAGGGGCCGTCGTCAACCTCTCCTTCAGAACACCAAAAGCATCCTCACAATCACCCGACCAAACAAAAGCAACATCCTTCCACGTCAACCTGGTCATCGGCTCCGCAATACGGGAAAAGTCCTTAATGAATCGCCGATAGTAACCAGCAAGTCCAAGGAAACTCCGAATCTCAGACGCAGACGACGGAACAGGCCACTCCCTGATGGCCCTAATCTTCTCGGGATCTACCGAAATACCATCTCCAGTCACCACATGACCGAGAAAAGCAACTCTATCTAGCCAAAACTCGCACTTCGAAAACTTAGCATACAAACGATGCTTCCTCAAAATCTCCAATACCGTCCTCAAGTGCGATGCATGCTCTTCCTCCGACTTTGAATATATCAGAATGTCGTCAATAAAGATAACGACAAACTTATCCAAAAAGTCGTAGAAAATCAGGTTCATCAGATTCATGAAAACTGCGGGCGCGTTAGTTACGCCGAAAGGCATAACCACAAACTCATAGTGTCCATACTTCGTCCTGAACGCTGTCTTCGGAACATCATCATTCTTCACCTTCAACTGATGGTAACCACTCCTTAAACCCAATTTAGAAAACACCCTCGAACCTCCAAGCTGATCAAAAATATCATCGATGCGAGGCAACGGGTACTTATTCTTAATGGTCACCGCATTCAACTCTCGATAGTCCACGCACATGCGACGTGAACCATCCTTCTTCTTCACCAGCAGCACCGGTGCTCCCCACGGAGACACACTAGGATTAATATAAACCTTCTGCAAAAGCTCATCCAACTGCTTCCGCAACTCATCCAATTCAGCGGGTGCCATACGATACGGCGCCTTCGAAATCGGCTGCGCACTGGAACAAGATCGATAGAGAATTCTAAATCTCGATCAGGTGGCAAACCAGACATCTCCTCGGGGAAGACGTCGCCAAAATCTCGCACCACAGCTGGCCACTCCAGCTCCATCTGCATAGCCACAACCTCCACCGGTCTGGCCCGAAACCTGACAGGACCAAGCGAACTGCTACCCCGACTGAACTCAAATACCGGATGTTCGGGAATCCTGAACACCACCTTCTTCCTCCTGCAGTCAATCGTAGCATAGAAGCTCGCAAGCCAGTCCATCCCAAGGACTGCATCATAGTTGATGATGTCGTGGACAATGAAATCAGCGAAAAGCTCATGTCCACAGACCACCAACGAGCAAGAATTGCAACCACGATGCACCGAAACCACACAATTCCCTGTAACGATATTCCAACTCTTGGAAAGAGGGGATGTCGACAAGGAATACCTCTCCACGAAGCTCCGAGAAATAATGCACATCGATGCACCAGAGTCAAAGAGGACTCGTGCAGGAAATGTGCACACCAAAACCACACCTAACAAGCAATTAACAATCAAACCCTAGTCTAGCAAACAACCATGTTCAAGCAAACAACACAATCTAACAATCAAAACCAGCTAGGAAAGTAACAGCCAGATTGAGGATTACCTGCGATAACCTCATCCACAGCCTCGCTCTCCACAGCGGTCATCAGAAAAGCCTGCCTCCTTGGCGGAACAGCCTGCCGAAAAGCCTGCCCCTGTGGAATAAGAGCCGCTCCACGTCCAGCAGGAACAGACACTCGCTGCTGCAACGGATGTGCTGCAACAGGTGCCCTCCGCAGCTGATTCGCATGCCGACAATCTTTCGCGGCATGGGAAGCATCACCACAAACCAGACACTGGCCCAAAAACTTCCGACACTGATCCTTGATGTGGCCAGGCTTGCCGCAGAAATGGCAAGTCTTCAGAATAGGCCCTCCTGGCCTCTTAAACTGAGCTGGCTGGTTAGGCCTAAATCCAGGTCTAACCACAGCTCTCGCCTGTTCCACAGGCCTCTTCCCAGCACCAACCATAGGCCCCCTCCTCTGGTTCACGAGCAGCTCCTGCCTCTTGGCCGCTACTAAAATCTTCTGATAAGATTCCCGGTCAGAAGAGGTCACAAAGCTCTGGAGCTCCGAAGCAAGTCCCTGCAAGAACCTCTGAGCCCTCTCCTCAGCGTCCTGCACCATCTTCGGTGCAAACCGACTCAGCCTCATGAACTCCTGGTGGTACTGGTCCACCGACGAGCTTCCTTGCTTCAAATCGATAAAACGCTGCAGCATCTCTTCCCTGGCAGCTTTCGGGAAGAACTCACCATCAAATCTGGACTTAAAGGTAGTCCAAGCTATCGGCTCCACCAGCATCTTTTCTTCCGCATCCCACCAATTCCGAGCATTATCCTTAAGTTGCCTCCTCACCAAATCAACCCATCCAGCCGGGGTGATCTTGGCCATCTTCAGATTGTCCTCACTGTTCCGAATCCACTCATCGGCAGCCAGAGGACCCTCAGAACCATCAAAATATGCGGGACCCAGCTCCCGAAATTGCTTCGCTCCTGGCTCAGAGCGAGGGGCATCCGGAAGAGCCCGGGCAGCTTGAGCAAGTGGAGCATTCTGGACTTGCAGGAGCCCCCCCTGATGCACTTGCATCATCTGGAGCATCATCCGCATCATCTCACCGTTGGTGGGTTCCCGCTCAGGCTCCTCATCATGAGGGAGCGCACCACTACCCCCACCACGGGTGAATCGTCTTCCTGCCATCTAGTGACACAGAAAACGAATCAGATTAGACTCATAGCTTATGACTCGGACGTCGAACTTAGTTTATGGGACATTCTAATATTATTATCGCTATTCCAAAAATCGCAGTTACAGAAGGACCTGCATGGGCCACCAACAAAACCTGTCACGACCCGCTTCCCAAAAATGGAGGCGAGACGTGAAAAGGTCCGCACGAGAGTGGAGCTGTGAAGCCCCAAACCCGATAAGCGTCAATAAAACATAAGCAGGTCCATGTAACCACAAACGGAGCAACAATAATAATAAAAGGAGAGACAGAAATAAAATTCTCATATCTCATAAATTGTCCAACATGAAAATAAGTCCAACATCCAGAAAAGCCACCAGGCTAAAAGAAAGAGTCTAGAGGCCCAGAACAAGGCCAACAAAAGCAACGACATAACAAAGTATTGGTGCCACGCACCGATAACAAAAAAACAGTCTAAACAAAGGAAAACACAACGAAGACACTAGGACTGGTCCCCATTGTCCACGTACTCCCCGTCAAACACAAGCTCGGGCTCGGCGTCAGCAAACACCTCGTCCTCAACAAGGTACTCAGGCTCAGGATCTAACATGTGTCACCCAAAAGAGTAAAGGGGCACATGTTAGCAAGTCTAAAAGACTTGGGCAAGGAAACTGAAAGTAGGGCCACTAACAACCTAGCAGTTATATTATGCATGACATGGCAGTTATAACATGAGTGCACAACCAGGACATGGCAAGACAATAAGTACAAGAGAACAATTATCGGGACAAGACAAGAGTAGCCAAGCTACTAACAATCTCAATCAATTCACTAATCATGTTTCACTGTTGTTTGTAGATGTTTACGCCTTACGGCTGAATGGTGTAACATTCACGCCGATTGGCCGCTTAACACTACCCCAAAACCCAGAGATTACGCCTTACCACTGCAGTTGCTGATCGGGCAGACTCCCAGTTGATTGGCCGCTTAACTCTTACCCCCAATACACACATGTAATCGAGCCAGGGTCCCCGCACATGAGCTCAGTAAATGAGCCGGGGTTGCCCCGCACAGGAGCTCGTATTCGATATCACGATTCATAAACAATTGGCGTAGGGGTGCACCTAGCCGGAAACAAGCAATTCAGGCATTGGCTATCAACCAACACATGGCCCGCTTCTGGAACACGAGCCAGGAACACAAGCATTGTAGCGAAGCTACGCAATCACTGAAATACATAAAAGATGCAATGACATGACAATTAAAGTGCGTACCGATAATGGAAAGTAAACGTGACATGGTAATTGTGCAACATGCTAAATGTCGGAACTAGCTTCATTGTCAAGCTAGTTCCCCAATTTGCGCCTAGGCGAGTATCATTTCGTCGCCTAGCCTCTTTTACGCCTACAACAAGCAAAATGGCCTAAAATATGGCCTAAACCCTAAGTGGCAAGTTTCACTTGCCTAGCACCGGGGATGACGATCACGAAGGTTCGTCTCGCGGATGCTAATCTACGGGGAAATCGCGTTAGGAGGCGGAAGGAACACTCCGGGGAACCTAGGAACCAGATCTGGAAACGAATGGGGAAGTTTGGAGAATTAGGGTTCTTGGGGGATTTTGGGGGTTTGATGAGATTTTGGGGAAGATGAGAGGTTGAATGAGTTGAGGGAGGGTTTAGATGATGGATTTAGGGCTTGGAATGAAGGAATAAGGCTAGGAGGAAGATGGGGGCCCAATGGGGGAGAAACTAGGGCTTTGGGTCAAGTGGAGGAAGAAGAAAACGTTTGGGTGGGGTATAAATAGGTTAGGCTGGCGGCTGCCCAGAAATTAGGGTTTTAACACAGATTAGTCGGTCAAAGAGCAACCACTGACCGACTAGTTTGGCAACTAGTCGGTCGGTCGACCAACGCAGACCGACTAAGTATAAACAGTAACTTCTGAACGAAAATAGGATTTAGAATTAGTCGGTCGAAGAACAAATACTGACCGACTAGTTTAACATCTAGTCGGTCGATGAACGTTCTTAGACCGACTAAGAGTGAACAGTATTGATACCAAAAATAAGTTGAAGAGTTAGTCGGTTAAAGAAGCATTGCTAACCGACTAGTTTGCAACCTAGTCGGTCAACCAACGTTCTTAGACCGACTAACGATAAACTGTAACTCCTGAATAATTTAGAAAGCCAACTAGTCGGTCCAAGAAGGATTGCCGACCGACTGGATCGTCATCTAGTCGGTCGGTGCCCCTTCTTACACCGGCTAATGAGCACCAAAAGTTCCGATACGGAGCGCGGGGCCCCGGGATCGATTCCTAAGACTCCTAGGCTTGATCTAATTGTAAGATACGACCGCTATGAAGCCCGTCACGAATGACATACTTCGAAATCGACGATCCTAAGAAAGAAACGAGAAAACAATCGAAAACGAAAGCTACGGAGACGGAAATCACACAAAAGGAGAAAATCCACCAAAACATATATTATATTATAATAAATCCAGGTACATGAAAAGCAGTCGTTACGGCCTAGAGCACTCGACTGAGTGCCTAGAGCGCTCGACTGAGCGACCGACCCAAACTAGAGCCTGATCTAAATCGAAAGGGGCATGCGCCATAGTTACGCTCGATCGAGCGCTTGGCCGCTTGACCGAGCACCTAATCGCCAGGCGCCCTATTTATAGGGCTAGGGCTGCTCGCTCGAGTACTTTTTAGAACTTCGAGCGAGCGCCCCCTTTCCTCCACCGTCCTTCGAGCGAGCACCGACAACTCCTCCACAAAAGTAGAACCCATCCCCCTCTTGATTCCGATCTGCCACCACCTCCAATCCCCCTCCCTCCTCCCCACCGCCCCACACTACATCCTTCTCTGCAAATCCACAAGCCATATTTCCATTCCCCCCCCCAATTCGAAATAACTTCAAAAATTGAACCCCAATTTCGAATTACGAAGGGATCGAGAAGCTCACGGGAGATCATCAACAAGCTTGGGGGACATCGCACACTAGGGCATGAGGAGCTCACGGGTTTGGGACTTCGCTATTCGCTGCTTGGGTATACTCTTTCTGCACTCGCATTTATAATTATATATCATTATCATTTGTGGTTTAGTATTTGTTTGCTTAAGCATGTACACCATGACACGCAGGGTATGCATCGCTCACCTTCTCCCACACCCCCACCCCCACCAACTCCACCACCGCCACCCTCTCCACCACAACCACCTAAATAGAAGAAGGGTACCCTCCTGATCGCGATCCTCGAGAGGGGACCAAACGATGCTAATAAAAACCGCAGCGTACGGATCGTGTGTAGTCGCTTATAGGTCGAACATGTGGAGGCAGTCAATGAGTATCGGTTCCTATGGGTCTTCGGATAAGAGCTACGTGATAGTCACTGTGAATGGTCGGTGAATGGTAGAAAAGTGTAAACAAAGGGGTAAAAGCTCTAGGGCGTGGCGAATCCCTGTTATTTGACTAAGGTTAAGGTTAAATTAATAATCGATAGGTTGACCAGTTCATTGGGACTCGGGAGAGATCGTGTGACCTAAGGACATTCGTGATCGCTCCAAAATGCAACCCAAGAGCACGACCAAAAACTTGATCGGCCCCGGATATACACCCGGAGAACGATTGTAGTTTTACCGCAAGCGCACGGCAAAGTGGCGAGCGGGTATCGAACACGAGGAGGTTGTGTTGGCTCCAATCTATCCTAGGTTGGTTTGATTATGAATGTTTTATTGGTGGAGATGGCTATGGTATGATGTAATGGCAATGGTGATGGATGTCGGTGTCGGAGATATAGAAATCGGTCAAATATCAATTAAAATACAATATAATAAAAGTGTCTAGGGCTAGGAAATCCCCACTACGGACCGTCATGCATCATTGTGAATAGTAAATCTCAATATTACTAGACTTGCGTTGAGGTGAACTAGTCGTAACAGAATAGAGAACCAAGCTCACGCTCTCGCGCTATTGCCGGTCTATAGCGAACCTAGGATAGGGCCCAATCTCTTGCAAACTCTAGCCTAAGCCACTAGCATTAGGATCGACATCATCGTTCAATCGCCCCTCGAGCCCACTCTCGTGCAAACTCGAGTTACGATCTAGGTTGTGATAGTTCGTATTCGTCCAATCTCTTGCAAACGAATATGTGTATAGATTTACAATTAAAAATCCTAGCTTTGTTCCAATCTCTTGCAAACCAAATCTAGAGAAACCTAATTGTAAACCTAAATCGAATATCTAGGCCTTCCCATCGATCAGAATCCAATCTCTTGCAAACCCCAATCGATGGAAATCCCTAGCTATCCGTAATAAATCAACCACAACCTAACCTCCTAGCAATTCTAGAAATTTGGAAATTCATTTATCACAAATCTGAAATTAGATCCATAGGGTTCATCCCCAAACCCTAGAACAACCAATCTACTCAAGCATAGCAATAAGGATATAAGAATCAATAAAAATCATTGCTTGCAAATGTAAAGATAGAAAAACAAAGATTCAAATAAGAAGAACAAAATACTTAGCTTGATGAAGATCTTCAATCCAAATACAAGCTTTTAGATCCAAGAGGGGGCCTAGGGCATGGCCTAACCTCTAAAATAATCACTAATAAAACATATTGGAGACTAAGAAAACATGGGGGATCCCCCTCTAATGGTGGCTACAAAACCCTTAAATACTCCCCCAAAAACCCTAGCAAAACAACCTAAAAAGCCCCTGAAATTCGGGCCCAAAACTGAATCTGCGCGTGCCCAGAAATCTGCGCCAGTTACGACTCGGCCGAGTGGAAATCTCACTCGGTCGAGTGGAAATCTCACTCGGTCGAGTGGAAAGCTCACTCGGTCGAGTGGAAATCTCACTCAGTCGAGTGAGCTTTCCTGCAGAAACTCCAGAAAACAGCACTCTGTCAAAAACTGTCAGGTCGAGTGAGCTTTCCTGCAGAAACTCCAGAAAACAGCACTCTGTCAAAAACTGTCAAAAACTGTTCACTCGGCCGAGTGGAAATGTCACTCGGCCGAGTGACACTGACATGCAAATTCCAGCACTGCAGCATCGACTTGCAGAAATTCCCCAGATTTCATCCGACCTCCGATTTGCGCGTTCTTAGCGGCGTTGGAATCGTCATGAAGTCTACTATCCATAAAAATATGAGAAAAATAATTTACCCACTGGAATGATAGCAGATTTCAAAAGAGTTGGAGGATGTCTGAAAATCTGGGCGCTTCGTGTCCTCGGCATCACTCGGCCGAGTGGCAAATGTCACTCGGCCGAGGGGCTCTTGGAACTCGGCCGAGTCGGAGCTCGTAGTCGACTGACGGATTACAGAGAGTTGGACATTTTGGCTCGCCGTCGTCTGGGTGCCACTCGGGCGGACGGAGTCTCCGAACTCGGCCGAGTGGGCGTGCGATGCTCGGCCGAGTGCACACTGATAGATCTCTGTTGCGTGTCCGATCTGGCCGGCCGAGCGGTGTCTCAATGCTCGGCCGAGTGACTCATTCACTCGACCGAGTGGCATGCTGAAAATGCCCAATCTCCATCTTTTCGCTTCCTCGTCGCTCCTACGATGTTCTTTCTTCTTCCACTCGTCTTCCATTGCAGAATAACCCTCAAAAGAGCCATAGTTGACACTCCGGAGTGGGTGCAAATCCTTTCAGCTCATTTTTGCTTCCGATCGCTCCATATTTCCTGAAATCCGACAAAAACAAGAAATAGTGAAAAGTAACGCAATATCGTCGAATAATCGTGAAAAGCGTGATATGGGTGATCGAAATGGCATGCAAATATGCAGAAAAAAGGTGTAAAATATGGACCGATCAAAATCCCCCAAGCTTACATCTTACTCGTCCTCGAGGAAGATAAGTAAAAAGACGAACTCGGGAGATGAAAAATAAGGGAAATGAAATAAATGAATACGAAGTGGAAGGGGTCGCTAGATTATACTCTCAGATCTCAAGCCATAAGCTACACATCACGATGACTTGGAAAATACAAATCACATGCTATAAGGATTTCATATCTTTCATAAACATGGTACTTGCAAGCTTTTAAGAACAATAAGAGGGACTCTCTAAATTCATACAATCAATTCATATCCACATCACGCATTTCATAGAATTTAATATACAAATGTTGGCGATGCACTTTTCAATCAAAAGTTATAAATGAAGCATATAAGATACACACCAAGCATGCAATAGAGAATAGAATAAAAGTCATCGCATTCACATATTTATTTCAAATCATGAAAAATCTCCATATCTAATATATTTTGCAAAGTCTAAGCATTATCGAATATTCCCATTCATGCACGTCTCCACTCTAATGTCATACTCACTCATATGGTCAAATGAATTCCCCCCCCCCCCCCCCAAGCTTAGCTTGAGGCGTCGCATCCAAAGGAATATAATAGTGGAAAATGGGATTTTTGCCTTGGTTTTCCCAAGTATTTTGTGGCTCCAATAATGAGATAGAGAAATATTTTTTTTCTTTTGGACTTTGTTTCTCATTTTTCTTTTAGGATTTTTGTAGGAGCTATATGATTTGTATTTTTTTGGATTTTGGCTCCTTTTTAGCTTTTTGGACTTTTGGAGCTAACTTTTTCTTTTGTGGGGATTTTTGGGAAATAGATGAGATATAAGTAGCTTTAGGAGGTGAACTCAAGCGACAAGTAGAGAATAAAAGATATTTGTGGAGAAGGAAATAATGTAGCACTCGGTTCACTCTAAGATGTGTACGAACAGTTCAATAAAATAATACTTCAACTAAAACTAATATGTAAGCATGGATATTCTCAATCATCTCAATGAAAAGTGAAGTCAAGCGGTAAAGCGCACAATCATATCAAGCATGCAACAGGAGGTGAATAAGACAATAAAACTGATGCTTCAGATATACTAATGATGCGTGAATCTTGGTGCATTTTCAACAAAAGCATACTAAACACTAATCCATACATTCAGCTTCAATTAATATCATGCATTCATGTAGATGAATCATCAAAAGAAATAGATTTGCAAGCATATGTGAATAGCAAGACTATGGAATACTCTAAGTAGCATGGCAAGGAATAATAAGCATCGTGATGGTTGCTAAAGCAATAAGAGATATCATCATAAGGAACGCATCTAGCAAAAGGAGGAAAAGAAAATAAAGAAATAGAAAACAAAAGAGAAGAAAGAAAGGAAAATCAAGCACACAAAATGATGCATGAACACACATAAAAGGAAAATAAGATGGAAAAATCAAAAAGATGATGCAAAAATTTGAAAAATTCTAAAAAAACCTAAAAATAAAGTAAAAGTGCAAATAGATGGCATGTCAATGCACTCCCCCAAGCTTAAACTTCACATTGTCCTCAATGTGATCATAGTGGAAGAATATGAGGAACAACGATAATAATAGGGGGTGAATGAAAAATGATGGAATGAATGACATGAAATCCTAATGGAACTACATGCACATGCAATGATGCATGAGAGCGCCTTCCCCCAAGCTTATACCAAACAATCCTATTCAAATGACTTGACCAAAAATGGCATGGCTTTGCAAAGCGTGATCAAGTCAAACGAATAAGAAAGTAAGGTTTCACTTGAAAGAAATGCTCGAATGTGGTGAGCAAAAGGATGTGACACATCAAAATATGGAGAGGGCAATTAATATATATAATGGGTTTGGGGTGTAAAAATTTTTGTTACCGTCATATGAGGTTATATTTATTCAAGCAAATCTATACGGTGCTCTCGCTGTCGAGAGGATTCGTGTTTATTCAAAGCATAAAAATTTCTACACTACTGGATTGATATCACCTATAGCAAAAGGCGGATCCAGTATCTTTGCTGGTGTAGGCAATTGCTCCAACTGCTCCTTCCGTGGCTCTGCCAGGCGCACATGTCCACGGACTCCATCAGATTCCAGCAATGCGGCTCCCAGCATCTCTCCAAGGACTCCACCTGTACCCTGCAAGAGATAAGCCGCATCAATCTGATGTGGATAATTCTTCCCCAAAATAAATGTATTCCAAAGAGGGTCATCAACATAAGTATTTAAAATTAAAAACAGTTGACAACACTTCCCTGGAAATAAATCTCTACTCTCGTGTACCACATCGATCAACTCCACATTGTTCGCCTCGAGTTGTTCAGGTAGCTCGGGCATATAAGCGTAGGTCTCATCAGGCAGCTCCTCATCATCGTCAGACTTATCCCATCGCACCTCCTGATCATAATTAATAGCATCCATGGGTGCTAACTCCTCGCTCTCCTCCTCGTATACGTCCCATAGTACCTCTTGATCGTATGTACATGAATCCTGCAAAAGGTGCAATGAGTCGTCAAACTATGAATCATAGCAAGCATTATATATGGGAGGTGAATCAAATGTAAAGGGCGAGGGAGTAAAGAGATCCCCCTGAATGGGAGCCATAAGCTCTGTGGGATTGTCCTCGGCGTCAGTGGAAGGGTGGTCCTCTGTGGGATGCTCAGCCTCTGTAGAAAGTAGAGGCGGCTGCGGTAGCTCGAAAGGAGGAGGGTAATGCTCGGGATCCTCATGAATGGATGTGTCCATGTCCCAATGCACGGCCTCCCCGGTGACAATCTCTGGCTCCGCATGTAAGGCCTCCTCAACAGCAAGCTCTGGCTCATGTGGGTGACAAGGGGGAGCGACGATGGCACAAGCTGACTCTCCCCCAAGCTGAACGTGGACATCCTCCTCAGGCTCCTCAGGTATAGAAGGCAATGTAAATGTCATCATCTCCTTTTCATGCCTCCTTCTTTGTTTCTTTCCTGGAGCTCGATTCACCCGATTGCATGGCTTGGCCTCCTCAATAGTAGGTGCAGGTGGCTCTATGTGCTCATGTATCTTGACCGTGGTATAAAAGTGGGTCTTGTGCCCCTCAATTAGAGCGTAGACTCCATCATCAATTGTGCATGTGGAAGAGATACAATGAGTAATAAAGTTTTTAAATTCAAGCTCAAAAGGATCACCTGCCGTTATTGTCAATGGACCGGAAATTCGAACTATGTCGACAATGTTTCTTAATAGGTCCGTGTACGTGTCCTCCTTTGGTAACTCAGATGTCTCTATTTGTGGAGTGTTGATGGTATAAAGGTGGATATGATCACCTTCAAGTGAAGCATACACTCCATCTATGATGGTACCTGCACTAGAGACATTAGTCATAACAAAATCGATGAATACTTGGTCGTATGGTTTACTTACCGTAACTGTTAGTGAACCGGTATATCGAGCATCATCTATCATTTGCTCCAAGGCTGCTGCCAACTGTAGATCACTGAACTTTCCCACTTGCATCCTCTTCAAAAACTCACGTGAGGGTCCCTTTAGCCTTCTAGTGAAGATATCAAATAGCGTGGAGTCATTCCACTCATGGTCTGACTCCGTCTGGAACATTTCTAACATTCCTTCAAACCTAGACAAGGCTTCCCCGAAGGATTCTCCATCAGCCTGATAGAATGCAGCGAGATATATGTAGGATTGTATAGAGCCCACTCGCATTTTCTTTGGAAGCACCATCGCTGTAAAAACTGTACCTGATCAATCAAAGTAAACAACCTGGAAAAGACGTCAGTGGTACAAAGAGAGATAAAGATAATAATAGCAGGTGGTGGGAAAAAATCTCTCTCAATGTTTTTTTTAGATTTTTTTTTGATTTTTTTTTTCAATGTAATCTAATCAACCTAATTGTGACAAATTGGCACCCAACGGGAAACACCTCCCCGGCAACGGCGCCAAAAACTTGATCGCTCCAAAATGCAACCCAAGAGCACGACCAAAAACTTGATCGGCCCCGGATATACACCCGGAGAACGATTGTAGTTTTACCGCAAGCACACGGCAAAGTGGCGAGCGGGTATCGAACACGATGAGGTGGTGTTGGCTCCAATCTATCCTAGGTTGGTTTGACTATGAATGTTTTATTGGTGGAGATGGCTATGGTATGATGTAATGGTAATGGTGATGGATGTCGGTGTCGGAGATATAGAAATCGGTCAAATATCAATTAAAATACAATATAATAAAAGTGTCTAGGGCAAGGAAATCCCCACTACGGACCGTCATGCATCATTGTGAATAGTAAATCTCAATATTACTAGACTTGCGTTGAGGTGAACTAGTCGTAACTGAATAGAGAACCAAGCTCACGCTCTCGCGCTATTACCGGTCTATAGCGAACCTAGGATAGGGCCCAATCTCTTGCAAACCCTAGCCTAAGCCACTAGCATTAGGATCGACATCATCGTTCAATCGCCCCTCGAGCCCACTCTCGTGCAAACTCGAGTTACGATCTAGGTTGTGATAGTTCGTATTCGTCCAATCTCTTGCAAACGAATATGTGTATAGATTTACAATTAAAAATCCTAGCTTTGTTCCAATCTCTTGCAAACCAAATCTAGAGAAACCCAATTGTAAACCTAAATCGAATATCTAGGCCTTCCCATCGATCAGAATACAATCTCTTGCAAACCCCAATCGATGGAAATCCCTAGCTATCCGTAATAAATCAACCACAACCTAACCTCCTAGTAATTCTTGCAATTTGGAAATTCAATCATCACAAATCTGAAATTAGATCCATAGGGTTCATCCCCAAACCCTAGAACAACCAATCTACTCAAGCATAGCAATAAGGATATAAGAATCAATAAAAATCATTGCTTGCAAATGTAAAGATAGAAAAACAAAGATTCAAATAAGAAGAACAAAATACTTGGCTTGATGAAGATCTTCAATCCAAATACAAGCTTTTAGATCCAAGAGGGGGCCTAGGGCATGGCCTAACCTCTAAAATAATCACTAATAAAACATATTGGAGACTAAGAAAACATGGGGGATCCCCCTCTAATGGTGGCTACAAAACCCTTAAATACTCCCCCAAAAACCCTAGCAAAACTGCCTAAAAAGCCCCTGAAATTCAGGCCCAAAACTAAATCTGTGCGTGCCCAGAAATCTGCGCCAGTTACGACTCGGCCGAGTGGAAATCTCACTCGGTCGAGTGGAAATCTCACTCGGTCGAGTGGACAGCTCACTCGGTCGAGTGGAAATCTCACTCGGTCGAGTGAGCTTTCCTGTAGAAACTCCAGAAAACAGCACTCTGTCAAAAACTGTCAAAAACTGTTCACTGGGCCGAGTGGAAATGTCACTCGGCCGAGTGACACTGACATGCAAATTCCAGCACTGCAGCATCGACTTGCAGAAATTCCCCAGATTTCATCCGACCTCCGATTTGCGCGTTCTTGGTGGCGTTGGAATCGTCATGAAGTCTACTATCCATAAAAATATGAGAAAAATAATTTACCCACTGGAATGATAGCAGATTTCAAAAGAGTTGGAGGATGTCTGAAAATCTGGGCGCTTCGTGTCCTCGGCATCACTCGGCCGAGTGGCAAATGTCACTCGGCCGAGGGGCTTTTGGAACTCGGCCGAGTCGGAGCTCGTAGTCGACTGACGGATTACAGAGAGTTGGACATTTTGTCTCGCCGTCGTCTGGGTGCCACTCGGGTGGACGGAGTCTCCGAACTCGACCGAGTGGGCGTGCGATGCTCAGCCGAGTGCACGCTGATACATCTCTGTTGCGTGTCCGATCTGGCCGGCCGAGCGGGGTCTCAATGCTCGGCCGAGTGACTCCTTCACTCGGCCGAGTGGCATGCTGAAAATGCCCAATCTCCATCTTTTCGCTTCCTCGTCGCTCCTACGACGTTCTTTCTTCTTCCACTCGTCTTCCATTGCAGAATAACCCTCAAAAGATCCATGGTTGACACTCCAGAGTGGGTGCAAATCCTTTAAGCTCATTTTTTCTCCCGATCGCTCCATATTTCCTGAAATCCGACAAAAACAAGAAATAGTGAAAAGTAACGCAATATCGTCGAATAATCGTGAAAAGCGTGATATGGGTGATCGAAATGGCATGCAAATATGCAGAAAAAGGTGTAAAATATGGACCGTTCAATTCGCATATCTCCCAATGTCGTGATGTATGATAGGTCATTCCCTTATGTCATGTCCTATCCTCCGCTGGTGCGATGCAATGATAGGCCAACCCAACCTACATCGATGTCGGGGGTCTTCGATGCATCGGTGTACGTTGGGTGCATTATGCTCGATGAATATCACCAATCTTCCTCCCACCCACAGTGGCATTCGGGGATTAGACCTACATTGGGATAGATCTAATCAGCGCACATTGGCATATCAGTCACACCGATAGTATGGATCGTCGTATATATCGGATCCCCGGGTCAGTCCGAATTTTGATCAGTGGCCGACCCGATTACCCCGAGGGGAGGGGTCGAATCTACAGCAATAATAATCATCCCAATATACCCCTAATCCCAACTAACCCAGCAACTAAATCAATTATTTGGTTCAACCCATGGCCCCAGTCCAATGGTGTTCATCCCATTGCCCTAGATGGAAACTAATCACTACCCATTAGAATAGAGGGGGATTCTAGCAATGGGTAAGCATCCAAAGCCATGCATTCAAACTATAGCAGCAATAAATGAGAAAACAAACAGCAATAACAAAGAGAAAAAATTTCTATTAAGAAAAAGATAGAGTATTACACTAATCAATGTTTAGAACAATGAAAACAACTGAATAAAAGAGTTAGAAATTTTACAAAATGACCCAAAACCCTAGAAAAGATAGAAAACTACTGAAAAACAAGATTCCCCACGCAGGAGGATGAAGGGGCGCTTATATAGGCGTGCCCAAAATACAAAAATACCCCCAAATCTGCCTTAGGAATCGTGGGAAAGGGGTTTGAGGCGACCACATCAAGAAACGACGCGGTCGCGTCAGTCCCTAAATGAACGGGGGACTGGGGGCTTGGCCTTGCAGTCGCGTCAATGGAGACACGGCCACGTTGAAGATGGTCACACTGCCACGTGGTCTGTTGATGCGGCAGCGTCATTCTGCTCTAGAGGCTGTAGTTTTGCAGATGCCTCGTCCTAGCTCACATGGACCGTGAATCTCTTTGATCTTCACTCTTTACTTCACTCCAAAAAATCTTCTGTCGCAGCCGTTTGGTGAAGTTGACGCGGTTGCATTAAAGTTGCTTCTTTGACGGATTGACACGGCTACGTGGACATAGTGACGCGGCCGCGTGGATCCATATTCTTCACAAAGCTCTTCTCCCTTGTGTGATTGACTCCCCGGCTTCGCTCCTTTTGCCTCTATGTGCTTAAATCTCGCTATATGATCCCAAATTGGTATATATCTCCTACAAAGCAAGTGAGGGACAATAAAGCAAAAGACGAGACAAAACAGGGGAAACGAGGATGAATAGAGAATGAAACGGTGTAAAACATGCATGAAAAAGAGTGGAAAACCATATACAATTACCACTCACCACCTCCCTAGGGCATGCACCACCACACGCGATCCTATACCTTCACCACCCATATTACCTACACACCCACCTGCTAAGAGGAAGCGCACGGCTGCTGCTTCCTCGTCTAGGACACGAGCCACCACATGAGAGACTGGTCCACCTCCACCTCCTTCTCCTCCTCCTCCTCCTCCATCCCATCTGCACAACCTGAGGGCACGCCCCTAGAGACTTATAGCATCAAATTTATAGACGACACACATCGTCACAAATTTACCGAACTCTCTAAGTGCCAATTCATTTCCACCAAGTTTGCTGACTTAGGAGCCCTAGAATAGCTAGGTCTCTTTCCAGAGGTTAAGCAGCTCTATTGAAACTTAGGCTTGGAGCACTTCTTAAGGTTGACGGCAAACACCTACACTAACCTCACCCTAGAAGCCCTCAGCTCCTTGCATTACACCGAAAGAGGGATAGCATTCAGGTTACTGGACGAGGAGATAGAGTTCACTTACAGAGGACTCCGTAAGCTATTCTGGTGGCCCGCTGTCCCTGTTGATGGTTCTGCTTATCATCCTGGCAAGGAGTCTCCCCCCGCTATTCACCCCACTCACTTCTAGGAGAGGATCTCTGGCCTACCCATTTTTAGCACCAGCCGCTCCAAGTCATCATCCATTATCCATCCCTGCATTCGATTTGCCCAATGCCACGTTGCCACCACCATCCTTTGCATGTCTGAGGTCAAGACCATGTCTACCATCTAGCTCGTCCTATTGTAGGCCCTTACTCTCCCCGCTAAGGAGCAGCTAGATGGCACCTACCTTTCTGCATATTCTATAGACCATGCCCAGGTCTTTTGTGACTGCCTGATCTTTGTCGGTATCCTGCAAAAGGGCCCCATTTATTGTGATGGCTTCTTCACCCTCATCGCCCAACGGGCCCATCTTGCTCTCACCGATGACCTATTAGAGGCACCGGGTCATACCACCTTATCACTTAGCATGCTCTCTCACATGCATATCATTAGGGCCCACGGTGACCGTCTTTGGGTATACCTCCATAGGCGTTATAACATCGACTACATGGTCCTTTCGAGACCTGAGCAGACTTCTATTGGCCCCGAGCACGTTGAATGGATCATCCCATGGAGCATCACATTACTCCCATTTATGAACTGGAGCCCGATGACGAGTAGGCTGCCCAGCAACTTGCTCCGCTGTCGGGCACCGCCCCACCACACATTGAGGATCCACACCCCAGTGGGCCATTGTCTGAGCCAGCAGCATCCCCTTCTGTCTCCACTTCTGTTGAGGGCCCTGCACTATCTGCTGATATCCTTGTTTCTTAAGTGAGTGTCTGATCACTCCATATTTTACACCTTTTTTCCGCATGTTTGCATGCCATTTGAATCGCTCAAATCATGTTTTTCATGATTTATCGACAACATTGCGATACTTTTCACGATTTGTTGTTTTTTGTCGTATTTCAGGAGATTTGGAGCGATTTGGAGTGATTCCAAGATACACCCACTCCGGAGTGTCACCGACGACTTCCCTGAGGGGTATTTTGAGATTGGAGAGGATCGAAAGAAGAAAGAACATCGTAGGAGCGACGAGGAGGCAAAAATACGCAATTTGGGCATCTTCAGTATCTCACTCGACCGAGTGAAGGAGTCACTCGGCCGACCAACGAGACCCCGCTCGGCCGGCCAGATCGGACACGCTCCAAGCAGTATATCAGCGTGCACTCGGCCGAGCATCAGAAGCTGACTCGACCGAGTGACGTATCCCGTCCGCCCGAGTGGCACCCAGACGACGGCCATCAAAAAGAGCCAACTTACTGTAATCCGTCAGTCTGAGCAGCAGAAGCCCGACTCGGCCGAGTGGCAATTGTCGTCCGCCCGAGTGAAGATAGCCCATCGGCCGAGTGACGACAACTCACTCGGCCGAGTGACGCCCGATGTGACAACCCCCAAGACCCCAGAGTTACTGGAATCCGTCAGGGTCCCTCACTCGGCCAAGTGACCTTTGTCACTCGGCCGAGTGAGCAGCGCTGCCTGTAGCGGAAATCACGATTTTGGAGCTGCGCAGGGGCAGTTTGGTCACGAATTTTTGGGCAGTTTTTTGGGGTATTTAACACCAGATTCTAACCTAGTTTAGAGAGCCTTTTTCTATTACTTTTGGCAGCCTTTTTAGTTTAGATTTTTAGAGTTTAATTCTTGTGATTGGAGAGGAGAGAAAAGTGTTATTTTGTTGGATTCTTGGAAAGCTACATTGGTTTGTCTCCCTCTCTATTAAAAATCCTATTTTTATTGCTATTTTGAATATTGCTATGAATTCCATTGATGTTTCTATTGATTATTATTCCATTAGCAATATGATTTGTGAGTATTTTTAACGTCTTAGGGCATGGGGATGAACCCTACGAGCCCAATTTCCGATTTGTGACGATTTGGTAGAACTATTGCTAGAAGTGATTAGGGTTAGTTTGGGATTGATATAATACGGATAGCTAGGTGTTCATATCATTTGGGATTTGCAAGAGATTGGATCCCAATTCGATAGGAAACCCTAGAAATCCGAATTGGGTTGAAATTGAGTTTCCTTAGTATCGGTTTGCAAGAGATTGGACCGATACTAGGATTCTCGGTTGCAATTCTATACCGATACCCGTTTGCAAGAGATTGGACGGGTAGGAACTATCCCAACCTAGGTCGTAGCCCGAGTTTGCACGAGAGTGGGCTCGGGATGCGATTGAACGATGACGTTGATCCTAATGCTAGCTTGCCTAGGCTAGGGTTTGCAAGAGATTGGACCCGAGCCTATGTTTGCTATAGACCGGCAACAGCGCGAGAGCGTGAGCTAGGTTTTACATTCAGTTGCAACTAGTTCACCCGACATTCTACCCTAGCAATTGTGAAACCGATGAATTACAATGACGAGATACGGTGAGTAACGGGGATTCCCTATTCCCTAGGCGTCTTTATTTGATTTTATATCTCTTTTTACATTGTTTGACGATTGTGACAACATCGCCGAAAGGCAATTTCCTACTTTTCTGTCCCCATAGCCAGGTTGTTCGAAGAAGGCACTATCATACGTCCTCCCTGTGTTCGATACCCGCTCGCCGCTACACCATGCGCTTGCGGTAAGACTACACGGTCGCTCTTTAGGGTGTACGCCCGGGCGCGATCAAGTTTTTGGCGCCGTTGCCGGGGAGGCGATTGTGTTTGATCCTACCACCCTAGCTATTTCTTTCTTTTTGTTTTATTTCTTCATTTTTTTATCTAACCCTTCCATTGTGCTAATCACTTCTTTGAAACTTTGTTTTCCCGTGCATGTACACGAGATCCACAGCGGACCCCGTAGATATATTGTTTGATCATGAGATCGAGCATACATTGCGGAGAATCAAAGCGGAGAGGAGACCCGATACGGAAGGGAGGTTTATGAACGTTCGGGAGACGCCTGAAGAGTTAGCGGCAAGAATGGCGAGGATTATTTCCATTCGAGATAGGCTCCGGCCTAAGACTTCCTCCACTACCTCGTCCATAGCTATGCCGCAGTTGGCGGCCGATAAAAACTTCGAGTTGAAGACCGGATTAGTGGTCCTTATGCAGCAGGATCCTTTTCATGGGAATCCCCATGAAAATCCCCACTACCACATCCAGCTCTTCCTATCAAAGTGTGCCACCTTCCAGATGCCGGGCGTCACCCTAGATGCCATCAAACTGCGCCTCTTCCCCTTCAGACTAAAGGATAAAGCTCTTTATTGGTTGAGGACGCAAGCTGAAGGAGTCTTCACCACATGGGATGAGTTGGCGAGCGCGTTTATCGACAAGTTCATCCGCCCTCCAAGACGGTAAAGATTAGGAGTGCTCTCATGTCCTTCAAGCAAGGACCTCAAGAGACACTCTACGAGGCATGGGAGCGCTTCAAAGACCTGCAGCATCAGTGCCCCCACCATAGAATTGAAGATTGGGAGCTCGTCCATAGCTTCTACAATGGTCTCCAACCGGGGACCAAGCAGATTATTGATGCCACGGCAAATGGGGCCATCCTATCGAAGACTCCCGACGAAGCTACGGCCTTACTTGAGGAGATGGCGTCGAACAATCAACAGTTGGGTGACGAGCGAGGACACTCTTCGTCCTCCTTGAAGCCATCTAGCACCTATGAGGCCAAGGCCGTGGCGGAGCTTGCCAACAAGTTTGATTCTCTCCACAAGGTAGTGGAGAGACTGGAGAAATATATTACGGAGCCCCAAGGAGCCCCTTCCACATCCACACCAACAAGTCAAATGTGCGATTGGCAAGACCAATCCCAAGCTATGTATTTGGGAGGAGAACAAGGAGAGGGATCTATGGAGCAAGTTCAATACGTCGCGGGGAACCAAGGATATTGGGCCAATCCGACCACTAGAAACCATCCCGGTTTCTCTTATGCCAACAATGATGGAGCATTGAACCCCCCACAACAACTACCTCATCAAGCTCGACCATCACTACTACAACAACAACATTATCCACTAAGGGGGCCACCGCAACAAAATTTCCCACCAAGGTAACAAGTGGAACCCTATAGGCCGCCCGGATACAATCAAGGGTGGAGAAATCCAAACCCTCCACAAGCTCAACAACGATCTGAATTTGAAGCTAAGGTGGTGGAGTTTATGGTCAAGCAGAAGAAGATCAATGCTTCCTTGAAGGCGGGCCAAGACTCTCTTACAACTGTCGTTGGACAAATTGCGGAGCAACTTGCGTTGCTCAATAGAAACAGTCAACAGTTACCGGCTCAACCCGAGCAAAATCCACGGGGCAACACCGGCCATATCAACGCCGTGGTTACAGTTACTACGAGAGGCGGGAAGGATACCACTCCCGTCATGATTCCTACCGAGGAGCCCGTGATGGAGATTGTAGAGCCAAGCGAGCCGGTCATTGAAGTTGAGAGAGAGAAAGAGCCGCAAGGGGAAGAAAAGTCCAGAGCGGAGCAGCAGATTGAGGAGCGCCGTTTTATGCCACCGATCCCATTCCCTCAGAGGCTAGCTAGAGCAAAGATGGAGAAACGGATAGCCAAGTTTCTCGAGTATTTGAGAGGGGTAAGCCTCAATATCCACTTCCTCGACGCTATCGTGGAGATCCCGACATACGCCAAGTTCTTAAAGGATTTGATTACGGGAAGAAAGAGGAAGGAGAAAATCATGCTCGCATAGGAGGGGACTTGGTTCACAAGGAAAGAGAAGGAGCCCGCCAAATTCAAAGATCCGGGGAGTTTCCGAATTCCTTGCACCTTAGGCGGCGTCCCTCTACAAAAGGCGTTAGTAGACTTAGGGGCTAGTGTTAGCCTCATGCCTCTCTCTATGTTCCGAAGACTGAACACCGGCACAGATTTGAAGCCTACCGACATGCGGATACAACTAGCAGATGGTCGGATCACAAGGCCGGTAGAGATCGCAGAGGACATCCCGTTACAAGTCCCGGGAGGCATATGTTTGCCATGCGACTTTGTGGTCATGGATGTCAAGGAGGAGGGCGATACGTCGCTAATACTTGGACGCCCATTTCTTGCCACCGCCGGTGTAATTGTCGACGTACGTGAAGGGACTCTAACATTGAACGTCGGCAACATCGAAGTGGAGCTTCATATACCCAAGGCAATGAAACACATGCCTTATCATGAGGAGCTCGACTATATGGACCTCCTTGACGAGGTCATTGAGGAGGCGATCGCCCATTCCATCGGCGCAATATTCGAGGATGACTTTGAAGAAGGCCCAGATTTGGGCCAAGAAGAAAAGACGAAGCACTCCCCCGATCTCTCCATGGAAGTTGACGAAGGCGACGCTGATGTCGCAAGAATACGGGAGCTCTGCAAGCTCTCAAAGATGAGGACTCTGAAGAAAGCTCCATCGATACGAAAATCGGTGTCACCGGTGAAGCCGAGGCCCGGAGCAAGCACTAGCTTGGGGGAGCCACCCCCCAACACTACCCGAGACGAAGGAGCCCTGAGGAATAACACGCCGCCACAACATCCAAATCCGAGCGTTCTTCCCGGTAAATTCGACAGGTGCATCTCATAAGCACCCAACATCCCGCAATGAATTGAAAATCCAAGGGGGTCGAGCTCAAGACCTTAAACGAGCGCTTGTCGGGAGGCAACCCGACGGTTATCGCTTTATTTTTACTTTGGTCTTTTCTTTTTGTTTTAGAATTTATTAGTGTTTTTGAGTCTTTTTGCCCGAATTAATTTGTGACAACGGGTCCTATTTTCCTTGACAGTAGAGGAGAAAGGGATATATACCATTAGGAGGATGAACAAGGCGACGAAGAGCGCTCCAGGAATGCGCTCGATGCTTAGGAGGAGGAAGAAATCAGCTGGAGGAAGAAAAACAGATATTAAAGCCCAAACAGAGCCAAACAGCAGAAAACAGGAATCACTCGGCCGAGTCCATTAGCCACTCGGCCGAGCACATAAGTTCGTCCGCCCGAGCGACGCACCAACGAGGGAAGTCTGCTGTACCCAACTCTCTGTTTCTTTTCTTGATTTCAATATAATTGCCACTCGGCCGAGTATCTATCTTCACTCGGCCGAGTGAAACTGATACGCTCCTAGGGCGAGAACTGCCGAGTAGCTTATGCCACTCGGCCGAATGGACTTTTCCCACTCGGCCAAGGGTGGTAAAGCCACTCGGCCGAGTCGTAAGCGGGGAGGAATTTTCAAAAATATTTCCGTTACGATCACTTGGCCCAGTGACACTTTCACTCGGCCGAGTCGTAACTTTTCCTTTATATGAGACGCGGGCTTGGCGCGGAATTTGAAGCATCACAATCTTCGTTCGCCTGAGCCCGTGCCCCTTTACTCCCAACCACCGCGATATCACCCCAACTCGCCCGATCTTGCCTGTCGACGGCGACGCTCGGCCGACCACCGCCGCCGACCACCGCCGCCGCTCCGCCCGAGTCGCCGGCGACCCTCTCACCTCCGGCCGAGCTCCGGTAACCCCCATTTTCGCCCAATTTTCTCCTATTTCTTGTATTTTTCGACGATCCATGTGCTAATCGAACCCCTAAATCAAATTAACTTCAATATTTATCTATTATACCCCTAACCCCCCATACATTTTGAATGTTACACGCTGATATCTTCGTTTGATGTGCAGGCTATATTGGGGAGCTTAGGGGAGCTTAGGGGAGCTTCCGGGGAGCGTTTTTGGCTTTGTGGAGGCGGCGTCTTCGCACGCATCCACTATTTTGCTCTCGCAGCGTGTTCCGGTATATTCGTTCCACTTATTTTCGCATGCCGCACTTTTTCTTTTTTTGGTGAGCACTCGGGGCACCTATGCCGCCCCGGACACGGCCACGGTCTAGGAGAGCTTCCGCCAAGCGGAAGCGACCGGATGAGCCCGGCCTCTCCCACGAGATGGAGGACTCTCCTCCGCCTACACCACCTCACCCCACACAGCCACAGCCTGTAGACCCCGTTCACCCCGCACAGCCACAGCCTGCAGACCCCGTTCAGCCACAGCCTGCAGACCCCGTTCACCCCGCACAGCCACAGCCTGCAGACCCCGTTCACCCCGCACAGCCACTCCCAGTCGACCCACTGCCACCACCGGCTCCACTTGTCGGGCTGCTGGGGATTACGTTCCGAGACAACGCACATCGCGTCGTTTTTAAGCGCATTTCCCAGCGCTCGATTGTACCCTCCAGGTTCGCACACCTTACAGCCCTAGGACGCCTGGGGGTACTTGAGGGGATGCTCACGTTGTATGACAATGTGGGTTGGCGGGACTTTCTTTCTGTGTCGGCGGACACCTACGTCCGTCCGACACTCGAGGTGCTCAGCTCGATCGCCCGGACCGCTGAGGGATGCTCCTTCTGACTCATGGATCGAGAGTGTCAGATCACTCTCGATATGCTTAGGGCATTCTTTCAGTGGCCCGCAGTCCCCACACCCGACCGAGCCTACGCCCACACACACATCCCTCCCCCATCCTTCGATTCACACGCCTTCTGGGCCAGGATCACAGGTTTACCACCGGCCTTTGACCCTAGTAGGGCCAAGGCCTCGGCCATAGTCCACCTCTGCCTCCGCATAGCACAGTGCCTTATGGCGACCACCTTTCTGGCGAGGTACGAGCCTGGGACGATGTCGACACCTGAGCTCTATATGCTCTACGCGATGACTCGCCCCAGAGTTCTTGATAGGGATGGAGTCACGTTGGTCCCCACCGTTGAGATTGATGTCGCTAGCTGGTTTTTGGACTGCATCATCGTATCGGTGGGCACTTGCTCTCCGATATGTTGCGGCGGCCTGATCACTTTGCTAGCCCTGATGACCGGCGAGGACCTTCCGGCTGACCTGCGACGAGCCCCGGGCCCCACTGCACTTTCGATAGACGTCATGGCCCAGATGAAGATGCTTCATCCGCACGGTCAGCGGCACTGGGTTTGGTTGCACGGTCCGTACGGTGCTGACTACATGATCCTTCCGAGCCCCGCTCTGACACACTTAGGACCAGCACACGACGACTGGCTTCCAGCGATGGATCTCCTGATCCCCGCCGCCTACGTGCTTGAGGCCGAGGGAGCTGAGCCTGCACCACCTGCACACCCTGCACCGCCAGCTGACCCTGTGTTCTCTCAGCCTGAGCCTGCACTTTCTGCCGCTCCCGACACTTCTGTCCCCACTTCTGCCAGTGTCGGGAGTACACTTGCTGAGCCTACGCCCACCACATCTACCACTGCCACCACCACTGCTGTGCCCTTGTCGGTTGAGCCACTCACCTCTCTGCTACCCGAGCGTCCACCCACCATACTTGAGAGCGGCGAGCCTTCTTTCGCTGCCGTCGTGGAGACCATGGCCAGTATGATCTCCGCTGGGATTTCGCATTTTGGACCCCACACTGCCTCCCAAGCGGTTGACACTTCTGTCTCCACCGTAGCCGTTCTATCTGAGAGTGGCATGACGTCTATCCCCACGTCTGTGTCACTGACCTCTCTTGCCGCCTCGTCACCGATTTTGCCTTCCACTCCCTCTGCTGCTGCTTCCACCTCACACCAGCCTGCGTCCCAGCCTCACCCTGAGGCTGGGCATCCACTAGTGAGCACAGCACCCTTACCACCCATGCCTGCTGTCCCGATCACCTACACCGCCCGTATTAGACAGCCCCGACCAGCCCAGCCTAGACCTGTCCGTCCCTCCGCTCCACCACCCCCTGACGCCTTAGTTCAAAGCGTTCGCACTCTTGAGGGGGGGTTGACTGGACTCCGGGGCGATTTTAGGGCTTTGTCTTCCACAGTCGCTGCCATGCAGCAGCGCCTCGAGCTACTTCCCGGTATTCACTATTGCCTGACACAGATCCTCGAGCGACTGCCATGACCACCACCCACCCAGCAGACTATTCCACGTCCACCACCACCCCCCCCCCCACCTCCGCCTCAGGACGGAGATGGCGCAGCACCACCAGCTTAGGCACACCCTTGATGCCTCCGATTTTTTGTTGTTATGTTGCCCATTCTCTGCTTGGTCCTGATGATATTTTTGACCACCCCCTCCCATCACTACTTTTGTCCACTTTTTGATCATATCATTCTATATCCTTTTTCCAGGAGTGAGGGAGAGTATTTTTGGTGACACACACGTATCTGGATCACTCTTGTCCTTGCATGCATCACATTCACATCATATTTTTCATTTTGTTCTTTTTACTTCTTTTTATCATGCATGCATCCCCACCCCCCCTCCCATTACTCGTCTCTTGGTGTGTCACACTTCGCACATTGAGGACACTGTGCACTTTAGCTTGGGGGAGTGAGTTCTCACGCTTTTTGATTTATCACCTTTATTTTTAGTTTTTTTTTCATGCCATTTTCGCATTTGCACTCATTTTCACCACTTTTTTTTTCCTTTTTTACCATGCATCACGTTTTTCTTATTTTCTTCGTGTGCCGCATTGTAAATAGTTTTGTTTTCCCTTTTTATCTTTATTTCTTTCATCTCATGCTAGAGATGACTTTTCTGTGATGATGATGACGTGGAGTTAGCTTTCTCTATATGCATGCTATATTTGTCATGTCTTAGCTTTTATTTCTGATATCATATGCTATGATCTGCCTTGCATTTAGAGATAGTAACCCACGCATTGAATGCTTATATCTGGAGTACCGTTTTCTTTTCCTATATCACTTCTATTTGCATGACATGTACACTTCACTTCAGGATGATTGAATGATGTTAGCTATGATAAATCTGGATTAGTTTTTTTTTTAGATCGAAACCGAGTAGATTAGATTACCCTGCTGAAGTTGTCATGCACGTCCTATAGAGTGAACTGATAGACATATTTATTTCTTTCTCCACATATCTTGAACATTAATTCTCTATTTTAAAATCATTGGTGAATCTCCCCTTAGCGAATCTAGTATTTGGCATTTCCCCCGTTATTAAATTCCTAGCTCCAAATTTCCCGAAATCTAAAGAAAAAAAATACTTGTATATCCTTCTCTTTGATTTGGGATCATTGTGTATAAATGCTATTGAAAAAAAGGGGAAGAAAAAAAAGAGAAAAAGAAAAAGATTTGAAAAAAAAGGGAGAAAAGAAAAGAGAAAGGAAGCTCAAAACGATCCCATCTCATACCCCTTCTCTCTTTCTTCCCTCTTTTTGTTTTTATTTTTATTTTCTTTTACTTTTGGAGCATCAATAGAGATGGGGAATGTAAGTATAGTTTTGTATATGCCACCACGCTTATAGATAAGCTTGGGGGAGAGAATCCAATGATGTGTGAGAGAGTGACTACCTGACGGTGCATGACAACCTAGGCTAAGTAATATTCTATACTCGGTGAGATTGTTTTAGCTTCATGAAATCCAGAAATCTACGCCTAGCATTCACTTCATGAAATCCACGCTTTTCTATTCTTCCTACTCTATTGTGTGATATCCTCTATACTCCTCATAGAAAGCATTCAATTGAAAAGTGTGTGATCTGCGATATTGTATACCGCTTTAAATGATTCAGACGATGTTAATCTTAGAATTATTCCATTTTTCATGCTATATCGATATTCTTGGGTTTTCTATCTCTATTTGCACCATTATACTATGATATCGAAATAAAAATCTTTGGCATGTGTTTTACATTCGATGCATGCTATATGAGTAAGCAAAACCCACGTCCTGAGAAAAATGATCTAGCAGCTTCCCTCTTCGCTTTCTTCTTTCTTTTTTCATTTTCCGTTTTTCCATCGTTTTCATTTTCTAAATCCACCGGGTTCGCCTTTTACTTATCTTCCTCGAGGACGAGTAAGAGGTAAGCTTGGGGGATTTTGATCACTCCATATTTTACACCTTTTTCCCGCATGTTTGCATGCCATTTGAATCGCTCAAATCATGTTTTTCACGATTTATCGACAACATTGCGATACTTTTCACGATTTGTTGTTTTTTGTCATATTTCAGGAGATTTGGAGCGATTTGGAGTGATTCCGAGATACACCCACTCCATAGTGTCACCGACGACTTCCCTGAGGGGTATTTTGAGATTGGAGAGGAGCGGAAGAAGAAAGAACGTCGTAGGAGCGACTAGGAGGCAAAAATACGCAATTTGGGCATCTTCAAGTATCTCACTCGGCCGAGTGAAGGAGTCACTCGGCCGACCAACGAGACCCCGCTCGGCCGGCCAGATCGGACACGCTCCAAGCAGTATATCAGCGTGCACTCGGCCGAGCATCAGAAGCCGACTCGGCCGAGTGACGTATCCCGTCTGCCCGAGTGGCACCCAGACGACGGCCATCAAAAAGATCCAACTTACTGTAATCCGTCAGTCTGAGCAGCAGAAGCCCGACTCGGCCGAGTGGCAATTGTCGTCCGCCCGAGTGAAGATAGCCCATCGGCCGAGTGACGACAACTCACTCGGTCGAGTGACGCCCGATGTGACGACCCCCAAGACCCCAGAGTTACTGGAATCCGTCAGGGTCCCTCACTCGGCCGAGTGACCTTTGTCACTCGGCCGAGTGAGCAGCGCTGCCTGTAGCGGAAATCACGATTTTGGAGCTGCGCAGGGGCAGTTTGGTCGCGAATTTTTGGGCAGTTTTGGGGGGTATTTAACCCCAAATTCTAACCTAGTTTAGAGAGCCTTTTTCTATTTCTTTTGGCAGCCTTTTTAGTTTAGATTTTTAGAGTTTAATTCTTGTGATTGGAGAGGAGAGAAAAGTGTTATTTTGTTGGATTCTTGGAAAGCTACATTGGTTTGTCTCCCTCTCTATTAAAAATCCTATTTTTATTGCTATTTTGAATATTGCTATGAATTCCATTGCTGTTTCTATTGATTATTATTCCATTAGCAATATGATTTGTGAGTATTTTTAACGTCTTAGGGCGTGGGGATGAACCCTACGAGCCCAATTTCCGATTTGTGACGATTTGGTAGAACTATTGCTAGAATTGATTATGGTTAGTTTGGGATTGATATAATACAGATAGCTAGGTGTTCATATCGATTGGGATTTGCAAGAGATTGGATCCCAATTCGATAGGAAACCCTAGAAATCCGAATTGGGTTGAAATTGAGTTTTCTTAGTATCGGTTTGCAAGAGATTGGACCGATACTAGGATTCTCGGTTGCAATTCTATACCGATACCCGTTTGCAAGAGATTGGACGGGTAGGAACTATCCCAACCTAGGTCGTAGCCCGAGTTTGCACGAGAGTGGGCTTGGGATGCGATTGAACGATGACGTTGATCCTAATGCTAGCTTGCCTAGGCTAGGGTTTGCAAGAGATTGGACCCGAGCCTAGGTTTGCTATAGACCGACAACAGCGCGAGAGCGTGAGCTAGGTTTTACATTCAGTTGCAACTAGTTCACCCGACATTCTACCCTAGCAATTGTGAAACCGATGAATCACAATGACGAGATACGGTGAGTAGCGGGGATTCCCTATTCCCTAGGCGTCTTTATTTGATTTTATATCTCTTTTTACATTGTTTGACGATTGTGACAACATCGCCGAAAGGCAATTTCCTACTTTTCTGTCCCCATAGCCAGGTTGTTCGGAGAAGGCACTATCATACGTCATCCCTGTGTTCGATACCCGCTCGTCGCTACACCGTGCGCTTGCGGTAAGACTACACGGTCGCTCTTTAGGGTGTACTCCCGGGCGCGATCATTATCAACCCCTCTATCCCTGCATCACCATTTCCCGTGACTACGTTAGTTCCTACCACATTATCTACACCTGCCCCCACCACTTTGTCTACCATCCTTACGGAGAGTATGATTGTTTCTATCCACACTTCTACTGCCACCACCTCTACCGTGTCAGCCAATGTCGTGTCAGCCCACATCGCCTCTGGCCATGTCTCTTCTGCTCCTATCCCCATAGCTCCTGCTTCTGCACATCCTACACTCCCCCTGCATCATATTTTCCCCACACGTGGGCCCACTTTGAGAGGTGAGTCCAGCAGCTCTCGCACTCCTGATTTTCCTGCTCGATTGTATGGAGTTGAGCATGCTGTTGTAGAGCTGTGCAGATCCATTAAGGCACTCCAGCGTCTTGAGTAGCAGAACAGCGAGAAGCTTGATCACATCCTTCAGCTTCTTCAGGCACCACATCCACCCCCACCGGGTGGTGGTGCTACATGATTATCCCTTCTCACTGTTTCTATGCCTCCCCCATTTATTTTGTTGCCCATATGTCCTCACGGGGCCCAGCTTCGTCTAGCTTGGGGGGAGACACATTTTGAGGTGTCCATCATCACCATCATCACCATCACCACCATCATTTGCATACCATGTACATATGCATCATCACCATGCATCTACATCTTTTGTTTCATTTTCTAGGATTTCTATTTTTACCTTTATCCCACCCATCCTACACTTAGTGTCATTCTTCGTCTCTACGTGCATGTTCTGAGCAGTGAGGACACTGCTGCGTTTAGCTTGGGGGATGAGCGCTATCGCTTTATATTTTTTTTATTTTCACTTTTTATTCTCACTTCTTTCCATTTTTCGCCCCGTTTTACTTTTTTTAGTATCATCATTTTATTTTTCTCTTTTGTTTGCTTGCATGCATGTTTCTCTTTTCTCTTATTTTTAGACTAGAGATGATTCTCCTATGATTGCACTATAAGCTACGCACACACAACTGATTTCTCTACATGCTCACATAGAATTTTTCTAAGTCTATTGTGCTTCGTTGAAAATATAGAATGGATTTTATTTTGAACTCCATGCATTGACGAATTAGAGATAATTCTTTGATTAGAATGTGATTTAATATGTTATTTCATGATTCGATTTCATTTCTCCACAATGAGTATTCTCGAAACAGTTAAGCTAAATTTCATGATTAATTAAAGATTGAATGACTAATTGCACGATTGTGTGAATAACTATACATTTTTATAATAAATGGTAATTCAAAAGAATTTGGATAACCCACGACACTTGAGTAGTATTGATTAGAGATTCTAACACTAAGCCATGTCCCGAATTCTATCTTTTTCTTTTTTATTCTTTTTGTATATAGCCAATAACGATCTTTGATCGTGCTTTGCATTCCATCGTGTTTACGTGAGTTTGCAAATATCCCAAAAACATAAAAAAATTCCTAAATAAAAGGCCCGAGGGGTTCTTCGTAACCCGATGACCTAAGATCGTCTGGTCTGGGATGCATAGGCCGCCTTTTATATATATTGAGTTTATCTCGTGTATATAAAGATGTATATACATATATATACATACATATATACATATATATAGGTAAAGTGTTCCTAGGGTGACTCCTTAGATGAAATCTAAGGAGTCGCCCCCATTTTCCCCATAATCCCACATTTTTTTGAATTGTTTTTCTTGGGATTGTTGTTCACCTCATGGATGACCAACATACAAAAAATCAAGTCATTCCAATACTTTTAGAGTCCCCATTTACCCCTTGAAACTTCATGGGTTTTTCAACACGTTTTCAAACCGTTGAAAGTTGCAAGGGGTAGTTTGGGGCTCTAAAAGTATTGGAATGCCTTGATTTTTGGTATGTTGACCATCCATGATGTGAACAACAACCCCATGAAAAATAAAATCCAAAGAAAATGTGGGATTAGGGGGGAAATGGGGGCGACTCCATAGATTTAATCTAAGGATCCACCATAGGAACACTTTATATATATATATATATATATATATATATATATATATACTAGTCATTACCCGTGCCCATAGGACACGGTTTATTTAATGGCTGAGTTCCCCTACAAATTTCAAGTTTCCCCAAATTTCAAGTTTTCCCACAAAATTTCAAGCTTCCCCCCAAATTTATGTTTTTCCCCAAAATTTAAGCCCCCAAAATTGTCATTGCCACCTAGGACAAATTTGCCCCCCAAAATCTTCAAAGGACTGGAAAAAATGGTCGGAAAGGGGGAGAATAAAAAGTGTGGGTAGGTGTGTAGGGAGGGTCCAGGGGCAAAAATGTAAAAACCGGTGTTGTTTGCGCAAAATTCCCCACCTCCTCTCTTATCCCTCAAAATCTCATCTCTTATATTTTTGCTCTTATCCAAACTCTCTTATCCAATTTCTCTCCCCCAAATTCTCTTAACTCTTTTATATAATAGATATCCCATTTCTCTTATCCAATTTCTCATGTCCAACTCTTTTCCAAATTCTCTTGATAACATCCCTCTTTTATATAATAGGTATCGCCAAATTTTCATATCCAATTTCTCATGTCCAAATTCTCTTATCCAATTTTTCTTGATAACATCCCTCTTTTATAGAATATATATATATATATATATATATATATATATATATATATATATATATATATATATATATGGTTAGAGATGGTAGGGGAACACTATTCTGGCGGGATTTGTGGATATCTGATAGGCCGCTTGCGGATCAGTTTATGGTGCCGCCGGGGGAGCTGAACCGGACTGTTGCGGAATACTGGGGAGTGCGGGGGTGGAGCACAGATCCTTTGCTTGACCAATGCCGGCATCTTCTGCAGAACAGTGTTTTGCGGCCAGGTATTGATGGCTGGTCATGGATTCCGAGTGAAAATTTCAACTTCAAACAAGCCTGGGGGGTAACCCGCAAGAAAGCCATTCCATTTACTTTTCAAAAACTGATTTGGTATCCTCATTCTATCCCTAAAATTTCGCTTACCCTCTTGAGAGCTTTTAAGGATAAATTACTTACCAAAGACAAGTACTGCCGTTGGAACCTGCATGCTTCTGCCGCTTGCTTATTGTGTGAAGGAAATATTGAAGAGAATGTTGATCACCTATACTTCAGCTGTAGCTACTCTAATTACATTTTATGCAGGGCTCTGCTAAAGCTAAAGCTTCCAGTTCCTATGCTTCCTTCGCTCTCAGAGGTTGGGAAGTCTATTCTTTCGACTTACGGAGGGAAAGGTTTCCTGAGTTTGTTGGCGAAAACTTGCCTATCATCCATGGTTTGGCACATCTGGAGGGAAAGAAATAGAAGATTATTTGATAATGAAAAAAGATGTAAGACAATGCTGTTTAAAGAGATTGCGGCAGACATCCGGGTTGCGTTATATGACCAAGAACCCACTTCAGAAGATGATTACGAGGCATCTGGGAATTGGGTTTTCAAGGATAATGGCTAGATGTTTCTCGTTTTTGTTGAACTTTTGTAATATTTTGGTCCGAGCTTGGTTGGGGGTTCTCTTAGTTGGGAGTGACGGCGCCTGTGCCCTATCCTTTCTCTACTGAGTTACCCCAATCATGCAAAGACTGTTGTATATGTTTACACTCAGAAATAAATTCTCACACTTACCTTTCAATATATATATATATATATATATATATATATATGAAAAGTTAGCGTGATATTTTATTGATCAAAATACAATATATAATGTACATCAATAGCTCATCCAGTCATGTGTTATTAATAGGAAGAGGATAGGGCACAAGCGCCGTCACTCTCCACTAGAAATCCCACACCCTAAATGAAGCTATTCAGCAAAACTCAACCCATGTCCGTAAATTCCCAATTGGCAAATGTTGCAATTTCCTCGGCGGATGAAGGCTCCAGACCTTCCAGAGCAATCCAAATTTCAGTGGCTATCTCCTCAAAGACTGTGGTCTTACTTTTCCTCTCTTCATCAAAGATACGTCGATTCCTTTCTCTCCAAATATGCCATACCACCGCAGCGAGTACGGTTTTTGCCAATCTATCCAAAGCACTCTTCCCATCAAACTTGGTAATATAGAAGTTTCTGATGTCACGTAATCCGGGATTAATGTCATTTGTCACTCGTAGCTTCAGTAAGGATCTGCGCAAAATGTAACCAGAAAAGCTACAAGTGAAGAAAAGGTGTTCAGTGTTTTCCTCTTTGTTTTCATCGCAGAGGACACAATTGATTGGTGTATTAAAACCCCACCTGTTAATCATCTCTCTAGTGAGCAACTTACCCTGAAAAGCTCGAAGAAGAGTGAGAGACCATTTAGGCACATGATTGTTATACCAAATTAATTTGTGAAATGGGAAGAAATTGCCACGATGAAGAGTTCCCTCCCATGCATCCTTGAACCTGAAATAATCACCTGGCACCCACATCCATCCATCTGGCCCATCCTTTAAAACAATGTGTTGAAGCAGCGGCCGCACCTGATCAAGCGACCGATCAGAAGTCCAGACGCCCTCCGCCCAGTAGTACCTCATGCATGAATGTTCTGCTCCAGGTGGGATTTCGAAATGCTGGCATAAGGGCCCGCACTCTAACCACGGGTCAAGCCAGAAGAGGGTGCTTCGGCCATCTCGAACACGCCTGCGTATTAATTTGTGGGAGATTTGTCGACTTTTGAGAAGCCTCTTCCACGTACCTGATTGTGTGACATGCTCCTTAGCTGCATAAAATCCCTTGCTGCCCCCAAATAATAAACCCATATGCTTGGCCCAGATACTGTCGGTGGTGAGGTACCTCCATGTTAGTTTCAAGCCAACCGCCTCATTTAATTCTTCCAAAAGCCTTATCCCAACTCCGCCCTCCTTCTTAGGTTTGCATATATCTTCCCATGCCCAAGCTCTGGATGATCCCAATATAAAGCGCCTACACATGGAAGAGATGGTCCTCAAGACACTCATTGGGATACGGAATACGTGCATCCAAAATGCAACAATTCCGTAAATAACCGACCTCACAAGTTCGATTCGCCCCGCCACAGAGAGCAAAAATAGAGCTCCAACCCAACATCCTTTTCTTGCATTTATCCACCAATCTACCATAGTTGGTTGTTTTGGGGTACTTAGAGGAGAGCGGCAAACCAAGGTAGGTTGAAATTGTGGTTGCAATCTTGATCCCTAGAATGTCCGCCAGCATGCTTTTATTATTACTGGCCCCTTTGCTAAACAAGCCTGCACTCTTATCCCAATTCACCTGAAGGCCAGTATAATTAAAAAATTCCACCAGTAAATTTTTAATGCCCAAGAAAGTAGACCTGTCAGCTCGGCAGAACACCAGGAGGTCATCGGCAAACAGGAGGTGGGATATGGACCCAGTGCACCGCATTAGAAGGATGTTCCCGATATTAATTGCCTTAGAGATCAAGATAGTAAAGGCCTCCATAATAATAACAAATAAATAAGGTGAGAGTGGGTCTCCTTGTCGAATACCTCTATTTCCTTTGAAATAACCATGCGGTGCCCCATTAATCATAACTGAGAAGGTCGCAGTAGAAATGCATTCCTTGATCTAACAAATGAATTGTTCGGGAAACCCCAATTGCCTCATGAAGTAGCAGATGAAATCCCGATTGAAACTGTTAAATGCCTTTCACAAATCCAGTTTCAGGCAAGCTCTTCTTCCCATAGGGTTACTGAAATCTCTAATCTGCTCGTGTGCCAGGAGGGTGCAATCTGTTAAGAGTCTTCCTTTGAGGAAGGCAGCTTGGTTAGGGGATATTAGTTCATGGATCACCATTTTAATCCTGTTGCAAATAACTTTACTGATGATTTTGTAAATTACATTGCAACAGGAAATAGGCCTGTAATCTCCAAAGGATGATGCATTTTCACTTTTAGGAACAAGTGTCAGGTACGTATGATTGGAAATTCTAAGAAGGGAACTGGAGGTGAAAAAATATTTAACAGCAGTAGTTACCTCATCTCCAATTTGGGCCCAATTATGTTGAAAGAAAAACCAATTGTACCCATTAGGCCCAGGGGATTTATCTGCCCCAATCTGAAACACAGCCGTTTTCACTTCATCATCAGAGACTCTCCTGCTCAACCAGGCTGATGAACCATCAGTCAAAATGCGCCTAGGGACAAGTTTCGGGAAGGAGGACAAATAGTGGTTCTGATTATATAAGTCTTCATAGTAAGAGGGAGCTTTCTTCTTCAGGTCGTCATAGACTAAGTTACAATTTCCATTAATATCGACCAGATGGCGGAGATTGTTGCGGCAGTTCCTAGACTTCATAGCCGTATAGAAAAATTTGGTATTCTTATCACCAAGGGTAAGCCAGTCATGCCTGCTTTTTTGACGGAACATCTCCTCTTCAAGCTTCATAGCCGCCATTAATTCATGGTGGAGTCGCCTCTCTTTTTGCTGGAGGGTAGATGATGAGTGCAGACCAGGGTCCTTGCGGATATCTTCAAGATCTCTTGTATATTTCTTCACCAAGTTAGAAGCATGATAGTCTCCTGCCCACGCCCGAATAGCTGGCTTTAATCTCTTTAATTTTTGTGTTAGATTGAACATAGGGGTACCCTTCACATGGCCGGCCTAATTTGAATCAAAAACCTCCTTATAACCTGGGCTTTAGTCCAAAAGTTAAAAAACTTGAAGGGCTTAGGATCAGAAATAACCTGAGTATGGAGATTCACCACCATAGGAGAGTGGTCACTGGTCAGAGGATCCAGATATTCAGTAAAAGTCTCAGCCAACATATGAATCCAGGCAGAATTACAGAAAACTCGGTCAAGTTGGGCTGTAATCCTGTCCTTGCCAACCCAATTATTACACCAGCTTAATTTGTTTCCCTTGCTTTTCAGCTCCTGGAGTGAACACCTGTCAATGCACTCAGTGAAATCCTGGGTCATGGCCTCTTCAATTTTCCTTCCTCCAACTTTATCCTTGGTGTATAGAACACTATTGAAATCTCCACCAACGAGCCACGCAGAACTTCCAATCAAAGGCATGTCTCTCTCCATACTCTTCCACAGCTCCTTTCTCTCCATCATAGTGTTATGGGCATACACACCAGTGATAACACACACAACCCCCCCCCCCCCCACATTTGAACATGAAACCGAAATGTGCTGAGATGACATGGAGATAAGAGTAGTCTTCCAAATAGAGGGGTTAAACCCAATGATAATACGGCCGCCTGGGGCGTAAGAAGAATTATCCAGAGAGGGCCAACCCTTTGGGAGCCCAGAATTATTGCAAGTGGATGGAGACTTGAGCTTAGTCTCCAAAAGAATAATATATGATGGATTTATTAAGCTAATCCTACTCCTCAGGTCTTTCTGCCTAACCTGGTTATTAATCCCCCGGGTATTCCAAATGAAGATAATCATTAATCAATCTTTAGAGGTTGGCTGCTGATACCACAGCCATTAGTAATCACCTGAGACCTAGTGCTTCTCCTGCCGCTTGTACCAGATGCAAAATGGGGAAGCTTCTTCTTCCCAGCTTTGATATTAGCCTTATGCCTGAGTTGGTCAGCCACCTCAGCATCCCATTCTGGGTTGTCTATAGATATGTCCTCCGGTAACCTATCAATCTCCTCTTCAGCCCGGTCATGAAGATGTGCAGGAATGGCAGAACTATCCCTATCAACATTCTCAGCGTTGGCCGTATAGAGTTTTCCATCAGGTCGTGTGGGATATATCCCAGCATCTGGACATACGGGCAGTGCCTGCTCAGAGTCGCTCCCTGCTTCATTGCAACCTGGGCCCTCAGGACCTCCCCCTGTCTTATTGCAACACCTCTTATCTGTCAAGAAAGCGGCCCACTTAGTAACTTCCCCTGCTGCTGTAATCTCCTCCACGCATGGCTCACAGTTTGGCACCACATTCCCAGTCACAATCCCAGGGGCAACGCACTACTCATTCGTCAGTTTTAAGCATTGGGGGTCTAACTCTCGCAATTCCTCCTGGTTAGGCCCAATTCCTCCTGAATTGGAGAGATTTTCATTCACAGGAGCTGCTCCATGAATCGCCCCCATATCAACAACATGGGTAGCCTCCTTCTCAGTTGTAAAAACATCAATTGAGTCCTTCTTGGTAGCAGTATCATGGATTGAAGGGAGCTTGGACTTAGAGGGGCACTGAGCATCAGTGTGGCCGAAACAGATACAACGACTGCAGCGGGGAGGATCTCCTTCGAACTTTATATCGATAGATACTACCGACCCATCATCCAACTCCACGTCAAAAGATGAGACAATATGGGATGAGGCATCAACTTCTATCAGACAACGCGCATAGGAGATTCTCTCCAAATAAGCAGTAGCTCGATCAAGGCATATAGGTGTCCCCACTACAGAGGAAATAATATTAAGACCCTCCAGGTTCCACATAAAGAGTGGGACTCCATGTAGTTGAACCCACACTGGAATGGATGAGAGAATATCACGGTCGTGCCTCAGGTCAAGACTCCATCGCTTGAGCACCACTAGACGCCCATCAAATAACCAGGGTCCCCCAGCCAAGATCCGGTTGCATTCCTCCTCAGATTCAAAACTAAAGTAGAAAAATCCGTTCTCCTTGCTATATATTTGAACCCTCTTCCTGGGCTTCCACAATCTCCCATCCAAGCAACCATTTGGCCATAGAAATGTATATCCCCAATACATAACCCACAATGGTGTTCTTCAGTTATCAGCACCCCGTTTAACCAGATCGCTAGGGAATTTGGCATAGACTGATCCATCATCCCGAACATTGGGTGGGATATGTGACATACTCAGCACCGAGCCATAAGTACGTCTATTAGCACAAACGTCAATCCAGGAAAGTTTGGTCCCCGTGGTGTTAACATTGATTTGCGCCTTTGCCCTCTCTGGCATTCTACCAAACATGTTGCGATCACGCCCAACCAACTCAGACTTTGCCCTCTCTGGCATTCTACCAAACATGTTGCGATCACCACCCCTAGATGCTTCCTTCGAAAAAACTCTGCGTGGGAAAAATCCACTGTTGCTCGAGTTCCTCAACCTCCTGAATGGGACGCCTCCCTTGGCAGCCATCCCCTTCCTCCGAACGACATGCCAACCATCACTCAAATCCTCCGCGTGACTGAAGCCATACTCAACGTTGCAATCCAATCCCGATTGTAGCCGTGATGATTTTCCTCCCGTAAGAGCCAGATCCGCAGGATGAAGGGGGCCACCCTCTCCATCAGCACCAGAACCGCCCTCCCCTAGAAAGTCCTTACTCGCTAGTACCGAGGATACGACATTGCTGGTCTTCCCAAGGCCACCGTTCTCGATCGTCGGTTGTCTGTCACCTTTGAAACCCTTGTGGTTCCTTCCTCTTGGATCGCCCAAGTCGCCGTGAACGTAATTTTCGCTCTCCATTCCTATATATATATATATATATATATATATATATATATATATATATATATATATATATATATATATATATATATATATTCTCATATGGGATTAATGGGTATCATACGCCATATGAGATAGGCTCTCATACGCCCTCTCACATAAAGAAACCAAGTACAAGCCCACATGGGCTTGTACTTGGTTGTACTTGTTTGGTTTATGTGAGAGGGCGTATGAGAGCATATCTCATATGGCGTATGATAGCCATTATTCTCATATATATATATATATATATATATATATATATATATATATATATATATATATATATATATATATATATATATATATATATATATATATATATATATATATATATATATATGGACGGTAAGCGAGAGATATATTGAATATTGTACAAAAATTACAATCAAAGCATATGGCGGACAATTCCGCTATAGGGGGATAGGACACAGGCGTCGTCACCCCCTAATAGTAGATTCATCCCCATAGTCCAACAAACAAAAAACCAGACAATATGATAAAACTCATCCAATGTCTCTAAAGCCCCAATTCGAGTAGGCCTCTCTCTCCTGGGTTGAGGATGGGTCTTGTCCATATAGGGCAACTCTGATGTCTGCTGCAATCTCTTCAAAAAGAGAGGTCTTGCATCTTTTCTTGTCTTCAAATATCCTACGATTCCTTTCACGCAAGATATGCCACACCATTGTGGCTAGGGTAGTTTTTGCAAGAAGGTCAAGACAGCTTTTACCCCCATAATTGTGAAAAATAAACTTGCTGACCTCAGGCAGGGTAGAGAAAACTAGGGGAGGGGCTTTTAACTTCAGCATTGCTCTACGGAAGATGTATGCCGAATAGCTACATGCGAAAAATAAATGAGTATTATTCTTCACTGCATTGTCATCACATAATACGCAATTGTTGGGGAGATTTGGATCCCATCTGGACAATTTCTCTCTAGTGAGGAGCTTGTCTCGGAGTGCACGCAATAGGGTGAGAGAAAGCTTTGGAACATGGTTAGGGTACCATATCAACTTATATAGTGGAAAATCGAGGCCCCTCCTTCTCACCCCATTCCAGGCTTCCTTGAAAGTAAAAGCCTCACCTCGTAACCAATGCCATCCATCAGTTCCAGGCTGGATTTTAACATTCTGTAGATGATGCCTAATAGGATCTAGAGCAGGATCATGAGCCCACATACCCGCCTGAGTCCAGTAGTCAGATACTCGCAGGTGGCTTGCGTCATGGGGAACCGGGCATAGCAGGCTCAGGGGGCCGCAAGCAAGCCATGAATCATGCCAAAAGAGCGTTGTTTCTCCATTCCGGACTTCACGCCGTATAAGCTTGTGCGAAACTTGTCTTGTCCTCAGCAATCGTTTCCACGTCCCGGAGCAAGTAACAGAGTGTTTGGCAGCAAACAAGCTACCTTGTGATCGGTAAGTAGACCTCAAGTTATTTGCCCATAAGATATTAGATGTTAGGTATCTCCAAGCAAGTTTGAGCCCAGCTACCACATTAAGCTCATCTAATAGTCGAAGGCCCACACCCCCTTCAGATTTTGGTTTGCATAAATCCTCCCAAGCCCAGGCACGAGTGTTCCCCAGGACGAATTTTCTACATGCAGCTGTGATAGCTCTCAAAACAGAAACTGGAACGTGGAAAGCCTGCATCCAGAAAGCCACCATTCCGTAAATGACGGATCGAACAAGCTCAATACGGCCTGCAATAGAGAGAAACGAGGAAGCCCAACCATTCATCTTTTTCTTGCATTTGTCCACCAATTTCGTATAGTTTGTAGCCGTGGGATATTTCACAGAAAGTGGAAGTCCGAGGTAGGTAGAAATGGTTGTGGCTATTTTGATTCCAAGGAGGTCCGCCAGCACTTCTTTGTTCCTGGTTCCTTTGCTAAACATTCCTGCACTTTTCTCCCAGTTAACCTCCAGCCCTGTATAATTACCAAATTCTTCCAACAGCTCTTTGACACCCAAAAAAGATGTTTTATTAGCTCTACAGAAGACCAATAAGTCATCCGCAAATAATAGGTGCGATATGGACCCATTTCTTCTCATAGGCATGATCCTTCGTGCATTGATAGCTTTATCTACAAGAATAGAGAACATCTCCATAATAATAACGAATAAGAACGGGGAGAGGGGATCACCTTGCCGAAGCCGTCTACTGCTGCCAAAGAAACCATAAGGTGAGCCATTCACCATTACTGAAAAAGTGGGAGAGTCGATGCATGCCTTGATCCAAGCTATGAAGATGTCGGGGAATCGAAGCTGTTTCAGAAAGAATGCAATGAACTCCCGGTTAACGCTATCAAAAGCTTTTCTTAGATCCAGCTTCAGACAAGCTCTTCCTCCCATTGGATTGCTGAAGTCCCGGATCTGTTCATGGGCAATAAGCGAACAGTCCGACAGAAGCCTACCTTTTAGAAATGCGGATTGGTTAGGGGAAATCAAGTCATGAATAACTTCCTTGAGCCTGTTACATAAGACTTTGCTGATGCATTTGTATAGAACATTGCAACAGGCTATAGGCCTGTAATCTCCCAAGGTAGAAGCGTTGGAATTTTTTGGAACCAGTGTAAGAAATGTGTGGTTGACTTGCTTTAGCAGAGATCCAGAGCAGAAGAATGACTTAATTGCAGAAGTTACCTCTTCACCAATATATGTGTGTGTGTGTGTGTGTGTGTGTGTGTGTGTGTGTGTGTGGGATTAATGGGTATCATACGCCATATGAGACCTTATCTCATATTCCCTCTCACATAAAGCAACCAAGTACAAGCCCACATGGGCTTGTACTTGGTTGTACTTGGGTGCATTATGTGAGAGGGCGTATGAGAGAGGCTCTCATATGGCGTATGATAGCCATTATTCTCATATATATATGTGTGTGTGTGTGTGTGTGTGTGTGTGTGTGTGTGTGTGTGTGTAAATTTTCAAATGAGAACATTTCGCACCGTGCGAAAATGTTTTTAGTTTTTTTTTGAAATTTTTTTTTTCAAAAATTCTTTTTTCCACCCTCATTATATGTTGTTATACCCCCCTCAAAAAATAATCAATGAGAAATAATGTCATTTGGCCTTCGATCAAGGCATTTCATCAAATTCGCATGTTTTGAGACCGTTAAATTTGTAACGGGTGGATGGGTGCTCTAATCCCCAACGGGTTCACCCATTATTTTCCCTGGGGTATATAATTGTATGGATTAAACATCAAAAAAAGAATTTTTGAAAAAAGAAAAAAAGAAAAAAAAATTTCAAAAAAAAAGATAAAAATCTTTTCGCACGGTGCGAAAAGCCTCTTTTTCGCAACCGAAGATCGCTCTATATATATATATATATATATATATATATATATATATATATATATATATATATATATATATATATATATTGAAAGGTAAGTGTTAGTCTTTATTAGTTTTATACAAAAATACAATGTGCTCCGTCTCAGGACTAAGTTTTTAATAGAGGGAGGATAGGGCACGATATATATATATACTAGTCATAACCCGTGCCCCAAGGGCACGGTTCATTTAAAATTTCTTCCCACAAAATCTTGGTTCTCCTAATTTTAAACGAACAACTATAATTAAAGCACAAGAATTATTAGCCCCCCCTCTCAAAATCTTAATGCCTACAATATTTAGTTATAAGAGAATTTAGTTCCCCTCAAAAATTTAAAAATTTTAGTTCCCCCTCAAAATTTAGTTTTCCCCGGAAATTTTTGTTTCCCTCATTGTTTATTTAGTTCCACACAAAAAATTTTGCCCCGCAATATGTAGTTTCCCCTATAAATTCTCTTACCCACATTGTTTAGACAAATTTTCTATGATGAAGATAATAATTAATTATGTAACTAAGTCTACCTATGGACTCGAAGAACACTGAGCTTAATTTAACCATATTTTGTATCCACCATATTATAGAGTGCGATCACTTACAAAATTTGATGCATCACTCGACTTAGAGATATTCAGGTCTGGGCATTTGGAAAGATTCAGGTATGTGAAATTTTTACGTATCACTGCATTTGGAGAGACTTAAGTATCAAACTGTTGGCTCTTATTTCATATTTCTTTGTTGGTTTCTCTACATTCTGTTATTTTAGGCCTAGCAATTTGATTTCTATTACTGCCTTCGACATCCCTCCATATATGACAATTGGTTATTATTATTTATCCTGCTGCTATGTAGTAATAATTCAATGTAAGCTTGATTCTTATTTAGTTCCCCATTTTAGGGAACATCATTACCATAGAACGATTCACAGAGCACTTGAAACCAGAAAGCCAAAAAAATTAAGGGATTCTCAGTATTATTTTTAGTACAACGTCTCCTGTAGTTCTCATTGTTTTTAACCTTTGCAATATTCATATAGATAAGCATTGGCAGAGGATGCAAAGAAGCTTAGCAGACCCATTATTTTTGTAGTTGTATACTTCACCTTCACTTGTATATTTGTCTCATATACACTAAATAGAGAAAACACATTATTTCTGCAGGATGATGCTTAAAAGCTTGGAAGGATGCATGGAATCTTGGCATGGCAAGATGATGCAAAGAAGCTTGGTAGGAGGATGCAAAGAATTTTATTTTTTAGCAAAAAATGTGTAGTTTCTTTGGTTTCAGACTCGATTTTCTTGATAGTAGATTTGTTGTGAATGCAATGTATCATGTATATTATGTCAATTGATGTACAACAGTGGGTTACTTACTATAAATTATTTGTATTAAGAGGGGAATTCCATTTGGTGATTACTTTTGTTTATGGTTATTTACACTTGCTGCTTCAATTTCATTATGTTTTCTATCGGCCTGCAACATTGCCCCCAGAACGTCTCCTTGCAACTCAAAATATGTTCTATCTTTCTGCATGCATATGAAGTACATCTAAAACTATAGCATTAGGATATGAATGTAAATCAAATAGAGAAAGAAACATATATTTCAAACACAATCAAAGACCAATAAAGCAAAATTATAACCAATAATAACCTGAACCTTTGTACTCATCAAAAAAGGTGGAAGAACTCTTACAATATTATGCCAAAAACAATCTTAGTAAGAGAAGTCAAGAGAACTTTATCATAAATTAAATCAAAGAAATTCTCCACTTAATTATATCACTTTATCATAAATTATTTTAACGTCATGTATTCTTGTCAACCTCAAAATCCCCATTATTCACACTCCAAAAAAATTTATAAAATCGTTGTTTGTAAGTTATGCTTTGATACTACAATGAACTGGAGAAGGGAAGGAATTCATGCTTCTCATCTTCATAGATTGGCCTAACCTATCCCATTAAGATCAGCTACATAAGCATGGGTTCACCATTGTCCCATAAATAAACTACATTTCACCTTAATTACTCCATGCATACTTTGCTTCCAATATTTTAATTGGTGCAGCAGAGACAAATGCCACTTTCTTATGATGTAGATGGATGCAATTTTTCGAACATGCAGTTATCTACCACGTTCTTAATTTTTTTCTTTGAATAAACCTGAACGTTCTCGCTATTTTATAACTTCCTTTTGTTTGAGATATATATTTTGGTTTTACTTCTGAAATTTGGGATAAAGACATTGGTGTTGTCGTTGTTTCATATACACAGATTCAGAATATCAAATAAACCTTTTCAAAGAACTTGCATACACCCACGAAGAGATTAATTTTGTCAACCTCAAACAATAAACATCATGTATCATTGTTAAGAGGATGAAACACATGCCAAAGATTATACTCTCAAAAAATTCAAACTATAAGTTTTTTAACTGCAACCTCAGAATCCCCATCATTCACTTACATACACCCGAGAATTTACATTTTCAGAATATTAAAGAAATCCTTTTAAAGAACTTACATACACCCAAGATGAGAGGATGACACACATGCCAAAGATGAGATTAAACAGAGGATGAACATCTTGTAATTTGTTGGAACCTGAGTCCTGGTGGTTTACAATTTGAGAGAATAAATAGTGTTTGTTGAGATTAACCAGAGGATGAACATCCTGTAATTTATGGGAACTTGGGTCCTGGTGTTTGACAATTTGAGAGAATAAACAATGTTTTTTGAGGTTGAAGTAACACACATACCAAAGCTGAGGTCCTGTAACTTACATTCACTGTTTTTTATATCCTGAATTCCATATCAAGATAATGGCACACAAGCAATTAAGAGGATGACACATGCCAAAGATGAACAACCTCAAACTTAAACTTAAACACAGACATGCTCAAACAAAGTATAAACATACTCAACCTCAAACTTAAACACAAACATGCTTAAACATAGAGAACCTCAACATAATATAACCTGAGTCTACTTCATGGCAAGATCAGATAACTATTCAAAGCAAAAATAATTCAAAGAAACAAATTGTTAAACACCTGTGGGGGGACACAAAAAATGATGAACTACAAAAAATGACACAAAAACAGTGATCATATGAGGTTGAGGTAACCCCGGTGCCGGTATCGGTGTCAGTTTCGGGTCCCCGACGTTGGCCAATCGATGAAGGTGCTAGCTTTGATCTCTTGGTTGTTGATCGCTTATTTTTTAACCTTGTAAAAATGTGATTTTTAGCGTATTATGTTATCTGGGTATGTTTTAGTTTGATCTGGATTGTTTGTTCCGTTCCTATGTTTGATATAATGCCAAAAAAGAATATTTTTAGTCCATTTTGTCTTTTGACTGGGTTCCACTTCGGTCACTGATTCCTTTATAATGTTAGATAGTTCATTCTGTCATCCATTGTGATTATTATACTTATTTTTGGGTTCCACTTCAATTGATCGGGTTAGTCATCCTGTATCCTGTTAAAACAATGTTAGTCATCATCAACCTGTTAAAACAACTCTTGTTAAAAACAATTCTTCATCATGTATCATGTTTCAATTTTTATCTATTTGATAAAATTTGCTTATCTTGCCATTATGTTATTATTGTTATATTTGTAACCTATGAAATTACTCTGAACTTTGTCATTTTTGTTCTTTGATAATAGTTGAGTCTTCATTTTTCTTTTTTCCCCCATGCCGAAACTGTTCTCCTAGAATTTGATTTATGATTTTGGTGATTGCTCACATCACAATTTATCATGCAGATTTAATGTTTCATGGATGTGGGTGTAGTGTGGGTGTGGGTGGGTGAGGCTGCATGTTCCGTAAGCTTTGTTAACAATGCACGCGCGTATGGGTGTGGGTGAAGCTGTTAGTCATTGCTTTATTATTGAGGAGGAAAAATGGATGGTAAAGAGGTTGTATAAGATGCATATTTTGTCATAATACACTGAAAGTCAGACTCATTAAGTGCATGCAATTTTATCATTTCTAAGAATGCCAAAAGTCGAAAAAGATGTGAACATTTGTAACACCGATAAATTGGTGTCAAATTGAAGATCTTCTTAAGATTTGAGTTAAATAGTAGAGATGCGAAACTGTTAATGTCATGAGGACATTTCTGGAGTAAATTACATTTCCTTTTGGTAGGAGGCTAGCGTGTGAAGGGTTATTGTCACATACACCCAAGATGAGAGGATGACACACATGACAAAGATGAGATTCAACAGAGGATGAACATCCTGGTGTTTGACAATTTGAGAGAATAAATAGTGTTTGTTGAGGTTGAGGTCCTGTAACTTACATTCACTATTTTTTGTTTCCTGAATTCCATATGAAGAGGATGACACACATGCAATTAAGAGGATGACTAACACACATGCCAAAGATGAGGTCATGTAACTTACATTCACTGTTGTTTGTATCATGAATCCCATATCAAGAGAATGACACACATGCAATTAAGAGGATGACACACATGCCAAATATGAACAACCTCATACTTAAATTTAAACACAGATATGCTCAAACAAAGTATCAACATACTCAACCTTAAACTTAAACACAGACATGCTTAAACACAGACAACCTCAACCTGGTATAACCTGAGTCTACTTCATGTCAAACACCTGTGAGGTGACATAAAAAATGAAGAAGTACAAAACACAAAAACCAAATAAACACCAAATGTGATGCAACAAACACCAGATAAACAGATAACTAAAAAGGTTTTTTGTTAACAAAACCTGGCTTTTGATAACAACAAAACTAAAAAAATAGAGATTTTTTCAACTTACCTGAGAGAAAGCAAAGAGAGGGTTGTGGTTATTATTGGTGTTATTATTCCAATGTGAATACCAATCGCTAAGAGATGAGCACAATGTGAAGCATGGTTTGTGGTTACTATTGGTTATTATTGGTTGTTTGAATTCTGAAACTAATTAATATGCCAATGTGAAGCTAACAGATGAGCACAATCAATGTGTCAATGGTCTAAATATCAAAACCATATACCATTTTAACAAAAGTTTGACGCAACAATGATGCCTACAAAAATGAGAAAAAACACAAATCATTAGTTCACATATCAAATTCTATACGAAGCTAGCCCCAATTTTATGGTCTAGTCTTTGTCTATTAACCAAATGTTTTGAATATCATAACTCTGTCATCATTTAATAAATTAATATTCTCTTAACATTCTAATACAATGAAATTAGTAGCAATGTGTCCATGTTGGAATTTCCCGTCAAGATAGCTTTTTGAACAAACTTAGTAAGCATGAAATGATTTCAGAGAATAAAAAACCTTAGTAATTACCCATAATAAATCAGATTACAAAAGCTGATAGATTTGATATAAAAGGAAATACTATGGTATTAAAAAGAGCAGCGAAGAGTTTCTTACTTGGTTGGACATACAAACGAAATTCTAATTAGGGGCGGCAAAGATCGAGGGAGTTGTATAATAAGGTAGGCATAGTAGAGAACTTGCTCTTTTCGATTCCAAGCTTTTCAAGCATATAATCAATAAAATTTCATAAGAAAAAATTAGATATTATTCGATATGTGAAGAAGATAACTCACAAATAGCAATTATATGAAATGACCAAAAATTATAATTAAAATAGTTACCTTCAATGTTCATGGTGCAATGGGCAGCTATGCCAAAGCTGAAAGGATATAAGGTATCATCAAGATCTATTCATTAGGAAAAAAAATCAATATGAATTTAACTTGGTCACTTGAAAAATTAAACTAAAATATAACCAAAATATAATCAAAATTGATGAAATGAAAATATAATCAAAATATAAGGAATTCTCGTTCATTGATGATCCATGAGAAGAAATTATAAGAGTTTCACCTTCGGGGTTGCGTGTCAGTGAGCCCTAAATTTCTGTTTCTTCCCTCACATAGATTGCTGGATTAAAACGTGAATTTCTTAAAATGGCTATTTGCAAACAACTGTAGGTAATGATTCATGAATAATTTTTCAGAGAAAAACTACATATTAGATCAAAATTAAAGACACTGACTTGAAGAGAAAGAGGGCAGAAATGAAGAGGGAAGAAGAGAAGAGAGGGGTTGGTTATATAAAAATAGGCATTTAAGGGAGTGATGTTTCTTAGTTAAAATAATTTTTCAATATTGCATAAATATAGTGAATAATTTATAAACATAAACAATGAATCCATGCCTGCTGTAAGTATTGATGGCAGAAATGCTAATACCATTAATGGAATGAATGCAAGTGCCCTGATGCCAACAAAAGAGAGAGAGGAAAAAAGTAAACAAACAAAATTGTAAATATGGATATCAACATATCATGGCTTAAAATGTCAAATTTTATGTGACAACCCAAAAAATTTACACATATTCAAGATGCTTACCAGATCTGAATTGCACAAAGAGTGGTGCTTGAAGCTTATATTTTTTTAGAGAAGCCCAGAGGCTTGGTTTCCAATTAAAATTATTGTATAATGGAACTAAAATAAGCAACTTGCAGATTCCTAATTTTTAAATAATTTATTCATCAAGGCAAAGAAAAAGAACCAAGAAATTGCTTACTAAATTCAAAGTTGACTATGTATGTATACATGACAACATGTAAGTAACACAATTGATTTGCAAGTAAAATGAGAAGCATGAGAAAATATAGATGCAAGCAAGCATCACTCTTTCGAGATTTCTTATTGCAAATTAATTGATACTATCAATCACTTTATCTTCTAACTGTAAATGGAGAGAGTGCACTGCTGGTTTTGCTATTGGCAGGAAATTGGACGATAACTATAATAATAAATAGATTGAGAATGAATTAAATGATAACGGATTATCCAAATGCGTGAATTTTTCATTGAAACAAAACATCAAACACTTGGTATAGATGATTTCTTCTCTCGCCTTCTTAAAACCTGTCATTTATATTGAACCGAATTATAACTCCATCATCCAAATATGCCGCATACTTCAAATTAACAAAACCCAAAAAAAGAATACAAAAAAACTATGAAAGAGGAAACATTCATAGTTTTAATGCTAATCTGTTAAAACTATGAAAGAGGAAGCATTCATAGACATGAAAATGAAACAGCATGCATTCCTCTGAAACTTGATCCATCTTAAATCAAGTGCCTCCTTGCATGCCTGAGGGGAAAAATAATTTATCGGCAAAAGACCAAACACTTTACATGCCTGACATACCTGAGGTGGATGTCATATTGGCGTTGATAAATAAACGTATATCAGGCATGTGTTGATAACCGGTTTTAACTTGTGTTTATTGTATACAAATAAAATAAAATAATTAAATAATACCAAAAATAAATAAAATTTATATGCTTTGAGGCACATGTCCTCTCTTGTTCATAACATATTTTAAAAGAAGTTGGAATTTTTTTCATGTTGTCGGTATTATTATAAAGCACACATCTTCTATTCTATATGCATAGCAATAGCATAAGGAAGCAGCTATTATGTGGCTGTCCATCCTGCGATATATAAATGTTGTAATCCTCGAGCATGAACATGCTGTTATCAGGAATAAGTTGAATATAACATTAAAAAACATGTATGTTATACCTTTTGCTTTAATTTTCCTGCTGCATAGGGTGAATCCATCAAGAGAAGTAAGGAGCATATACTTTCACATGGGCACGGTTTATGATCTGTTATCACTTGTCAGATGGTAGCCAAATGAAACTACTCCTAAATGTTGCTGGACCGGAAAGATTATTACAGGCACAAATTACCGAGACAGGTGTACACAAAATAAAATAGAATAGAATAGAATAATAATAACAAAAATAAATAAATAGTTACATATTCTGAGGAACCTGTCTCTTATTCATAATACCGTATTTTAAATGAAGTTGGTATTTGTCCTGTCGTCAGTCTTATTATGAATTATGAAACAAATATCTTCGATTCTTAATAATCATATCAAGAACGTAGGGAAGCACCCATTATGTGGTTTTCCATCATGCAATATATATAAAAATGATGTAATCCTCAAGCATGCACTTTAAAAGTCATGATGGTGTCAGGAATAAGTTGAATATAACATAAAAAACTTATCTGTTAAAACCTTTGTATTCATTTTCCTGCTGCATATAGCAATCTTTTGAAATCTTTCACTTTGTTTGACATGTTTGACTTCACTTTCACACTTGTCTTAAATTTTCCCCCATTGAGTTTACTGATGATCTTGTTGCAGCAGGGAGCTCGGATCTTGCAACCAGCATCTGATGATTGCTTGCACCTAAAATGGCATCAACAATACTAAGTGCATCAAAACTTTGGCACGGCTGGGATCAACAACTTTGTAATATACTGTGAAGAGATAGAGAGCATGGGAGCGAGTGCATACCAACCAACTTGCCGTGTCCCTTGCCAGATCCCCGTCTCTACTCCCCTGCAGCACCAACCAGCTTGGACCATTGGTCAGGTCAACAGAGTCCATATTCTATGACAAATAGAATTAGTTATGTTCAGAATTTCATCAAATACGTGGTGAACGATGCAGCCGTGAAGATGTTAGCTCATCCAAGGATTTTTGATGTTAGGGGATGAAATTAGAAATTAGATTTGAGTTTTAGGGAGATGATTTTTAGTGGATGGAATATGAATGATTTTAAGAAGATGCAACACCTGGACTCAAAACAAACAAATAATCAAAAAGCAAAATAAAAAGAGGGGCAAACGGGATGGAGGTCTTACCAAGCAGACGAATGAGGAGGAGCAAGTGATCTCTGAATGATGAGAGAGAAGTCTATGAATGGATGAGGAAAGAAGGAGCACTTTTGTTTACTGGGCGGGGTCTCCCTTAAAATGATTTCAAGCGGGTCTGTTCAAAAAATTTCAATAGTCCAGCTCATTTCCCCCACGTTTTCAAACGACCAAACTCAATCAAATTTTTCCCCCCAACTTTTCAAACTCCCCCCAAATATCAAATTTTTGTTTGTCCTGATGGTTGTCCTAGTCAGCAAATGGTTGTCCTAGTCAGCAATTTTATTTGTCCTCGTAGGACAAACCCCTGCCACGCGGGACAAAATTCAAAAAATTCATGCTTTATAGAATAGATATATGTGTGTGTGTGTGTGTGTGTGTGTGTGTGTGTGTGTGTGTGGCAATCTTCGGGTGCGAAAAATCCCGTGCGAAAGCCGTGCGAAAACATTTTATTTATTTTTTTTGAATTTTTTTCCAAAAATTTTTTTTTGATGTTTAATCCATACAATTATATACCCCAAGGAAAATAATGGGTGAACCCGTTGGGGATTAGGGCACCCATTCACCCGTTACAAATTTAACGGTCTCAAAACAGGCGAATTTGATGAAATGCCTTGATCGAAGGCCAAATGACATTATTTCTCAACCATTATTTTTTGAGGGGGGTATAACAACATATAATGGGGTGAAAAAAAGAATTTTTGAAAAAAATTCTAAAAAAAGATAAAAACATTTTCGCACCATGCGAAATGTTCTCATTTGAAGATTTACCATTTATATACATACATATACATACATACATACATACATACATACATACATACATACATACATACGTACATACGTACATACGTACATACGTACATACGTACATACATACATACATACATACATACATACATACGTACGTACATACGTACATACGTATGTACGTATGTACGTATGTACGTATGTATGTATGTATGTATGTATGTATGTATGTATGTATGTATGTATATGTATGTGTGTGTGTGTGTGTATTCTATAAAATAGTGATGTTATCAAGAGAAATTGGATAAGAGAATTTGGATAAGAGAATTTGGACAAGAGTATATACATACATATATATACATACATATATACATATACATACATACATATACATACATTTATTCTATAAAATAGGGATGTTATCAAGAGAAATTGGATAAGAGAAATTGGACAAGAGAAATTGGACAAGAGAAATTGGATAAGAGTATATACATACATATATATACATCTATTCTATAAAATAGGGATGTTATCAAAAGAAAATGGACAAGAGAAATTGGATAAGAGAATTTGGGCAAGAGTATATATATACATATATTTACATATATATACATACATATACATACATATACATACATCTATTCTATAAAATAGGGACCTTATCAAGAGAAATTGGATAAGAGAAATTGGGCAAGAGAAATTAGACAAGAGTATATACATCTATTCTATAAAATATCTATTCTATAAAATAGGGATGTTATAAAATAGGAATTTTGAATCTTATGCTACTAGGACAAAGCTTCGTCATACGTGGAAAGTTTGTCCTAGTTGGCAATGACAATTTTGGGGGGACTTAAATTTTGGGGGAAAACTTAAATTTGGGGGAAACTTGAAATTTGGGCTGGGGGAACTCAGCCATTAAATAAACCGTGCCATATGGGCACGGGTAATGACTAGTATATATATAGGGTAAAAGGATCCGAAGGTGAGGCGCCCACATTTCTCACCATCTCCGACATTGTTTATGAAAAAAATTTCATGGGTTTGTTTTTCACCTCATGGATGATCGGCATTTGATCATTCATGATGTGAACAACAATTCCATGAAAAAAACTTTCAAAAAAATTGTGGGAAATGGAGGGAAATGGGGGCGCCTCCTTAGATTTAATCTAAGGATGCACCCTAGATTCCTTTTTCACACACACACACACACACACACACACACACACACACACACACACACACACACACACACACACACACACACACATATATATATATATCTAAAGAAAAAGAGAGAGAGAAATCCCACATCCTTACCCCCATTTTCTATATAGAATAGCGACATAGCAGGGTCGAAGATCTTTAGGATTCACACAGTGTTTAGTGCGGTGATTTCCAAATTCAATGGAATTTACTATTTTCATTTATGAAAAACTAATTAAAAAGATTTATCTTGCATGCTTGAAGGATTGGTCATGATATTATACGCTGGATAGAGAATGAGTTGTGGAGACTTGAATTCGAATCGTGGATTTGGTATATTAATTATAACCCATGATATGGATCTCTCTAATTTCATATCGTATATTCGATTTCGAGTTCGTCTTATCCGCTGAAAATCCATCCTCTATAATCGATGTTAGACTTGATAAATTCTTGTGAGTTGTATGTTTTTAATTGCTATGTTAGAGTGTTGCCGCGTGCTTATGAGATGAGGAAATGATTTAGTCGCTTTTCTTATCTTTGACTTCTTTTCTGCTTTATTACTTTTATCCTCCAACGAGCTTTTTATTCATCTACCTCGAGAACGAGTAAGAGGTAAGCTTGGGGGATTTTGATGTGTCCATATTTTCTATGTTTTTATCGCGCATTTCCATAGCATTTTGATCTCCCGAAGTTCACATTTTTATATTCTATCGCGCTTTTCATGATATGTTTGATTCTTGCGATGTTTCGTGGACTTTTAGGAACTTCAGCATGCTTTGGAGCGTTAATGGGTGATGGACACGGATATTGGAAGCCGGAGCTCACGTTGCCACGCTCGACGACTCATAGGAGCTAAGGAAGAAGGATAGAAGGGAAGGAAAGAAGGAGAGAATAGGGGAGAAGAAAGGAGGAGGAGTAGGAGGGTTTCCAGATCGCTCGGTCAAGCGTGCCACACGCTCGGTCGAGCTGTGACCTCATAAGATTAGGGGAAATTTGCATGGGGCTGCTCGACCGACCGACCAACCTCGCTCGACCGAGCGCCCCTCTGCAGACGACCTCCCATTTTGCCTTGGAACTCCCTGCCTACTACGCTCGGTCGAGCGGCTTCCCCGCTTGACCGAGTGGCCTTCATCTCTGACGAGCCAAATAGGGGGCAATTCTCTGCCTACTACGCTCAGTCGAGCGGCCTAACCCGCTCGACCGAGCGACATCCTTTCCCCAATCTTGAAGCTAAAGCCCCAAGATGCCACTCGGCTCACATCGCTCGACCAAGCAGGCCCTTCTCCAAGCGCCCGATTAGAAGCAGCAAGGGACGCACTCGGCCGAGCGGCTATCCCGCTCGACTGAGCACATCATCAACAGCATACAAGAAAGGTGATTTTAATGGGTTTCAGGGCTAGTTTTCTTAAAACCCGCAACTTATTGGGGTTTGTATACAAGTAAACTTCTGTTTTTAGTTTAGGTTAAGTTTTTAATTACCAGAGAACTCTTGAGCCACCATTGAGGAATAGAGCTCTTGTGTTGGTTTTCTTCAATCCATTTCTTGTTGAACGGTTTGAATCCTTTAATTTTTATATATTTCGCTTTTGCATTGAATTCTCTGTATATTGATATTAGTTTTGTTATGCTTGCTCAGTTTTTTGATGAACTTCTCTATTGCCCTCATTGTTATGGCTATTGTGATGCTAGGGTAGTGTGATTCTAGGGCTTAGGGATGAACCCTATGACACTAGGAATTAGGTGTTAGGTTAATCTCAATTGGACCAATGTAGGGTTGCTCTATGGTAGTTCGAATAGGGGTTTTAGGTGATTAGCCTCAGAATTGGAGGATTGCGATATTAGCTCCACATTCTAGGGAGAATCCCGATAAATTCGATTAGAGCTTAGTGGTCGTCTTCTGGGCTCGTGATTACGAGAGTGACTCGAGCGCTGGAGGTGATTACTAATCCCCAATCCGCTAATCGGTGACTAAGAAAGTAGCCCGATTGCTAGAACCAACCGTAGTGTATCGTCCCAATCCGTAGATTACGCGAGTGGATACGGATTGTGATGTAGGAACCAGTGTCAAGCGTAATGCACGCACTCCCGTACGAAGCTGATTGTGAAACCAGAGCTGCGCATGGGAATGCGTTAGACGGGGAGGACAACAAAAGTTAAATACTCGTTCACATCCTCGGATGTGACACTCCTACCCTCATCTATCGTCTAGCGAAAGGACCCGTGACCTGACATCCATGACCGATAGGCCTAGTGGGGACTCCCGAATGCCCTAGACTTTTATTATTTCGTTAACCCATTTTCGTGACAATCAAATTTTATGTGACAAACCCCGATCACGCATTCTCACTCTTCCAAAAAGCTAAACACTAAACCACCGCCTCCCTAGCGAACGATGATTAAACCGGAGGACGCGCAAGGAGCACGCCTTCCACTCCCAAGCGTAGGAGCGTCAATGCAATAAAAAATAACCGGTGAGTATCGGGTCGGATCACAGGGACAAGTCGTTCTACACTCGGAAAATTGATCAATAAAGAAAGGTAAAGCGTGAGACAACCGCCTCGCTAATGGTGGTAAAGTGGGAAAACGTGTGGTAAATATACAATCATATGATAAGTGGGTAGGGTTAGAGAACCAAATGGGGAGTTTGGATAGCTAGGAGAGAAAGCATGAGTTGTGGGTTCACTAAGATTGGTGTTAATCAAGCTCTAATTTCCCGCATATAACTCAATTGACCATCCGGCTATAGACACTCAATCGGAATATTTAGCATTCATGAACACAATAATTTGCAATAAGATTGGATGCATCATCATAGCACTATTCAAATATGAACATGGTCTCTTCTCAAAGTGTACCCCCTCGGGACTTAACCAATGAAATTGTGCCCTAACAATTCATCCAACATTAACATGATAATAGGCAAGAGGTAATTAGAACTAAAATTAACAACCAACCATCATGAATCACAACCCAAACATTCAACACGACTCAATCATCATGAAAAAGATGGAAATTTTATACAAAAATTATCTCCAAATTCAATACAAAAGAGAGATGCAAAATTACAAAAGAGGGAGGAAGGATTTCACCCAAGAACTCTCCCAAATGAACCCTTGCTTCCACCTATTTGCTCCTCCTCCAAGCTTTCACATTCACCCATGGCCTCCATGCCCTAAAAAAATCAAAAAGAGAAGAAGAAGTGGCTGAAAAACAACCCCAAAACCCCCTAAAAACGAGTTCAAGCCATATCGGGTTTGTAGAGACGAGTTTGGGTTGAATTTCACACTCAAAACCCGCACAAACCCACAATTAAAAGCCCCACAGGCCTTGCGGGTCGCGCACGTGGGCGCCCGACCCGCGGGCGAATCCAGCGCTCGCCGCGGGCGCTGGCACGCGCAGCGCGCGTGCCTGCCCCCAAGCGGGCCTGATCACTTCTTTTTTATATAATAAAACTCCAGTGGCCCGCTTCAAGAGCGGGCCGCAGGCTGCGGCCCGTTTTCTTATTTTTGTTTTTGTTTTTGTTTTTTTAATCCCAGAAATGCTTCTTGCTCCAAATAAATCCTCAAAAATAGTTTCGAGCTCCAGAAAATTCTGGAAAAATTCCAAAAAATACAGAAAAATCCCAGGAGTACCTAAAAAATAAGGGGAGTAAAAATTATTCCATAAAAATCACATTTTATGTATAAAATAGGGATAGGCTTTAATAATTCACGATATCCCAAATACGCCTGTATCAAGCCAAAATTAACATGATATACACATAAAATGCCCAGAAATGGTGGTGAAAATATGCAATTTATATCCTGAATCACACCCCTCAACTTGCTTTTTGTTAGTCCCTAGCAAAATATGCGATAAATTCGGATTAAATAGAAAACATGCACCAAACTCACGATGTCCGCATGGCATACACAAAATGGTATTTTCAATTGATTCCAAAACCAATATACACAATGTATGAAAATAAACAACAAATGACACTCCCCTCAATCCAATTCAAAGAAAAGTGAAGTAGCCAGCACCGTATCACATTTGTGGGGAAATATCACGTTGTCAAAGTTTCCAATTTTCAAGGAAGTGGCCAAAACAAAAGAAATTTCTCCTAAGTTGTTGGAGATGAGATTGCATCATTCATGTTGCATATTCACTCATTTGTTCATTCTCTTTTTCTTTTTCTTTTCTTTTTTTTGTATTCTTTTTTTTGTTTATGTTTTGCATTCACGCGATAACGCTATGAAATGCAAACACCGCCCCCTTTTGCATACACGCAATAACGCTATATTGGCAAAGGGATGGAATGATCCCCTAAATCTCATCTTTTGACGTCCTCTCCAATGTTTCGTGGGGCACCGGCTACTCAATTTGATTAGAAAAACCATCCACTTATATTAACGCTCTCTTTTTCATTCTCAACATAAGCAAGCAATTCATCCACCCACTCCTAAGAAGAAAACAAAGAATACACAATTGGCCACACCCTATCCAATAAAAAACTACACCATTTATCTCAACTCATGCAATCACTTACACCAAACTTTTCCCAAATTATCTCAAAGAGAGTATCACAACATCTAAAATAGTTTCATACATGGCATATTAACATTTGACTCCAAATTGGAAAATAAATTAAAACATGACAATTAACATCGAAGAAGTTGATACCAAAATAATAATCCGAAAAAATTACATGGCATTAAGCATGTAGGGACTACGCATAAAGCTAGCGTCGTAGGGACGAGGAGGAAAAATAAGATATGCAATAAAGAGCAATGGGTGATGGCAAAATGGATGTCTCTCAAAAAAAATTTTAAGCTAAACTCAAAATCCTAACAATCCTAAAGATTCTAACACTCTCCCCCCAACTTAAAATAAACATTGTCCTCAATGTTGAGAGAGCATTAGATCTTGGCAAAAGATCCTAGAAAAGAAAAGAAAAGCATACAAAAGTACTAAAATAAAACATTTATTTATTTACACTATTGGAAAGAACACACCGTGGCAAAAGGCGGATCTCGAATGTATAACGGTGGTGGCAACTGCTCGATCATATCCTTACGCTCCTCCGCAAGCGTCGCCACGTCCAATGCCCTACCTCCTTTGCGAGCATTAGTGGCAAGTGACACAACCTCAAGCATCTCCTTATGATGGGTTCCTGCCAAATGGGGGAGATAGGTCGTGTCAAAAATAATTAGGCAAGAGCGCATGTCCAAGTGAAAAGCTTGCCAAAATGGGTCGTCGAAATGAATAAATGAATTTACGATCAAATGACGACAATCCGAATAATTATGATATGGAATTAAATAATTTGATTCGGAGGTGAGGAAAAGAAAAATGGGAACTTCCCTGAGATGTGATGCTAGGCTCAGGATGATGCATGGCCTCAAGAGGAGGTGGAAGTGGTTACAGAGAGAAAACTGGAGTAGGAGGGAGCTTGGGCTCAATATATACCATGTCGCAATCCCCGTCACTATCCTCTTTCTCGACATCAATATCAACATTAACGATCTCTGCGGCACTCCCCACAATTGGTAACTGCTCCTGACAAATCTCCTCGATGACTGGCAAGTGCGCATCCTAAGGCGAGGGAAGTGACATCTGTGACAGGATTGGAGGTAGACTTGTCTCGGGCAAATCCAAGCATGCATCATCCTCGTCATCCTAGAAATAGTTCATCACAATCGTCCTCCCTAAGTACTCAACTGCCTCGACCTGTGAAGATAACTCTGAAGTGGATTGTGGCGCAGGCTCCATGGTGTCCTCAATCTTCTCTTGGCCATCATGCACATCCGCTTCATCCTCAACCTCAAAGTGAAAATGCAACGTGTCACCGTCGTGTTCGACACACACTCCATCATCCATCTCCTCAAGCTCATCCAAATGTACATGCTCAATTTCCTCTACTTCGCCCCAATGCACCCTCTTCACAGGTTTCTTTTGGTATTCCTTAGGGTCGCATTGGAATGAGCCCTTAGCTGGCTCCTCAGGCTGGTCCTGGGCTTGCTGGAGTGCGTCCTCGTACTCTGCAAGGTCCCTCTGGTAACACCATGAATCCTCGGTCGAATAATCAAAGAATTTCCCACCGCAACTCATCTACAAAAAATCCCGCCCAGAAGGTAGTAATCATGTGTAGAAGATCGACATGAGATGATCCTCGTGAAAGCTCTGGTGTGGGCACGCAAGCACCAAATCATTGAACCTTCGCCAAGCCTGATGGTAGGCCTCCCATTCAGCTTGGATAAAGCTCGCTATATGCTGCTCTATGGCCTGCTGCCCCCGTATCTGCTCCAAGAAAGTAGGCAAAAACACTCGGAGAAATTCAGCCTGAAATGACAACCAAATAAAATGTGAGTCGAGAGACAATGAATCAAACCAAAGTCTAGCATCATCTTGCAACGAATATGGGAAGAATCTAAAATATATGCAATCATCACAAATACTACCACCAAGACATGAATACATCCATCCTTCAAATTTTTTTATATGTAAATGAGGGTTCTTCCACTCCGAACCATGAAAGTATGGCGGAAGTGGGATATCCTCCAAATCAATGTCGAAAAAATCTGAAGATGATGCCATTTTGTTGTAAAATAAAAAATTTCAAGAAAATGAAAATAAACTACCAAACGACACAATAATTGGAAAATAAATAAAATGGAAAGACACAACACTAAGAGATAGAAGTATCACACTAAAACTTTCAAAATCAATCAAAAAAGTGCAAGTAGTAGAAATCGTTGTCCCGGCAACGACGCTAATTGATTGAACCGGAGGACGCACAAAGAGCATGCCTTCCACTCCCAAGCGTAGGAGCATCAATGCAATAAAAAAACCGGTGAGTACCGGGTCAGATCATAGGGACAAGTCGTTCTACACTCGCAAAATTGATCGATAAAGAAAGGTAAAGCGTGAGACAACCACCTCGCTAATGGTGGAAAAGTGGGAAAACGTGTGGTGAATCTACAATCCTATCCTAAGTGGGTAGGGTTAGAGAACCAAATGAGGAGTTAGAATAGCTAGGAGAGAAAGCATGGGTTGTGGGTTCACTAAGATTGGTGTTAATCAAGCTCTAATTCCCCGCATATAACTCAATTGATCATCCGGATATGGACACTCAATCGGAATATTTAGCATTCATGAACACAATAATTTGCAATAAGATTGGATGCATCATCATAGCACTAATCAAATATGAACATGGTCTCTTCTTAAAGTGTGCCCTCTCGGGACTTAACCAATGAAATTGTGCCCAATAATTCATCCAACATTAACATGATAATAGACAAGAGGTAATTAAAACTAAAATTAACAACCAACCATCATGAATCACAACCCAAGCATTCAACACTACTCAATCATCATGAAAAAGATGGAAATTTTATACAAAAATTATCCCCAAATTCAATACAAAAGAGAGATGCAAAATTACAAAAGAGGGAGGAAGGATTTCACCCAAGAACTCTCCCAAATGAACCCTTTCTTCCACCCATTTGCTCCTCCTCCAAGCTTTCCCATTCACCCATGGCCTCCATGCCATAAAAAATCAAAAAGAGAAGAAGTGGCTGAAAAATAGCCCCAAAACCCCCTAAAAACGAGTTCCAGCCATATCGAGTCTGCAGAGACGAGTTCGGGTTGAATTTCGCACTCAAACCCCACACAAACCCGCAATTAAAATCCCCCCAGGCCTTGCAGGTCAGGCGCTTGGGGTGCCTAACCCGTGGGCGCATCCAGCGCCCGTAGTAGGCACGGGCACGCGCAGCGCGCGTACCCACCCGCCTGCCCCCAAGCGGGCCTGATCACTTCGTTTTTTAAATAAAACTCCAGTGGCCCGCTCGAAGAGCGGGCCGCGAGCTGCGGTCCATTTTCTTATTTTTTTTTGTTTTTCTTTTTTTAAAAATCCCAAAAATGCTTCTTGCTCCAAATAAATCCTCAAAAATAGCTCCGAGCTCCAGAAAATTCTGGAAAAATTCCAGAAAATCCAAACAATCCCAGGAGTACCTAAAAATAAGGGGAGCAAAAATTAGTCCACAAAAACCACATTTTATGTATAAAATAGGGATAGGCTTTAATAATTCATGATATCCCAAATACACCCGTATCAAGCCAAAATTAACATGATATACACATAAAATGCCCAGAAATGGTGGGAAAAATATGCAAGTTATATCCTGAATCAAACAAAAATCTTTATATACTACAACCACCTGCACTTGCTGTGATTCGCGCACCTGGGTGTGAGCCCGAAGTAACGAACATGGTGTCCCCACCATTGAGCTAGGGTTAGAGTTAAATTACAAATTAATCGATTGTTGGATTCATTGATATTCAAGAGAGGTCGTCTAACCTAAGGGCGTTCTCCTCCCCCCCACTCTCGTGGTGCAAGATAGGATAGTCCATTGTGTTATCCATACCCCCGGCTCTCGCGACGCTATGATAGGACTATCCTAAGCTATATCGATGTCGACTCTCGTCGATACATTGACATACGCTAGGTGCATTGTCCAACGAATGTCCTTAATCTTCCTCCACACCACTCTCGTGCTCGAGGATTTGGATCTACATTAGGAGGGCTATAATCGGCACCCAACTATCACCAGTCGTACCGATAGTATGGGTCATTATAGAATTGAAAACCCTAGATTGGTCCCGACTCTCGCCGACAGCCAATCTAATTATCCACAAGGGAGGAGATCAATCTACAATGATAATTATCATCCTAATATACCCCCAAATCGGTAATTAACCAACAATCAACAAATTTATTTATCTAACCCATGAGCAAATTTCAATGGGATTCAACACATTGCCATAGATAGGAAACTACTCACTACCAATGTTAGAAGATGCAATCAATAGTATGGATTCAATCACCTTGGCCAAAGATTCAACATATATAAGCTTAATATTACCCAATCCACAATTTGTAAAGAGAAAGATAACAATTTCTATTATAAAGCTATAATCCAAAAGAATAGTAACAAAAATAATAAACAAAGATAGCAAAAAACAAGGAAGAATAACACCTGAATATTCTCTAAAAAGCTCTGAAAAACAAGGAATAAAAGCTGTTTTTCACAGATGGGGAAGAAAGGCTTTTATACCATCCCAAAAAGACGATGTTAGCCCCAAACTAACTTCCACGGCGCCCTCAATTTTCACTAGATTATAAATTCGACGCAACCGCATTGAAAAATGACGTGGTCATGTCACTTACAAAGCGAAACTAGGGCTGAAATTGCTACAGCGACGCGACCGCATCGATAAGGATGTGGCCACGTCGAATGGGGGTTCGACGCCGTTTGATCTTTGAAACGGTCATGTGGAGCGACTGTTTGGGCTTCATCTTTCTTGGATTACATAGCCGTGTGGATGAACAAGTCAAGCTGTAGCGTCGAATGAATTCTTCTCTTCTTCTTTCTGTGACGACACAGTTGTTTGGACATCGTCTGTGTGGCCGCGTCGAGTTGGATTTTTTCTCATGTTTTCTTCAGCGACGCGGCCATATGGAAGTATGGCATGTGGCCGTGTGAATTAAGGTTGAGCTGATGGGCTGTGTGACGACGCGGCCGTGTGTGTCACACTCCCCCCTTCTCACTTTGGGCCCCGGCTTCTGCTTCTTTCGCCCTTTTGCTCCTTTTTCACACTTTACGGTCCCGATTTGATATGTATTTCTTGCAGAGTACAAAATGGACCATAAAAGGAAAAATGGAAACAAAAACGGAGAAAACTGAGGGAAAATGTGAAAGAAATAATGTAAAACGTGCATGAAAAATGGGTAAAAGTATATACAAAAACCACTTATCAATTGACATGAAAATTAATGTATTTACTGATGTTTTGAGTTTTGGAAGAGATTTGAGGGGTGCTTTTTTAAAAAATTTAGAAAATTAAAAGGTTCTACAACTTCTGCTGAATCTGTAGGTCAATTATTTTATATAAACAAATCATATACGAGTTCAGATGAGTTTAATGAGGTTGTTCATTGTTGGATAATTTTCTGTCAGTAATTATTACTTTGGCGAGAATTTGGTGTCTAAACGGTTCTCTTTCCAGAATTTTTAATGAAATTTCCACGTAATTTTTGTGGCCTGTATAATTTTTAATGAAATTTTGTTGCTTTCAAAGGTCAATTTTGTGGCCCTTATAATTCTCACATTCTGAAATTTTTACAGACGTCAATGTTTAGTCAATTTTGTGGCTTTTGATTGGCTTTCCAGAATTCATTAAAGCTCTTACTTTTCTGTTGAGTTTTTTTTGGATTTTTATAGACTAAAACAATGACGTTGTATTGTCTTCTTTGTTGCCCGTTTATATTAGGTGGTTGTCTTCTGCTGTCGTCTTGCTTGTTTCAATAAAATTTATCTTCAATTTTACATTCCCAAATCAGGTGCATGTCTGTGCTCAAGTTCATCAAGAAAGGATAAGATTCGAAGCCTGAGTAGCTCATCCTAAGGATTGCTTTGCAATTGTTATCTTTTCAAGTCCCCATGAGAAAGGATTCGTTTGACTAATTTGATTACAACATTGCTAAAGATTCGTTTGCCTAATCTACAATACCGAGTTAGGGCAAAAAATCAAAGGCTGAATTTGTTTGGCTAATTTGATAATCAGTTAATTTAGAACTCGAAAAATAAGTGTAGTCTTGATTTTTTAATTTAATCTTTGAGTTTAATAATTCAAGTTTAAATATATCATTTTGAGGTTAATCTTTAATTTTTTAAGTTTAATTTGAAATATGCATGTTTATAAATTGTAAACTGGATTAACATATCACTAGAAAAGTATTTCAAACGTAAATCTCTTGGGTTGGAAAGCCATTGAATGATCTGAGCCATATTCCTCAATCAAGTTCAAAGAAAATTCATATCGAAATCAACCCCGACGAACTCATTGTTGACCCTAGCCTACGAAGACCAATACACGAATATGATGTGAATGTTAGAGATGAAATTCGAAGAGCATATTTACAAAAGGGCCCGTGTCAACCTTTACAACATGATTTTCCTCAAAAGCAATTTGGAAATGTATTAGTTCGATGCTTCAATCCGGCTTGGTTTGGTGCATACCCAACTTGGTTAGAGTACAAAATCGCTAAAGATGTCTTTTTTGCTTGTATTGTTATCTTTTCAAGTCACATGGGGTAAGGATTCGTTTGTGTGCGACGGATTTTCAAATTGGAAGAAAAATGATTGATTTGATCTTCATATTGGAAAGCCCAATAGTGATCATAATGTAGCTCAGAAAAAATGTGAGAATTTAATGAATGAAAAATAAAGTATCATACCTTTGTTATCTAAGCAGATAACGAAGAATCAGAGTGATTATCAAACTCGATTGAATGCTTCAATAGAGTGTGCCCGTTTTTTGTTGCAGCAAGGCCTTTCTTTTCATGGACATGATGAATGTGAAAGTTCAATCAACAAAGGAAATTATTTAGAGCCATTGAGGTTTTTTTAGAAATAATGAAGATATTAAACCAGTTACTTTTAGTCAAGCTCTTGGGCACAACAAATTGACCTCTCCAGATATTCAAAAGGACATTACTCAAGCTGCTGTAGAGGAGATTACTAATGTGATTACTAAAGATCTAGGTGACTCATTATTTTAAATTTTAATTAATAAGTCATGTGATATATCGACAAAGGAACAAATGTCGGTTGTTCTACAATATGTAGATAATAATGGGCATATTATTGAACGTTTTCTTGGCATTCAACATGTAACAGATATTGTTGCTAGTTCAAGGCCGCTCTTGAATCATTATTTTCTACACATGGGTTAAGCATATCAAGATTGCGTGGTCAGTGTTATGATGGAGTAAGTAATATGCAATGTGAATTCAATGGTTTGAAAGCACTTATTTTGAATGACAATCCAAGTGCGTACTATGTACATTTGTTTGCTCACAGGCTTCAATTTACTCCAGTGGATGTCATGAAGAAACATAATGAAGTAGGAGATTTCTTTAATTTTATTTCCAGCATTCTGAACATAGTTGGAGCATCATGTAAAAGGATGGAGGTGATTAGAGAAAAACAATATGCTAGAATTATTAAAGAACTCGGAAAAGGAGAAATTTCTAGTGGACAAGGAAAATTAAGAAACATCTCTCAGAAGATATGGTGATACACATTGGGTCTCTCATTATTTTACAATTCTCTGTCTACTATTGATGTATTCATCAGTGCTTGATGTTCTTGAGATTGTAAGTGAGGATGGAGTGAACTCGGAACAGAGAACGGAAGCAGCTGTCTTAACAGATTTTATGGAATCATTTCATTTCGTTTTAATACTTCATTTCCTAAGAAGGATATTAGCAGTTACTAATGAGTTGTCACAAGCATAACAAAGAAAAGATCAGGATATAGAAAATGCTATGGGTTTAGTGAAAACATCAAAATATTGATTGAAACTAATGAAAGTGAGTGAATGTGATTCTTTGTTAGGAGACGTGGCATCCTTTTGCATCAAACATGGTGTTGATATTCGAAACATGGATGATGAGTATAAACTCAGTGGGCGTTCAAGGCAAAAATCTCAGGGGATTACAAACATACACTATTTTCGTTATGAATTATTCAACAATATAATTGACATGCAACTTAATGAATTAGATGATCGTTTGACTGAGGCAAGTACGGATCTACTTCTTGATGTGGCGTGTTTAAACCCAAGTGACTCTTTCTCTGCTTTCAATAAAGAAAAGCTTATTCGCCTTGCTCAGTTCTATCCAAAGGATTTCTCTGGACCTAATGGTACTTCATGATCAACTTGATACATATATTATTGATGTCCATAGTAATGATGAGTTCTCTACTATTAAAGGCGTTGCTTGTCTTGCAGGGAAAATGGTAAAATCAAAGAAGAGTTTGGTATTTCCATTATTATATAGGCTTGTAATTGGCATTACTTTTACCAGTTGCGATTGCTACAGTGAAGAGAGTTTTTTCTGATATGAATATTGTTAAGATCAAATTGCGGAATAGAATGGGACATAAGTGGATGAATGATAGTTTGGTTGTATACATTAAGAAAGAAATCTTAAATGAGATTGATAATAAAGTCACTATGAAGCGGTTTCAAAATCTGAAAACTTGAAGAGAACAATTGTAATGTGAGTTTTCTTATTTTAAATAAATATTCTTAAATTAATTAATTTTCCATCTATTTTGTTTTCTATATTTTTACATGCCTTTTATTTTGTTGGGCAATTTACATAATGATGGTTTTCTTTTCTGCAGATATAAGATGACATGTATTTACATTTTGCAAAAGTACATTTATTATCAAAAAATTGGACATGAAGTTAACGACATGTATTTTATTCTGTTCTAACTCTTTTATTTATAGAATATATTATAATGCGAAGTATTTAATAAATTTAATGTGTATAGATAATTGATGACTTTTGGTTATTGGTTTTTATTGTACGTAGAAATTATTTTATATTAGCTTATAATTTGCTCCATAAATGAAAATTTACTTGTTCCGCCACTGCCAACACACTAGTGTATTGTTGAGGTGAAAAGCATGATGGGAAGCACTACTCAATACAAAGTACTAGTATATTATTATGTAAAGCTTGATGTCTTAAGAGTACACACGGCTAAATACAAAGTACTAGTATATTATTATGTAATGCTTAATGTTTTAAAAGTACTCCTCATGTGAAAAATGTTTCACACTGCAATATGTTTTATGACAATAATGTGTATCATATGACATTATACGCATACAAAACTTTACTCTTCGTTAAGACTCATATACACATACAAAACTTTACTCTTCGTTAAGACTCATATACGCATACAAAACTTTACTCTTCGTTATTTTTTTTGAAGGATCAGAATCATTCATTTTGATCCACATATTCTAAAACATCAAAATATCAATTAATACTGGGTGAACACATGGGGCTTTGCATATTCATCCCTCCGTCATAAATTTAATGGTTTTTCATGCATAGAACTTATGAATGTGCTAAACCCTTTGGGTCACCGGATGTTCGCCCATTTCATGTGTTCGCCCACAGGGGCGGAACTACATTGAAGTTGCCCTGGGCAGCTGCTCAGGGAAACACGATAAAATAAATGTTATTATTACTATATCCTAGTAGCTCCTCATAGCGCATCGGGTGAAGCGTCATTGTTCCAAACCAGAGTACCGCGTTCGATTCTCAGCGATATCATTTACTATTTCTTCAACTTTTTACAATATAAATTCTTTTTGTTTATTGATAAAAAAAACAAATATCCTTGTGTGCTCTATATGAGCCTCGGGATAATGCATTGTTTTAAAAAGTGTAGCATTTGTGATCGGTCTCAAATGAAGTCTTTGATTATTTGTTGCATATTATTATGTTTTACATGTTATTTTATTTTTTGCATGTTTTTTATTTGTTACTTATTATAATTTGTATTTTAAAATGCGATTTGTATTTGGATTCCTAATAGTGTTAATGTACTTCCTTTCCTTTTATTTTGATTTTGATTCATATGGTATTATACTACGCAAGGACGGAACTATGTAAAACTTGACTTGAGCAGCTCAGTCCAAGAAACCAATAAATTTTTTATTATGTATAATCAACATCTCTCTCTGACTTTCTCGTCTCTCTACCTCTCTATCACATTGCATCTCACTTCTCTACATCTTTTCTCTCTACGTCTCACTCTCTTCTATCTCTTAATTAATGCAAGAAAATCTATATCTATTACTATTTCAATGTGTTGTGTGTGGATATGTATTAGTGTAAAAAATTAATTTTTAATTATTACTTTGTTTTTTAATATTATTTTCATAGGGATGTATGTCTATATGTATGATACTTTTTTCTTCTTAAATAGACAGTTTATATGTTATATATTATATTTGTATCTACTAAAATAAATAATTAAAGCACGTTAACGTTTAATTTTTTTGTTTTAATATTTAGAAATAATTCTTTACAACATTTTTAATTTCGCCCAGGAAAAAAAAATTACTGGTTACGTCACTGTTCGCCCATATGAAAATCGAAATAAATAGTTCCAATTATTTAAAAAAATAGCGGAGGATGGAGTTTTGAAGGAAGAGGATTAACCCCATATGTCACATGGTGCCCATTATGGTCATATTATACATGCTTGACAACAAAATCCATTACGTGCATAATTCCCCGGGACAGATTAAGTGGATGCCACTCTGGCTTCCCGTTGGTCATGTTGGATCTAGCATTGCTGTGGGAGACAAATGTAGGGTCTTTTCCAATAGTTGGAGGGAGACTTAACAATGGATGGAGATGTGAAGGGAGTTTGGGGGTGACAAACGTGCGCGCACAAAATATGCTGCCCATTCTGACTCATATCGAGACTAAGATGTTGCCATCGTTGAAGTTTGCAAGATTCGATGAGATTTTGCCCCCCTCAAAGGTCCAAGATAAAATTCTAAGAGGCCTAACGTCAATCGCTGCATATTGTTCATATCATCTTTGCGTAAAATGAAGCGACAGGGAAATAAAGATTAGGTCACCTTGCCGTAGATTAATTCAACACTGGCGTGCTGATTCTGCAGATGATGAGCAATTCGTTTCAACCGGCACTTTGGCTTAGTGGTATTCGTTTCAATTCGTTTCGACGTCCTCCTTTGTAACCACATAAAGAAAGGCTCGTCTACGTACGGAAAGGATGCTTGATGATGGCTAGGGTTTCTTTACATGCTCTCAATTAGGAACCATCCGAATCTAATGAACCGTTCAGACTTGGGTTATCAATCTTTGTTCATGAACAGGGAAATGCGCCAATAAAAACTTGCAAACCCAAGCTTATCACGAAATAACATTAGAAGCAGAAATTTGGTATTAATTAATTGCCGAACTCAATTAGTACTGATTAGATGAGACAAATTTCATTTGCGCACTCAACAGTATTGGTCTAAACCAGTACCATAGAGCTCCAGATATCATGCTCCCCGAAAACCTAATTAATACGCTTAATAAAAGGCTGCAATATTAGCTAGGAATTTATTCCCTCCAACATAGTAACTATTCTGTTTACTTTTTCACTAGCTCTAAGTTAAAACACTAGACAGAACTTAGCAAAACAATTATTAGTCACCGTCATGATCAGCTCCATTAGGTTCTTCAGCATCAGGCAACAATACATATTTGTACTTCTCATGTACCAAACAGGAGAGACAAGACCAAGAGAGAGAAAGAGAGAGAGATTCTGATCCCAAGTTTCCCCTAAAGGGAGACCTTGATTAAAAATATCAAGAACTCATCTGCATCCTGCGCCATTTCTCTGTTAACCTGTCAGTGTCCATCTCAGAAAACAAAACTAAACCTCGCACTCCTCACATGGCTTCACTACTACTCGACAGACGTAGAGGCTAATAGGCCTCAAGCAAAGTGGCACCCACTCACTCTGCAAATTAATCGTCCATTATCCCAAGGCTATTATGACAACTCATCACATTTTCTGTCACAAAGCCCAAAACTTAAACAAAACAGTGGCTCCATGCGTGGAGCAATCACCATACAAACTAATAAACAAGGGAAAGTTCTGTCATACACTGACTTTGAGATTGAGTTTCTTGGAAACCCATTAATTTAAGTTCCAAAATTGTCAAATTACTGGATATAACCCGTGCACACAGTGCACGGAGCCAAAAAAACCCCCCACGAAAAAGATGCGGTGCATGCACGCAACCGAAAAGGAGTGAGAAATGTAGGTGTGCGTGCCAGTATCGTCGGTGGGTAAAAGTGCAAAGTCCGGGTATTAAAATGCAAAAACCCCTTGGGTTGGAAACATGTAAATAAATGGGTGTTTTTTTGGGTTTTTGGGGGGTGAATGGCAAACATGTAAATAAGTGAGTTTGGTCAGGTTTTTTTTTGAGGGGATGTCAAACATGTAAATAAGTGGCTTGTGGGTTGAGTTTTTGTGTGAGGTGGAGCGGGTGAGGTGGGGGATGGGGCACATCTTTGTCCTAGTCATATTTTAGTCTCCACCTAGGATAACTTCACCAAATGTATAAAGTTGGTGTGAATGGCAAACACGTAAACAATTGAGTTTGGGTGGAGTTTTTGAGGGGTTTTTGATGGGATGGCAAACATGTAAATAAGTGGATTGGGTGTGAGTTTTGACGAAGAGATTAAAACTGCCGCATTCATCATGAACACAGTCAGGGTGGTCCTGACAATACTTATGTAAATAAGTTAACCACATAATAATGATACCGAAATATGGACGACACATGCTGCTCATGGTCACTACCGTCTGGAGTTGGGAGGCACACCTATAGTAGGGTCAGGCTGTAGGGTCTTACACAGAGTGAGACATTCGTCAAGTAATAGGTAGGATTAGGGAGATGATGTATTGGATGCGAGGGAATTAATATGTCACAAAATGTTTGCTACGAAAGCTTAAGATCTAATTTTATATGCGGGAAGAACATATAAGATTTGTAAGTGGATGTCGAGAATGTCCCGGTGAAAATCCAGGTTCAAATAGCGTCAAAATCCGACTAAAAATGGCCCCAAAACAAGGCAAATAGCCCATATAGGGCATTGCGGGTCGGCGCGCCCGACCCGCAGGCTAAACCAATGCCAGCTTGGGCGGGCGGGCACCCGACTCGCCAGGCGGGCGGGCGCCCGCGCTCAGAAAAATTGGTGGGCCCCACGGTAGGGCCCAAAGGTTTATAAAACATAGAAAAATTGGTCTGCGTAATCTGCCTGTTCTTAATATACGGCATATTAGACTGTGTATTTCGATCGTAATTATATGCGTATATTTCTCATGTAGTTTCGAGATTTTTCCTTAATTTTAAAATTTTATAATAATATAAAAACATATTTTTAAATACTTTTAAATCATATTAGATAATATAATGAGATTTTATTTATTTGGTATACATGGTACATTAGCATAACTACTAGTATTATTAGGTGAACATTTATTTTCCAAAAAATTAGAAAGCCCTAATTTTGTATGCAAGCCACCTAATCCCTTGCAGTGTCATCGCCTACCTTCATCCAAATCATGCCACTTAGCCCACACTTGTCACATGAAGAGGATTTTCATGGTGATTATGGATTAAAGGAAAAAGAAAAGAAAAGAAAAGGAGAAGAAAAAAGGAAAAAAAAAAAGGAAACCCCAATTTCAACATCTCTCTCTCATCCACCTCATTCCGTTTTCGGTCGAACCACCAGTAGCCACCACACCCTCCTCTTGCTCCTCCTCTCCCACCACCAAGGCCGACCATCACCATTCCTTGCTCTACCACTTGGCCGAATCACCTCCACCACCACACCACCTTGCCTTCTTTGGGTTGAAGAGAAGGAAAGGAGAAAGAGGGAGCTTGAAGAATTAGGAGCATGGAGAAGGAGGAGGAGGAGGAGGAGAAGAGCTTGGAAGAAGAGAGATCTAAATCTTGAAGGAGAAGGACTTTTCAAGGTAGGATCCATAACTTTAGTAGGATTTTTATGTTTAGGATTGTGTAGGAAGAATAGTTTCATATTAGGATATATAATCATGTTCAACCAAGGGGAATCTTTGTGTATGTAGTATGCTATGACTTTCTAATAGGCTCATGTTATGTTGCATGACATTCCTTCAAGCTAGTTTGCCCTTATGCATATATTTATTTTCTAGATGTGCTTGTGGTTAAGGTTCATGTGTATATGTTAGTGTTAGTATTTTTTTCTTGACAATAATATTGATGTAAAAAATTAGTGTTGGCTCCATGTCTAATACCCATGCTAATTGGAATATGTTCATGTCCATATGTTAGTCTCCATATCATGTACATTTTGTGCTAATGCGTTTATTAGGTTGCAAGTTGAGTTAGTATGCTAAATTATGCTCTTGTCAACATTAGTATGTATGCTCATGTCCATGGCATACATTCATTGTTATGCTAATAAATTTAGTATATAATTGTCATATGATTGCCATGTAAATAGTATGTCATATGATTAGTGTGCCATATATGTCAAGTTGGCATATAATTTGTGTGCCATGTATGTCTTAGGGAGTCTTCAAATTTATACTATGAATATGTTTATGCCACATAATTGTGGTGCTAATGAATTTAGTATATAATTGCCATGTAATTAGTATGCCATATAATTAGAATGTCATATTTGTCAAGTTGCCATATAATTAGAAAGTCATATATGTCAAGTTGCCAGGTAATTAGTATGCCATACATGTCTGAGGGATTTATGCCATATAATTGCCATACAATTGGTATGTCACATATGTTAAGTTGCAAATTAATTTAGTGTGTTTATTATTCTCTCATCAATAAGAATATGCCAATGTTCTTAAGCTTATTAGTATGCTAGTATAATATCGCTCATGATAATCTAAGTATGCTCACATCCTTGTTAATCTGAAAACATTAGGGATGGTTTTAGGTGTAATGATCTTAATCTTGTGTGCATATGCTTCAAATGTTCATGTTGACATGTTTATATCAATGTTCTACATATTACCATTACTATGCCTACTTGCCAAGTTGCTATCTTCGTAAATTTATAAGTTGCATGCCTCAAGTTATGCTTAATTCGGTAAAAGCTTTATCCTAACTGTCATATTAATTACCATGTTTATATTAATATGCCATGAAATGTTTAATGCTTAAGTCATGTTGTTATCCATGCTCAAGTTATGCTAAATATACTATGGGACTTATGTTATTGCAAATGAAAAATCTATGTAGATATGTTCTTGACTTCATTAACATGCTGTTGACTACATTACAAGATATTAATTTGGCTTCTAATGAAATTTATGATGATTTCTTTATGAAATTATGATGCAATTGTGATATTGACAAAACGAATGGTGAAAATGAGAATGCTTATTTCAATTACAAAATATGGATGCTCTCTTGAGGAACTATATTGTGATGAAGGCACGCGATGCTTTGTGACTAGTCATCTTTCCAATTTAGACTTAGATGCGGGTTTACGGGGGTAAACTCAAGGTCTACGAAAGTGTAGAAAGTGTATGAGAGACAAGACCATCCGTGTAACATAACACTTCGGTGGCGTTCTCCTCCAGTGATAGGGAAGGGTGTTTTGGATGACATACCACTTCGGTGGCGTTCTCCTCCCGTGAGAGGAAAGGGTGTTTTGGATGACATACCACTTCGGTGGCGTTCTCCTCCTGATAGAGGGATGATGGTATGGATAACAGACCATTTCGGTGGCGTTCTCCTCCCGTGAGAGGGTGGCTAATGATTATCAGGATGGATGGTTCTCGCTGCACATCACGTTCTCTGACCTGGAGTTTGTACCATCAAATAGGCTGTACTTTTCTTTTCTAGAATAGGTTCATGTGCTAATCCTTGGCACAGTCTAGGCAATATCATGGACTTGACATCGGTAGAGTTCCTAGGACACTCCTGATATGACACATTTACTTTTTTTCATTTTCTTTTGCTCCTAAGGTGACATATTTACTTTCTACATTTACTATTGACATTTCTTTTAGCTGCATATTTATGTCCGCATGCAATATCTTAGTTTGTCATTATTGCTCTAAACATTTCTTTAGTTCGGGATAAATGTAAATTACATTTAAAAGGGTTATTTCTATATTCACGTGATGCACGGTGTCTTGGTTAGAGGTGATAATATTATATATAGTAGTATGTACTTGAGTTGTGGTTTTCTACTAGGCACGCGTTGACGTGTCCTCCCCTTTTTCCCAGGTTAGGACTTGGGACTTCAGAGCAGGTTCTCTCCCAAAGACTATCCAGAACTTCGAGTTAGAGGTCAAGCCCCACATGAGGGCAATTTTCGTTGGGTTGGTTACTCATGCTATATTAGGGAGTGACTTGTACTTGGATTGTGGGCATAGTCGGAAGTATTGGAAATCTAGTACAGTTTGTTCCCGTATGCACTGCTGAGTAATATTGTGTATATTTGTACCCTTCAGACTTGAATATATCCATAAATATTGTTGTGACTATATGTTTTAACGGTGGTTATATTTCTTTGTTGGAGCATGTACAGTGATTCTTGTTATCTGTCGTCTTTTCTTTCCCTGTAGTCGTAGTGGCCTATGGAAATTATAATATCATTTCATTTTTCATCTATGCTAGGTAGTATTTAGAGTTAATGGGTCAACATCTTGAGTCTAAATACTGTCGCGGAACTTGTCATCTCCGTTCTCTACGAATACCATGGAATGTTTCGTAATTTTTGGGTATTTTGGGGAAGGGAGCGTGACATGGTTTTTATGGTGACCCATGTAGGTCATCTCACACTGCGATATGCGTAAGGATAGTACAAATGGTGGTTTGACACTATTATTTTATTTCATATTAATCCCTATTGTTCCATTCCCTCTCTGCAGATGGACGGTGGGAACGTAACAGTCTTATCTGAGATGGCACCTTCTGAGCCTTCTCTGTTAGAGAAGATTTTTTTGGGAGTTCAGAAGAACCTGAGTCAGCATGATGAGACGTTTGTTAACATCCAGACTCAAAAGACTCCTAGCTTCAAGCAGTTCAGAAAAATGCGTCCGATGTTCTTCTCAGGCAATGCGAGCCCACTGGAAGTCGATGAGTGGCTGAGGCACACATAAGATGATCTAGTAGGAGTTGGATATCCACATGATGGTTGGGTGGATGCTGCAGGGAGACAGCTGACTCATCAGTCTCGAGATTGGTGGAACGGAGAGAAACATCATTTAATCAAGCATGTCTCTTGGGAGAAGTTCAAAGAGCAAATTGAGACCAAGTTCCTTCCAGAGACAGTGAAGGATGAGTTAAGACGATGCTTCGAGCATTTGACCCAAGGTTGTCGGAGTATTAATGCATATGATGCTAAGTTCTCCTTGCTGAGCAAGTTTGCTCCAGAACTAGTTGCATCTCCTGCTAGCCGGGCCCACCGTTTTCGCATGGGCCTCGATCCTGAGTATAGAGGAGCTATTGTAAGGATCGCCTTACCCTTGCAATACTAACAATACACACTAGAGGGGGGTGAATAATGTAATGGAAATAAAATTGTCCAATTAAAATTTAACTTGCAAATACGGAATTATAAATGCAAGAGGAATTAAAAGGCACAATCAATGCAAACGCAAACACACAGTTTTACCCCAGTTTCCCAAACTTGGGTACATCCAGCCACACCAATATTCACTATATTCCCACACAGAGAAGTGAATACAAATCTCACAAGGAGATACCCCACAAAGAGGATTTATGCCCTACACAAGGACCCAACCAATCCTACACGAGGATCAAGACTCCCACACAGAGAATCACTAACTCCCACTCAGAGAATTAGGGTTAGCCCTACACTAGAACATTAAACTCCCACAAAGAGAGTTACTTCCATAAAGAGAGTTATTCCACAAAGAGAATATCCTAAGTCCCACAAAGAGACAACCTCCCACAATGAGAGAAAGTTCTAATTCCCACAAAGAGAATTAGAAACACAAATTACACCAAGTAAAATAAATACTCTTACCTATGCCTTGAGATGCTTACTCATGAATGGATGCAAGGCATGGAAGAGGATCTCCAAGTGTTGGGATATGCTTGAGAGCACTTGGATGATTTTCCTTGAGCTGGACTTCAATGCATGAAGATAGATGAATGCTCAATTGAGGGAAATGAGGGAGCTTGAGAGTTGCTTATTGATCACTTGAGATTTTTTATTGAGTCAAGAGTTATCAAGTGTTGTCAAGAGTTCTCAAGTGAAGGCAGCAAACTCAAATATATAGGAACCCCATATCAAGCCCCAAAACCTAAAGAAACAGCCAAAGAAAGAATTCATCAACGGCTAGAAACTGGGCGAAAACGACAGGAACAGTCGACTGATGATCAAAAGAAAGTCGACTGATCAACGGCTAGAAAATATCCAACGGCTATAATCTGAGCCAGGACAGTCGACTGATGAAGTCAATACAGTCGACTGACAAACAGGATAGGCGCCTGTTAATCCTTCAGCAGGCGACTGCTGCAGGGGATGGATCGAAACAGAGAGCTGCACTCTTTCTCCAATTCTTCACACATGCGACTGATGTTAATACTACAATCAACTGTCAAATAGTCAGGCGACTGTACATTCTTCATCAGTCCTCTGCAGTATAAAATGGAGAAACAATAGAGAGATGCAGAGAATGCACTTACGCTACACAGGCGACTGATGACCAATCTCCAGGCGACTGTAAAAATACAGGCGACTGTAAACTGATCGACAGACGACTGTGCGTAAAGCTCAAGTTTGAGTCAATTGAAATGTTGACTTGAGCTGTGCATGTCAGACGACTGTAGAAGGATCTACAGGCGACTGAAAATCACACAGTCTACTGTGTTTCCTTCAGCAGGCGACTGACGGAAAGCCAGAGACTCCAAATGAGTCTTTGGACAGAGTGAACCTATGGGTTGGATTCTATGATAATCCGAAGGCTCACTAAGATGGTTATATGCTAATGCATGAATGAGTTAACCATCTAACAAGGCATTACAATAACCCTAGACTCAAAAAAGAGAGAAAGCAATAAAGTAAATTACATGGATTACAATGCTTTTCTTAGAGTCTAAGTCTTCAATCTTGATGCCTTGATTGCTCTCCATCATCTCCAAGCTTTGGCACTCCTTGAGTCCAAGCTTAGGCTCTTCTCCACTTGATGTCCATCCTTGCACCAAGTAATTAGTCTCTAAGAAAGATATTCTTGAGATAAAACTGAGAGACTAAAACATGAGAGTCATTAGCAACAACATAATGTTGTGATCATCATCAAAATAAGATTGGTATAAAACACCAATACTCAATAGCTATGTCCACTCTGGATTTGCTTATTCATGAGGTAGTATTGAAGGTGGCAAGGATGCATCCAATTCATTTGAGGAACATAAGAAGGACTCCAGAAGTTGTTGATAAAGGTCTGGTGAAGAAGCGGTTGATTTTTTCTCGTTCGGTACGGAGTGTACAATTTAAGAGGCCTGGAGTTCCATCAACTTTCCAGGAGAAATGGGTAGGTTGCTTCCATTGTAGGAAACATGGACATGGGAAGAACGGCTGCAGACTGTTTCTCGAGCAAAGCCTCATATTCAGGATATCAGGGCACCCATTAAAGAAATGTCCACAGAGTAGCCTCTGCCTGACACCAACAACAACCAGTGGATATTCTATACAGGAGGTAGCAGAAGCCAAGGCAGAAGGCTAATCTTGTTAGGGTCATGTTGTACCAAGAGTCTCCAAGGGAGTCTGCCTTGGAACTTGAGTATGAGATAGAGAGTGATACTGTCATCTGTTGTATAGTAAGTTGTTGTCTTTTGTATAGATGTTATGGTTAATGTATAGAGACATCGTTCCTCCCATTTTTTTTTGAAATTCCGAGGACGGAATTTTGTTATAAGGTGGGTAGGATGTAACCCCCTGTTCTTAATATAGGGTGTATTAGACTATGTATTTCGATCGTAATTATACACGTTTATGTCTCATGTATTTTTGAGATCTTTCCTTAATTTTAAAAATTTATAATAATATAAAATATATTTTTAAATAAATTTAAATCTTCTTAGATAATAATGAGATTGTATTTATATGGTATACATGGTACATTAGAATAATTACTAGTATTATTAGGTGTATATTTATTTTCCAAAGAGTTAGAAAACCCTAATTTTGTATGCTTACCACTTAATCCCTTGAGGTGTCATCAAGTTAGCGTACCTTCACCCAAATTATGCCACCTAGCCCACACTTGTCACATGAAGAAGATTTTCATGGTGATTAGGGATTAAAGGAAAAAAGAAAAGAAAAGAAAAGGAGAAGCAAAAAAGGAAAAAAAATGAAACCCCAAATTCAACATCTCTCACAACCTCCTCCCTCCTTTTTTGGCCAAACCACCATTCGCAACCACCCCCTCCACTTGCTCCTCTCCCACCCCCAAGGCAGGTCACCACCATTCCTTGCTCCACACCTTGGCTAAATCACCTCCACCTCCACACAACCATTCCTCCTTTGGTTTGAAGAGAAGGAAAGGAGAAAGAAGGAGGTTGAAGAAGTAGGAGCAGGGAGAAGAAGAAGAAGGAGAAGAGCTTGGAAGGAGAGAGAGCTAAAGCTTGAAGGAGAAGGACTTTTCAAGGTAGGATCCATATCTTTTCAAGGAGAAGGAATTTAGCTTGAAGGAGAAGGACTTTTCAAGGTAGGATCCATATCTTTTCAAGGAGAAGGAATTTAGCTTGAAGGAGAAGGACTTTTCAAGGGCGGATCCATAATTTTAGCAAGATTGTTATGTTTAGAATTGTGTACGGAGAATAGATTCATATTAGGATAACCATGTTTAACTTATGGGAATCTTTGTGTTTGTGACGCACCCATAACCTAAACCTAAGTTCCACCTGGCGGTGTCACGATTACCAGGCGTGATATGGCCCCTAGGCTACACTTTCGGGCTCAATCCGCAAGCAGATGGTGTCGAGTAATAGTATATAAGATGTCAGATCCCACAGGGACGGTGATAGTGTCTATAGGTTCTAGTCTATTTCAAAATGTAGAAGTGAGATAGCTGTCGAGGGAACAGAATTGGGTTGGTTGTTGTTGTGGTAATATCAATAAAAAGGAACTAGAGCTTTAGGGATCACCACCAGGAACATCGGGGGTCGATATAAGGATAGGATCCTTGCATTGCATTAGGGCTAGGGAATTAATCCCCCAATTCGTACCACTCTCGTGGGTTAGAATTGCGGGGTATTTCGGTGGCTCTCATTGACGCAATGGCGGTAGCCGTCAATGTAGTGGTATAGTTCGTCGATGGATCCCCTCAAGGCACGAGCCGGGCATGGTCACGTGCCTTGGCTGGATCCAACGATTTTCCTATTCGAATCCCTAGATACCCCTTAATCACATCAATTCCACAGACCGTGGGCATGATCCAGTACGGGTTATCTACGGATTCGGTAAGATCTATCGAAATACAACCATAAATCCCCAATTCAACGTAGGGATCCAGATCTACATTTCCCCCTAGAATCCTAAGGCTAACCCATTAACCCTAGAATAAAACTACTCACACATCGTAATAATCACAGACAAAAGTATCAATGTCATAGAAGAAAACATTTTAGTAATCGAGGGATTAGGGCTAAAATAACTTATAGCGAGAATGGATGAACAATAGATCCAGAGAAAAAAATCCAAATTTCAATCAGCAAACGTAGATAAGAACAAGAGTAATGATCTCCAGCGTTAGATCCAAAAATTGCTACAAAAATTAATCTAAGAGTAATTTCATACAAAATTCGCCCAGAGCTCCTCTAAAAATTTCTCTCCAAAGTCTCACCGAAGTCCCCTCACAGTCGCCCCTGATCGCCAGCTTCAGTCGCTCCCCAAATCGCGCGCATCACGGCGCGTTCAAATCATTCCAGAAATGCCCCTGGAATAGCCGATCGAGTAGGTGACTCGGTCGAGCAGCTTCTGCTCGGTCAGTGGCTCGGCCCGAGTAAGTGAGCTGCTCGGCTGCTTGGAGAATTTGAAATCGTCCTACCTGGACCGAGTAGATCTCTGCTCGGTTCGAGTAGGCTTGACTCTATCTGATACTCGGGCTCTACTCGGGGGCTGCTCGGGCTGTGTAATCTGAGGCGACTCGACCGAGCAGATGAGCTGCTCGGTCCGAGTCAGCCCGTATCCGTCGCTGATGTAATTGATATGGTTCGGTCCGAGCAGCTGAGCTGCTCGGACCGAGCAGCTGAGCTGCTCGGACCGAGCATTTTCTGGGGAATACTGCAGAATGCTCCTGGGGCTTCTTTCTCTGCTCTCTCTCTCTCTCTCTCTCTCTCTCTCTCTCTCTCTCTCTCTCTCTCTCTCTTCCAATGGCCTCAGAAGTGCGAAAAACTCCTCCAGAGCCCCGCCAACGAGCTCATGAGCACCTTAGATGCGTCCATACCCAAATAGGGGTCCAAATCGCTCCAAAATCCCTGAAAATTCACGAAACACTACGAAACTCGGAAATATCGTCAGAAATGCAGAATCGTAGTAAAAAGTGGGATTTGGATGCGAAAATTATATAGGATGCGATGAAATAATGATATGAAAATGATGAAAAATATGGACACATCAAAATCCCCCTAAGCTTACCTCTTACTCGTCCTCGAGGAAGACGAATAAGCGGTACGCCGGGAGGAAAACAAAATGAAAATAAGAAAATGAAAATAGAAAGTAATGAAAAACAAAAGGAGAGATAAGAAGAAAGTGCTAAGCATGATCGGTCAGATCCCAGGCCTAAATAGTATATCACGATGCACTGAGTGCTAAACATACATGCTATTGCTAATTTCTAGCTATATATATCATATGACATGCAGTGCAGGCAAAGGACATGGATCTACTGAAATAACACCGTCAAATCATATCAATCTCATACAGTCCCTAGAGTCTAGTATAAAGGAGTTGGCAACGCCCTTTTCAATCATAGATACACAAGGGGCACAAAAGAATAACGCAACATGCAATAGAGAATAGAAGAAATCATGCCATTCAGATATTCACTTCGATATGTGAAAAATCTCCAAAACTAAAGTAATTCGTAAAGTTTAGGCTTTATAAAATCTCCTCGATATGCACCGTCTCCACTCTAATGTCAAGCTCACTCATGTAATCAGTTGGTTTACCCCCCCAATCTTAGCTTGAGGCGTCACATCAAAAAAAATGATATGGAAATTTTATCTTTTGTTCCCAGAATAAATGATAGATTCTAATGAAATAATACAAGACTTCATTTTCTTTCTTTTTCTTTTCTTTTTCAGATATGAATATATAAACTTTTTTCTTTTTTTTCAATAGAAGCTATACTTTTCTTTTTGGGTTTTGGGAAGTTAAATGCGGTAAAGGTAGCTATGGGGGTGCAACCAACTGATATGTAGAGATATAAAATAGATATGTGGAGAAGGAAAATAATGGGACTCTCGGTTCACTCATAAGAGGGTGCACATCAGTTTGATAAAATAAAACCCTAACTAAACTCATATATAGCATGGATATTTTCACTTCTCTCAATGAATACTGAAAAGGCAAGCATTAATAATCACAGTATCAGCAGGCATGAAAATAGAGGTAAATAAGATAAGGAAAGCAGGTGCTCCAAGTGTTATAGTGATGCGTGAACCTGGGTGCGATTTCCAACATAAATCATACCAGATACTAGTTCATGCAATCGATTTTCAATTCATTTTAGGTATTACATCAGATAGATCATCAATAGAAAAGCATGCATATAGATAATAAAACTGAAATTCACCCTAATAGCATGTCATAAAAAATGAGCATCGCAAAAACTAATAGAGCCAAGAGAGATATCATCATGTGGACCATCCTTAGTAAAAATAAAAAGAAACAGATAAAAAGGGAAAATAGATAAAAAGAGATACATGCATGGAGAAAAACATAAAATATGATGCAAAATGAGAAAAAAATAAAATGAGGCGGGAAAGTGGTGAAAAAGTGAAATAAAAACTGAAAATAAGGAGAAAAATGTAAAAAATGAAAATAAAGCGGTAGCGCTCATCCCCCAAGTTAAACCTAGCAGTGTCCTCACTGCTAAGAAAACGCTCGTGAGCGGGAGATGATGCTAAAGGGGTGGTGTGGGTAGGGAAATAAAATAAAAACTATGTAATAAATGAAAAAGGAAATAAAATAAAAATATGATATGATGCAATGCAATATATGAAATGATGCATGGGTGGATCCTCCCCCAAGCTATGTAAAAGTCGGGCCCCGAAAAGACAGATGGGCACAAAATATACGTGGGAGGCAAAAGCTGGGATGGACTGCATCAATCAGGGGCACCACCCTCTGGGGGTGGTGATGGGTCCCGCTGCTGTGGACCCATGGTGGTGGGTGGCAGGGCTGGCTGGAAATCATGTGGTAGGTCAGTTCGAATGTGACGTAAGAGGCTCTAGAGGAAGGGCAGGTCACGCTCGACCGACTCTTGAGTCATCGGACCACCATATCCTGCTAATAGGATCATGGCATCGAACCGGTCAGCTTGGTCGTCGTCATGGAATGTAACCTCAAATTCGGTGTCGCCTAAGTAAAGGGAGTCAGAGGGGCGCATAGCGGTGGGGGTGCAGGGGTAGGAGTGGATGATTCAGCAACGGTGTTGGCTCGAGTGGGCGAGCATGTGCGACATGTACGTCGGGTAGGCGTAGGATTGGATCTGCCGGTGTTGGCGGGTCTAGCGCGGTGTGGAGGCATTGTGTAAGTGGAGGAGAATAGTATTATACTATGTAAAGTAAATTGGGCAAATAGGGAACGAATTTATCGGCTAGAATAAGATGGTGTTGTGTCCCCGTCGGTGTCGTGGTGGCCGCTAATCCGGATTGTCCCCAAGTTTTTCAAAGAAGCATCTCTTGCACTTGGCAATTCAAACCTGAAAGGGAAACAAGGGGGATGTCAGTATATTTAAACGAGAGGAACAACAAATTCAATTTTCGAACGTTGCTCGGTTGGATATTAAGCGATGAGGGGCGGCCTCATGGGGAAAAGGGAGGGCTTCAGGAGAGATGGCGACGGCGTGAGGAAGGAGGGGCAGTTTGTCTGAGCGGATGATGGGTATTTTGAGTAGGGTTAGGATTGAAGAGGTGAAAGCGGGTAGGGCGAGAAGTGCATCGACCCGAACAGCAGCAAGGCGAGACTCAGACCGAGTAACGCAGTTTCTCGGTCGAGTGAGTTGGAGAATGGGATGACTCGGGCCGAGTAGTCTGGGTGATCGATCGAGTAAGCTGCGGAAAAGTGTGGCACACGCCTAACAGCCAGCTCGGTCGAGCAGGTAGCTGCTCGGTCGAGTTGCCTTATGCTCGGGCCGAGTCGACAATTATCGCCTGGGTTGGCAGAGCGACGTTTTCTCCTCAAATTCTAGAGCATGTAAAACTTGACCGAGTATATTGCTGCTCGGTCGAGTCGCCTACTGCTCGGGCTCGGGCCGAGTCATTAATGTTCTGTCCGGGTTGGCAGAGTGACGTTTTCTCCTCAAATTCAGCACCCTGTAAAACTCGACCGGGTCATAAGATGCTCGGACCGAGTCGATTTCGACTCGGGCCGAGCAAAAATTTACTCGGGCCGAGATGACACTGCACTCTTCATTCGATTTATCCGTGTTTGTATTGCTCGACCGAGCAGTTAAACTGCTCGGTCGAGTCGCCTGAGCATTTTCGCCCAACTTCCTGAGTTGTCTCCTGCTGTAGTCCTTCTTCCTCATAGTGGTCTATTCTCATATCTAACCTGCACAAGGGAGTAACTCATCAATTCTGGTATGGTTTTCAAAATTTTATTTCTAAAACATATAAAACAAGAGTAAGAAACCGAAAAAGAAGATCAAGAATCCACTGAATTGGGTTGCCTCCCAATAAGCGCTCGTTTTTAGTCGTGAGCTCGACTCCCCTTAGTTTATCAGTTGTCGTTGGGGAATCCCTCGAGGAAATATGTGTCCTCCGGTCCTATAGGTTCTCCGGCTCTGTAGGGTTTAATTTTTGACCGTTTGACCTTGAAATTTCCGTTTTCCCCTCGAGCTCAACGGCGCCTCCTGAGGATAAGCCTACTATCTTGTAGGGGCCGGACCACCTCGATTTTAGCTTCCCGGGGAAGAGGCGTAATCTTGAGTTATATAGAAGTACTTGGTCGCCGATATCATGGCGAACAACCATGATATTTCTATCATGATAAGCCTTGGTCCTCTCCTTGATACATCTTCGCATTTTCATAAGCATGACGCCGAATTTCGTCCAGCTCATTGCAATGAAGGGATTGTCGGGTGGCAGCGCCTTGATAGTCAAAATTCATGTTCTTTATCGCCTAATATGCTCTATGCTCCAATTCTACCAGGAGGTGACAAGCTTTTCCATATACCAGCCTGTATGGAGTTGTGCCGATGGGGTTTTGAAGGCAGTGCAGTACTCCCAAAGGGCGTCGCCCAACTTGTGCGACCAATCCTTCCTTGAGGAACTTACTGTTTTTTCCATGATGCTTTTTATCCTATATTAGATACTTCCACTTGGCCGCTGGTCTGGGGGTGGTAGGCGAGGGCGACCTTGTGATGAACTCCATATTTTTTCAGCATTGCCTCGAATTTTCTCTCAATAAAATGACTCCCTCCATCACTTATGACCATCCGGGGACTCCGAAGCGAGGGAAGATAGTATTCTTGAAAAATTTTGCCACTATCCTCACGTCGTTTGTCAGGGTGGCTATGGCTTCCACTCATTTCGAGACATAATCAACGGCAACCAAGATATACTTGTTGCCGTTGCTCGATGGGAAAGGCCCCATAAAATCGACGCCCCAGCAGTCAAACAGCTATATCTCCAAGATGCCGTGGAGGGACGTTTCATTCTTCTTCATGATATTCCCAGTCCTCTGGCATCTATCGCACTTTCTTATGTATTCATTAGCATCCCTGAATATAGTAGGCCAGTAGAAGCCACTTTGAAGAATTTTCGCCATGGTTTTGGTGACTGCTGCGTGCCCTCCACATGGTTGATCATGGCAATGCGACATGATGGAAGTTGCTTCTTCTTTTGGGATACATCGTCTGATGATCCCGTCGGCGCACGTCCTGAACAAATACGGGTCGTCCCAGAAGTAACTCTTTGCATCATGTAGGAACTTCCTCTTTGAATAAGTCGCCAGCCCGTGCAAAACTATCCCACTCACCAAATAATTCAATATGTCGACGTACCAGAGAGCTTCAGAGGTATTTGCCACAAAAAGTTGCTCACCGGTGAACGAATCGTCAATCGGTAAACTGTTGTCCCTGTGCCTCTGAATCAATCACGACAGATGGTCTGCCACCATGTTTTCTGCTCCCTTCTTGTCCTTGATCTCGATGTCAAATTCTTGGAGCAGGAGGATCCACCGTATTAGACAGGGTTTAGCAACCTTCTTACTTAGCAGATATTTCAACGTCGCATGGTCCGTGTGGATGATCACCTTAGACCCCAGAAGGTAGGATCTGAACTTCTCTATAGAATAGACTACGGCTAGTAGCTCTTTCTCCGTGGTAGTGTAGTTCTTTTGAGCGTCGTCTAGGGTTTTGCTAGCGTAGTATATAGCATGGAGCTTCCCCTCCTTTCTCTGGCCAAGCACAACTCCCACCGCTTGGTCACTAGCATCACACATAAGCTCAAATGGCAGGTTCCAGTCCGGTGGCTGTATAATCGACGCCGAGATGAGAGCTTTCTTTAACCTGTTGAAAGCTAGCAAACAAGCATCAGTAAACAGAAAAGGAGCGTCCTTAGCTAGGATCTCCGTGAGAGGGCGAGCAACATTGGAAAAATCTTTTATAAAGCGTCGGTAAAAACCGGCGTACCCCAGAAAACCATGGATGCCCTTGAGGTTGGTGGGAGGCGACAAACTTTTGATAACCTCTACTTTGGCCTTATCAACCTCAATTCCTTTGGAAGTAATGACATGCCCAAGAACCACTCCTTCAGTCACCATGAAGTGACACTTCTCCCAATTTAAAGTAAGATTATTATCTTGGCATCGTTCCAAGACTTTGGACAAATTAGCTAAGCAACTATCAAACTCGGTTCCATATACAGAAAAGTCGTCCATAAAGAACTCCATGATATTCTCGATTAAATCTGAGAAAATAGACGTCATGCACATTTGAAATGTGGCAGGTGCTTTACATAGCCCGAACGGCATTCTTCGGTAAGTGAAGGTGTCGTAAGGACATGTGAATGTCGTTTTCTCTTGGTCTTCTCGATGCAACGGAATTTGGAAAAATCCGGAATATCCGTCTAAGTAGCATAAGTATTTATGTTTAGCTAAGCGCTCAAGCATCTGGTCTATGAAGGGCAGAGGGTAATGGTCCTTCCTGATGGCTTTGTTTAGTTTGCTGTAATCGATACACATGCGCCACCCGGTGACAGTCCTAGTGGAGATTAATTCGTCTTTCTCATTTTTTATGACTGTCATGCCCCCCCTTTTAGGGACAACATGCACGGGACTAACCCATTTACTATCGAAAATGGGATAAATGATGTTAGCCTCTAAAAGTTTCAGGACCTCCTTTTTCACCACCTCTTTCATGTTGGGGTTCAACCGCCTTTGAGGCTCAATAGAGGTGGCATCCTTGTCCTCTAGATGGATCATATGCGTACAAATGGTCTCGCTAATATCCTTCAGGTCAGAGTTGTTATACCCTATCACTTTTCTGTAAGATCTAATGATTTTTAGGAGACTCTCTAATTGGGGTTTCGTGAGGGCCGCATTTACAATAACAGGATAAGTGGAATCTGTTGGATATGGAAGACGTTTGTACACCCTTGTGGGGGATGTACGAGGGATTACGGACCTCGAACGTCGCGCACACGAAGTCATGTGCAAAGGGAATCTGTTCCCTTGCGGAGAGGATCTCTGTATGAGCGGGAAAGTCGCATTATATATGCATAAGTGCATGCGACATATGGCTAATAAAGGGGGAATATCTTAAGCTTATGATGTACCATGCATATGGTACAACTTAAGCTTATATTGTGCCATGTATCATGGTACACCTTAATTAAGTTGTTCCAAAGGAACAACTTACCCTAAAATAACTACCTTGGGGGCTATAAATAAGACCCAAGGGTAGCCATTTTCCTTACACATTTTGCATGAAATTCATGCATGCATCTTCTTCATAGCGAAGCTCTGCAGAAATATTTCCTCTCCCTCCATCCAAGTTCTTAATCTAAAATAGAGATTTAGATTGTGGATTAGTAGCCTTACTCCGTTCGTGAGTAGACTCGATCCGTCGTGTCGAATCCGAAGGCGAAGTTCGTAGACTACCGTGCCGCGTACGCAAGCGTAAGTCTAAACTTCATATTATCGATCCTAACTCTGTTTTGGCAGGATCCTTCATTGGTATCGGAGCCATATGGGTTCGCCCCGGTCAATCCACCGCCCCGTCGAAACTACGAACGAGTCGTTGTCTTTTTCACGAATGGGTCTCCTACTATTACGGATATAGTAGGAACGCTTCGTGACGGAGAGAACGCAGCGGTTGTTCTTTTCACGTTAGGGTCTCCTATCATTACGGATATGGTAGGAACTCTCCGTGACGGGAAGAACCGACCGTTCACGTAGTACGTTATTCATTTTTGGCACACGGCCATTAAGAGATAACTAATTTCTTCGACGAACGGGTGCTTCATCAAGGAAGATGATGGAAGTTATTTCCATCGGGTAAGAGGAAAATTTGGTGCATGTGCACCATGGCCAAATGGGCTATGAAGGCCATGCACCCCCTCTCCCCATGCGGAGGGGGTTGGCCACGGCCAATAACCACCGGCGACCACCCCATCAAGGGGGAGGAATGAGTGCGGCAACCCCATTTAAAGGGGGTGGCCGGCCATGGCCAAAGGGGCCATGGCCGGCCAACGCCGAATGGCCTTGGCCATGACCGGCCATGGCCAAGCCATGGCCGGCCAAGGCCAGGCCGGCAGTGGCCGGCCAAGGCCAGGCCGGCAGTGGCCGGCCTTGGCCAAGGGCCTGCCGGCCAGGCCGGCCCTGGCAGTGGCCAGGGCCGGCCCTGGCCGGCCTGCCGGCCCTGGCAGAGGCCAGGGCCGGCGCCCTGGCCACTGTCAGGGCCAGGCCGGCCCTGGCAGTGGCCAGGGCCGGCGCCCTGGCCTCAGGCCAGGGCCTGGCCGAGGCCAGGGCAGGAGCCCTGGCCCCGGCCAGCGGCCTGCCGGCCCTGGCAGAGGCCAGGGCCGGCGCCCTCGCCTCAGGCCAGGGCCTGGCCGAGGCCAGGACAGGAGCCCTGGCCCCGGCCAGTGGCCTGGCCGGCAGGCCCTGGCAGAGGCCAGGGCCTGGCCGGCAGGCCCTGGCAGAGACCAGGGCCTGGCCGGCCCTGGCCAAGGGGGCCAGGCCCCCTGGCCGGCCAGGGCAGAGGCCCTGGCCGGCCTTTGGCCAAGCCCCGGTCAGGGCAGAGGCCTTAACCGGGAGAAGTTGCAGTTCGAATATTGGTCGACCAATTTTGTGTTTTTGGTCGACCAATCTGGCAGAAGGTCCGGGTCGACTGCAAATTTGTCAACTGACCCATACGGGGTGACAAAGGGCATTGGTCAAACTCGAATGTGTCGATTAGCCCATACGGGGCTAACCACAGTGCCGACTAGTTCATACGGGACTAACACTTTAATGAAGTTTCTAACTTGGGCTCTACTCCTTGAAGACTAGCCATAGTGCTCTACTTCATGCGAGATTAGCTAAGTCATTGTGCTCTACTCTACGGAGATTAGCCAATGTACTTATGTAATTGTGCTCTACTCCTTGAAGATTAGCCGTAATGCTCTACTTCATGCGAGATTAGCCATGTCATTGTGCTCTACTCCACGGAGATTAGCCAATGAACTTATGACGTTGTGCTCTACTTTACGGAGATTAGCCAATGTATTTTAAATTCGTTTTGAAAAATACGTTTTCAAAAACGCTTTTCCGCTGCAAAGTACTATAAGAGTACTAACATTTGATAAAGTGAGGGAGAAATATTGAAAGTTACTCTAGATGGTGATTGGAAACGTAGTGACCTTTCCGATTCTAGAATAACATCTTCAATATTTTTCGAAAGTAACTTATCAAATACTCGTTTTCCGCTGCTAGTACTATAAGAGTACTATTGTTTGATAAGTGATGGGGGAATATTGAAAGTTGTTCTAGATGGTGATTGGAATCATAGAGACCTTTTCGATTCTAGAACAACACCTTCAATATTTTTCGAAAGTAACTTATCAAATATAATATAATTCCAAGTGGGATTTGAATTTTAGAACTATCCAAATGGGATATTCTATTATCATTTCAAGTGGGAGTTATATTTTAAGAATTTTTTATGCAATGTATTTGATCGAACCTTCGGTTTTGTGTCCTTTTTTGCAGCATTTTAAAAGTAAAATGTCTTCCGCTTCAAAGAATATCGTCGCTGAGTTAAACAAAGGTGAAAAACTCAACGGCGATAATTACAAACTTTGGTCCATTAAGATACAATACGTTTTAGAGGAGCAAGAAGTGCTCGAAACTCTAAAGAACGTAATGATTGAACCCGAGTTGGGCACTACGGCCCAACACCGAAGAGACAAGGAAGCTTTTGATGCTTGGTCTCGGAAGAATAAGATAGCGCGCATTACGTTATTAAGCAGTATGGCTGATGACATAATGCGCATCTTCCGGGAACATGACCTAGCCATGGACTTATGGTCCAAGCTAGAGGAGAAGTTCGGTGGCACATCGGTGTCAAAACTTCGCGCCTTAACTATATAGTTCGATACATATAAGACGTCCAGATCATTCCATGGGGAAACATCTGCGACATATGGCGAACTTTATCTCAGAGTTAAAGGACGTAGGTCATGTGCTCACGGATGAGCAACAAATCCAAGCAGTCATACGTTCCCTACCAAATGGGTGGGATCAGATGAAGATGCATCTCACTCATAATGAGAGCATCAAGACCTTCAACGATGTTTCCAAGCACCTCGAATTAGAGGAAGAGCGGCTTGCGGCTGCCAAGCCAAGTGCAGAAGTGCACATGGTTGCTAGTTCCTCACACGGGGGAAAGAAACGTAAAGATCGTTCGAAGTCTTCTAATGAACGTAATAAGCAACCTGAGTCCACCAAGGAACCCAAACATAAGGGTGGGCACAAGAAATGGCACAAGAAGAAAGACTTGAAAAGGATCAAGTGCTTCAAGTGTAACAAGCTCGGTCACTATGCTCGTTCGTGTACGAGTGGAAGTGACGAGGTAACTTGTAATACTAGTTACATATGTGTTTCTAGTTCACTATTTCTTGTGGAATCTAATCCATTTTTGGATAATTGATTCAGGTGCCACCGACCACATAGCAAAGGACAGACGGTCCTTCGTGGAGTATCACCGGATACTCAAGGAATGAATTGGATCAATGTAGGAAACAACACACGTGTTGAAGTGAAAGGCGTTGGGACTCGCAAGCTTGTCTTGGACAACGGCCGCACTATCCTACTTCATAATGTTCTCTTCATTCCATATATTCAAAGGAATATTAAAATTGTGGTCAATTTATTGGGTCTTGGTTAATGGTTGGTTCCTTCATGTTTGTAATATGGACCTATTTTTGTAATAATTCCTTTATTGGTTCTGGGTTATGTATTTAAAGGATTCATTGTAATAAGTACAATGTATGATTTCTCATTTCCTTATGACAAATTCTTTGACTAATGAGTCTAATATAATTTGTTGGCACTCACGGCTTGGTCATATTGGACCAACGCGTATGGATAGACTTGCCAAACGTGGCCTTCTATCCAATGTTTCAAAGGTTGAAATGTCGACCTGCGAACATTGCCTTGAAAGGAAATCTTGTCGCAAGCCGTTTGGAACCGGCACAAGGGCCAAGGTTCCATTACCGCTTATCCATTCGGACATATGTGGTCCGATGAATGTCAAGACAAGACGCGGGAGGTCCTATTTCATCACTTTTAATTGATGATTTCACCCGATTCGGTCATATCTATTTGATATCCCACAAAAGTGAAAGCACTAAACCTGCTTTAAAAACTATATGAGTTTAGTGGAGAATCAATTAGATCGCAAGATTAAGGTCATGCGAACCGATAGGGGCGGTGAATATCAATCAACAAGTTTAAAGGAACTTTGTGATGAAAAAGGCATAGTACATCAGGTAACTATGCCTTATACTCCTCAACAAATTGGTGTTGCAGAAAGGAGGTATAGGACTTTAATGAAAAATGGTCTGTTCAATGATGGCGCAAGCTAACTTGCCAATCACCTTCTGGGGTGATGCATTATTGACAACCGTTTTCATTTTAAACCGCGTACCCTCGAAATCAGTTAGCTCCACTCCTTATGAGTTGTGGAACCAAAGGTCTCCTAACTTAAACATTTTACCTTGAGTTTGTGCATTCAACGCACATATTTCCTCCCATAAGTATGGCAAACTTGGGCCATGGGGAAGGAAATGTATCTTTAAACGATACACATTAAACTTCAAAGGTTATGTTTTTTTTAGTCAGGAAGACAATGTTGTGCTAATTGAGTTTGAGTCGAGGGATGTCACTTTCTTGGAAAACGAGTTTTCAAGACAGGGCGAGATAAGTCAGGACTTATCTCTATTTGAGATTTGTGATCAAGAAGGATTACCTCATTCGAGTGGGAGAATTCTTTGGTGAAAACGAAAATACTTTTTCAACCTTCACCAATGGATTATACGAATGCCGATTATCCTATTCCATACGGGAATAATGATCCAAGTGGGAGCAATTCTAACAACATTTCAAGTGGGAGTGATATTAGAATTGATCTAAATTCAAGTCAACAAGGACTTGAAGAATCTCAAATATGCCGAATCATGCCCTGCAAATGACAAATGGATGGAAGCGATAAAGGAGGAATTGAAATCCATGAAAGTTAACCAAGTCTGGGACTTAGTTAACTCACCCAGAGGACATAGAGCAATTGGGAACAAATGGGTTCTCGAGATCAAGCATAAGGCTGATGGCTCTATAGATAGATATAAAGCTCGCCTTGTCGCGAAAGGTTTTACGCAACAGGAAGGGATAGACTACAAAGAAAACTTCTCACCTGTTGTGCGTTTTACCTTGATTCGCAATGGTAGCTTGCTTATACCTCGAATTACATCAGATGGATGTAAAGACTGCCTTTCTCAATGGAGAATTGGACGAGGAGATCTATATGGAACAACCAACAGGGTTTGTAAAAGAAGGAAACAAACATAAGGTTTGTAAACTTCGTAAGTCCATATATGGTCTTAAATAATCCTCGAGGCAATGGTATATACGATTTCAAGAAGTTGTCTTATCAAATGGATTTTTTCCATGCTTGATGAAGATAACTGAGTATATATCAAGAGGATTAAAAGCAAGTATATTATCATGTATCTATATGTAGATAACATTTTAATAGCCAGAAATGACAAGGGCTTTGTAATGAGTATCAAGGCTTGGCTTTCATCAGTATTTGAGATGAAAAGCATAGGAAAAGCCGCATATATCCTTGGAATTAAGATTTCAAGGAATCGTTCGAAGAAACTTCTTTCTCTTTCACAGGAGACTATATATAAAGAAGGTTCTAGAACGATTTAATATGCAGGACTACAAGTCCATTGATATTCATATAAGCATATGCGATAATTTATATCTGGAATCGTGTCCAAAGAACCAAAAGGAAAAGGAAATTGTGGAAAAAGTTCCATATTCCAGTACAGTTGATAGTCTTATGTACACTATGGTGTGTACGAGACTGGACATCTGTTTTGCCGTTGGAAATGGTAAACTGTTACCAATCCAACCCAGGGCAAGAACACTGGAAAGCGGTTAAGAGGATAATGCAGTATCTTAAAGGAACTGCAGATTTGCAAAAGACTATGATAAAACCAAGAAGGTAGACATAAGGTACATATCTACGCATGAGATGATAGAGGATCAGCTTACGAAAGCGATTCCCAGAAATGTGTTTTATAAACACTTATCATCTCAAGGATTGCGTATGTGCTGAGTTGTACCAAATATATATTCCCATGTCTAAGAAATGATCAAAACTAATAAAAGAATAAGTTCTTTTTCTAACATTGCATATGAATTTCTTAAGAAATGTTTGTGTACATTTTTGAAATCTCAGCTGAATTGTGTGTATGTCGGACAGATTAAGGTTGGCTCTCTCACATGAGCAACCGCCTTATCTTATCAGATGGATAAAGATAGAGATGAGACTAGTTTAAAGTCAAAATCATTAGACGAATGATTTAGAGTCATGACTTTAACAAGATAGTCGAATGAAAGATCTGCATCATATGGATGCTTACAAAAGATCTGAGATCTGTATCACAAGGATATAAAGATCTCATTGGATTTTTTAATCCTATCTGTCTTATGCAGGATGAGAGTCCGGGAATATTTCCTGAGTAGTAAGGGGACTCAAAAGATAGGCACTGTGGTGTCTGATCTTTCATCCATACAACATCATTAAGACATACTCTCCCTGGGAAAGGAGTGATGTTGTAATACGTGTTCATACCACGTATGCATTTCGACCACTGAGTTAGTAGCAATAGTGTTTGCTATTATGTGAGACTCAAAGGCCATACGGGTCTTAACTCTTACCCTCAAGGACTCCAATTGGTTCCTTTAGATTTGACGAGATGATCGCTATCTTAGCGTGTTACTAATGGGCTATGGTAATTCGGCTCGGCGGGGCACGTTAGAAAAGCGAATCAAGTCAAGATCATAAGGTTCGCAAGAAGAGGAAGATTGATTTCATATTCGCATTTGGACTTTAATGATTCAAAGCTGGCCAGCCAATTGTAATCCAGATGGGATTCAATTGTTGAATATAAAGTACAAGAAATGCGAAGAAATAATCTAGGGTAAAGTATGCGTTGAACTACTCAACTTTGCACCTTCGAGGTCGTTGTGTATCTCTAACAAGTGCACAACAACAGACTCTACGCGCATGACGGTCGCACGGTCTATTTCTCGGTATGATAGATGAAAGAACTAAGGGAAAGACGTTCTCTTACAATCCCCTCAAGTGTGAGTGGGAGATGTTGGATATGGAAGACGTTTGTACACCCTTGTGGGGGATGTACGAGGGATTACGGACCTCGAACGTCGCGCACACGAAGTCATGTGCAAAGGGAATCTGTTCCCTTGCGGAGAGGATCTCTGTATGAGCGGGAAAGTCGCATTATATATGCATAAGTGCATGCGACATATGGCTAATAAAGGGGGAATATCTTAAGCTTATGATGTACCATGCATATGGTACAACTTAAGCTTATATTGTGCCATGTATCATGGTACACCTTAATTAAGTTGTTCCAAAGGAACAACTTACCCTAAAATAACTACCTTGGGGGCTATAAATAAGACCCAAGGGTAGCCATTTTCCTTACACATTTTGCATGAAATTCATGCATGCATCTTCTTCATAGCGAAGCTCTGCAGAAATATTTCCTCTCCCTCCATCCAAGTTCTTAATCTAAAATAGAGATTTAGATTGTGGATTAGTAGCCTTACTCCGTTCGTGAGTAGACTCGATCCGTCGTGGCGAATCCGAAGGCGAAGTTCGTAGACTACCGTGCCGCGTACGCAAGCGTAAGTCTAAACTTCATATTATCGATCCTAACTCTGTTTTGGCAGGATCCTTCAGAATCTTCCCCCAGAAAAGCATATTTCAAATTGGCAGGGAGGGGTTTTAATTCTACCTGAGGGGGCGTTGTACCCCCGGCGTCTCTTGCTTGTGAGAATGACGCATCCTCGATCTCGGGTTCAGAGGGTGAAAACTCTTCGTTCGTGGAAACATAGGAGGAGCAGGAAGATGATGGCGTGTCGAGGCACATGTCTGCAGGTTCCGCTCCCGTAGCGCACCTGTCAACAGAAGCAGGGTTTTCAGGTATGCGTTTGCTATCAAATATAAAATCTGGAGTACTTCCCTGGTCAATGAGGTTTAGCGATGGTGATGAGTCTGGGTACTCCTCATTGGCATGTTCTCCATATGCTGAGATCTACGGAAGACTAATCGTTATAGAAACGCAATGTATCTCCCTCGTACCGTAAATAAGTTCCATCAGCTATGGTGTCACCATCCAGGGTGTCCGCATTATGGAAAGCGATTGCGATGAAAACCGAGAGCTCTTGCGTAGCTGGGTAGTCTGTAGTAAATTCAACTGGGCCATCGGCCCACACGTCAGCTACCACTCTCTCTAATATCTCAAGCATCTGAGAATTATGTAGTGACTCCAATTGATGAGCCTCTCCTCAATATGCATCAACGGGTGGGGCCTCAATGGTTTGAAGGAGCATCATGTTCTCTTCAAAGCTTACTCGAATGTCATCTTCAATGGTACCTGCATCAGAAACCTGGTTCATTAAATAATCCATAACTAGTTGCTGATTCACGTTACCTGCAACATAGGTTCCTGAGCTAATAAATCGAACAGTGTCGATCGGTTCTCTAACTGCACCTTCAACCATGGACTCGACCATGTGCGAGTCTTGGAAGCCGTGTAAATGATAAGGGGAGAGACTGAACTCCTCTGAAGCTCTATCAGACTCCCAGGTCCACTGCACTTGCATTACCATCTCCATATCGCCTGATTGGTAAGGAAATAATCGCTAGCTGGAGGAAGATATTAGTAGCAAGGCAGAGAAAAATAGAAAGAGAATGAAAATGGTGGAAAGGTGAGAAATGATAAGAGTGCTAGAAAACTGCACAAAATAAAAACAAACTGAGATGGAACACTATTGACGTCCCCGACAACGGCGCCAAAAACTTGACGTACCCATAACCTACATCTAGGTTCCACCTGGCGGTGTCACGATCGCCAGGCGTGATATGTCCCCTAGGCTACAATTTCGGGCTTAATCTGCAAGCAGACGGTGTCGAGTAATAGTATATAAGATGTCAGATCCAACAGGGACGGTGATAGTGTCTATAGGTTCTCAGTCTATTTCTAAATGTACAAGTGAGATAGCTGTCAAGGGAACAGAATTGGGTTGGTTGTTGTTGGGGTAATATCAATAAAAAGGAACTAGGGTTTTAGGGATCACCACTAGGAACGTCGGGGGTCGATATTAGGATAGGATCCTTGCATTGCATTAGGGCTAGGGAATTAATCCCCCAATTTGTACCACTCTCGTGGGTTAGAACTGCAGGGTATTTTGGTGGCTCTCGTTGACGCAATGACGGTAGCCGTCAACATAGTGGTATAGTTCGTCGATGGATCCCCTCAAGGCACGAGCCGGGCATGGTCACGTGCCTTGGTTGGATCCAACGATTTTCCTATTCGAATCCCTAGATACCCCTTAAGCACATCAATTCCACAGACCGTGGGCATGATCTCAGTACGAGTTATCTACGGATTCGTTAGGATCTACCGAAATACAACCCTAAATCCCTAATTCAACGTAGGGATCCAGATCTACATTTCCCACTAGAATCCTAGGGCTAACCCATCGACCCTAGAATAAAACTACTCACATATCGCAATAGTCGCAGACAAAAGTATCAATTTCACATAAGAAAACATTTTAGTAATCGAGGGATTAGGGCTAAAAGAACTTACAACAAGAATGGATGAACAATAGAACCAGAGAAAAAAATCCAAATTTCAATCAGCAAACGTAGACAAGAACAAGGGTAATGATCTCCAGCGTTAGATCCAAAAATTGCTACAAAAATTAATCTAAGAGTAATTCCCTACAAAATTCACCCAGAGCTCCTCTAAAAATTTCTCTCCAAAGTCTCATCGAAGTCCCCTCACAGCCGCCCCCGATCGCCAGCTTCAGTCGCTCCCCAAATTGTGCGCATCATGGTGCATTCAAATCATTCCAGAAATGCCCCTGGAATAGCCGACCGAGTAGGTGACTCGGTCGAGCAGCTTCTGCTCGGTCAGTGGCTCGGCCTGAGTAAGTGAGCTGCTCGGCTGCTTGGAGAATTTGAAATCGTCCTACCCGGACCGAGTAGATCTCTGCTCGGTCCGAGTAGGCTCGACTCGGTCTGATACTTGGGCTCTACTCAGGCGCTGCTCATGCTATGTAATCTGAGGCGACTCGACCGAGCAGATAAGCTGCTCGGTTCGAGTCAGCCCGTATCCGTCGCGGCTATAATTGATATGGATCGGTCTGAGCAGCGAGCAACTGAGCTGCTCGGACCGAGCATTTTCTGGGAAATGCTACAGAATGCTCCTGGGGCTTCTCTCTCTCTCTCTCTCTCTCTCTCTCTCTCTCTCTCTCTCTCTCTCCCCCCCCTCTAATGGCCTCAGAAGTACGTCGAACTCCTCTAGAGCCCCGCCAACGAGCTCATGAGCACTTCGGATGTGTCCATCCCCAAATGGTGGTCCAAATCGCTCCAAAATCCCTGAAAATTCACGAAACACTACGAAACTCGGAAATATCGTCAAAAATGCAGAATCGTAGTAAAAAGTGGGATTTGGATGCGAAAATGATATGGGATGCGATGAAATAATGATATGGAAATGATGGAAAATATGGACACATCAGTATGTTGTATGATATGACTTTCTAATAGGTTCATGTTTTGTTGCATGTCATTTCGTAAAGCCAATTTGCCATTATGCATATATTTATGTTCCAAATGTGCTTGTGGTTAGGGTTCATGTGTACATATTAGTGTTAGTATTTTTCCTTGACAATAAGATTGATGTAAAAAATAAATGTTGGCTCCATGTCTAATGCTCATGCTAATTGGAATATGTTCATGTCCATATGTGTGTCTGTAACGGCCGGTATTTAATAATACATATTTTACACGTTTCCATCTTTTGCCTTGTGGACTTCCGTACCTTGTACGTATTCGTATTGTGTACGTTGCTTAAATTAGCCTTACATACTCGTATATGTATTTTAATTATTTATGATATTAATATATAATTCATTAAATAATTATTTTAGATCTAAATTCAAATTCGAATTTACTTCCAAATTGGGTATGAGACTTTTACTCATTTAAATCATCTCCCTAATTGGAAGTAACTCCTTGTCCTTTCCATTTTTTAAATCTTTCTTGATTAGTCAAAATCCTTCTCATTTAATCAAAATCTTTCCTCTTATAAAACTAAACCTTAGCTTTTTCCTACTCTAGCCGCCACCTTATCTTTGCTTTTTATTTGCATGAAACTTAACACATGGGCAAATCAACTCACGCACACACCTCCAATATTATTTAAGCCCTAACAAAACCTAATACTAAAACCTATAGAACCCCAGGCTACACCAAATAGAAACCTCTCAAACTAGAACTTAGGCCTCCTCATCTCCAGGCTGCACAAAACTAACCTAAAAAGAAAACAAAACCCAAAATCAACCTAACACTAAACTCTAGAGCCCTACATTTCTCTCAGCCACACTCAACACAGCCATACTAATATTTAACCCATAATAAACCACGCACGGAACCCTAGCTTTAACCCTACACCCAGCACCTTCTATTCTTCAAACACAAACAAAAAGAAAGGAGAATACTAAACCCTAGCTCACATGCATTCCAACCCAACAGCAAGTTTTAAGCGTAGATAATACTAGACCCTAACTCACGTGCACCTACTCAACCCTACAAATAACAACAGAAACCTAACCCTAGGCTTGAACTCTCTCTCCCCTCTCTACTCTCAGCCGCCTCCCCATTGAACCCGAAAACCAGCGGCCATCTCCCTTATGCCTAGTCCACAGATCTCCTCCACCCTTTGACTCGTGCCTAGCCTCTTCTCGTGCGCCACCCTCCAAACCCGACGGCAACCTCCCTCCTCTTAACCGCAAGTGCCCAGACTTCAGCCAGCACCCAGATATCCTCCACGCGCGGCCTTCATCTTCCCCATAAAAACATCACCCGAAACCATGGAGCACTCCATGCACAACCCAGTCTGTCGCCAGCAACCACCCAGTTTGGTGCCTCTCTTCTCCTCTCCCAGTTTGTCGCCAGCAACCACCCAGTCTAGAAGCCTCTCCTCATTTCTTCCTCCTCCATGTGCACCCTCAGCCACGCACTATCTCGCTGCAGACCGCCGTCAAAACCCAGTTCGTCGCCCAGTCGCCTGCAGCCCCACCTCCGGCCATACTCCCCTCTTTTCGCTGCCTAGAACCCTTAGGCCACCGATAGCAACCATTCCTGTGCCACCAGTGCCTCTTCCCCTCGCGGTAGCAGCGAAATTCCATGCCGTAGACTTTGTAGACGCTGTTAAACGTCGTGCGCATCGTTGCTACCCCTTCGCTATGCCTCGGCCCTCTCTACATCATTGGTTAGTAGATCTATCCCTTACTAAGCTATAACGCACACCATAGGCTAGAGAATGTAATAAAATCAAATTATTAAACATCGTAGGGATGATTTTTTAACATTTGATATGTCGTAAAGGGCCTAATTCTGTTATTTGTCTAATCAAACAAGAGAACTGGACCAGTAGCGTAGTGCTCGTCGAGACAAACCCAACGACTCAAAGAATGCTAAAAACAGGCAAGTGTGCAAATTATTGTGAATTATTGAAGTTGGATGCTTTAATAGTCATTTTCATTTAAAGCTGTATAACTCGAAATCTGCACGTTAAATAACGCATGAAAATAATACGATGATATTCTAGACTTAAAATGTGACGCATCGACATATAACTTGGTATGTTTTAGTTTTAAACATTGGCAAAGAAAATCATTATCTGTAGCATGTTCATTAAATCGACCTGTTCAACATTCTTTTTAATTATTGTAAATATTGTACAATAAGAAATATTGACGATTTTAAATTGGTGCATATCTTGCTTGGTCATTTTTGGAATGTTTAAATATTGAGTGACATCGTGAAATCGTGCGCCTCAAAGGCGAAATCGTGACTTCGTGATGTCGTGTGAGTCGACTAGGCTGGCTTATGTTCCAGCACAAATCTGGGGTGCGGTTAGGGTTGAGCAGACAGTAATCGTATGAAGGGATCATCTCTTCAAGATCACCACCCACATGCGGTGGGTAGCATCAATCACGGTAGTACACCCGTGAGAAGAACGATCCACTCATCACGTCTTAAAGGCGTGATCCCTAAGAGAGATAGAAAACATTGACACAGAACTTGAATTTACCATTGATGTCTCATCTAGAACTGCCATGTTAATAACTCTTAAAATTGTCATGCTCATTACTTTACTTCTTAAACTGCTTAGAATTGCCATGTTAATAGATCTTAAAAATACCATGCTCATTACTTTACTTCTTAAACTGCTTAGAACTAAGGCTGAAACAGTGGACCAAGCGTTGTTGAAACAGTGAACCATCGTTGTATTATATCACATTGTTGTATGGACCATAGACCCACTCTTCTTTTCCTTCATTGTTGTAATTCAGTTTGAGAGATTGAGATTGTAATAATATTTTTACTTATCTGTGTTGTTTCTGAGTAATGCATGCAAAGACCTACAGTATTTCACACAGATGCTTATTGTGTTAAGTTAAGAAGGAAAGAAAGAAAAAGTACATCCTTCTTACTTGCACATGTGGACCTGCTCGCGTCCTCGCTCCGAAGCTTAATGGGAAGCAGGGCATGACATGTTTTAGTGGTGGCCCATGCAGGTCCTGCTCTTGCAAAATACTCATAAGAACAATATAAATAAGATTACAATCTTGATCATCAAGAACACCTTCCTTCAACTTCCTACCCAATCTAATCCATTAGGGAATCTTAGCCCTAAGGTTCCTAATTCTTAATCAACCAAATAAGTATATCATTGATTTTTTTTTACTTTCTTTAACATTACATCTTACGTTAATGACCATAGAAATCCATCGTAGCATATTCATAAAGTCATTTCCTAGTCGTATTTACATTTGACCATCCTATTCCATTCCTTGCCCTCGATTCACGTGATCACCTCATGACAACCAACATTATCCTTTAAAACCCTCCACATTACATATTCTGATATTTAATTGATTCATGCTAGTCGTGCTTGTGCAAAATTCTTCAAGAACAACAATGATAACATTACATTCATGATTCGGCTTTCGATATCATTTTCATTGGATTCCTTGCCAGTTTAATTTCTTCGAAGTCTTTAGTATATGCTTAGATTCATACTCTTCAGCTGACCTAAATTTCATTCTTTGATTTCGAAACCTTCCTCGTCGTAATCTTTAGTTACTATCTTATAATGATTTTCTAACCTATATCATCCATACTTACATATTTATCTTACTTTCTACATTTGGAGATCTTCATCTTTAAACCCTACTCTATTTCGCTAACTCAATATAGCATTTTCTTTTCCTACTATAATACTAACGTATTTCAAAACAACCGATCATATACAAATTTAAATACTTTTTATGCTGAATAGAACTCCAACTACTTCAGTGTATCAGTTTTGCATTCATCGTATTTATACTTTACGAATTTTTGTATAAATCTATCTCCGTTTACAAAGCAATCACTACATCCCTATACTCATTACTCTTTCGTCTATTAATTTTCTCATGTTTAACTTATACCATCTACTCACTATCCTTATACACATTATAAGGATATTATTACATTTTACACGTACCTTCCATTCTCCTACTTAATCATTCATAACTATTTCTATGCCACCTGATCAAGCTAACTCCTATCCTTACTCACCTGAAACCGTTCATCACAATCTTGATTCATGACACCATTCAACTCTGCATCTTGCACTATTTCTTGGTTACCACATTAGTGAGTGTCTTTATTCATTACAACCTTAGCGAGATTTGTTTTAAATTTCGTTGTAAACCTCTTAAATGTTTTCTTCTATTTTTAGTCCATTATCAGCGGTGTTAATTTTTGTTACTCGCTATATTATTAGAATACTAGATATGATTATTATTATTATGAGATTATATTTACGGATAAGTGTAGTTGAGATGATGTAAGGCATAGTTGTGATTAGTTAATTATGAACACAAGAATTTAGATTAATCCATTTACCAGGTGATAAATAGAATGATGTGTTCAAGATTTATATTTCATATGTGGATAATATCCATGCATAACGGCGAAATAGAGTTCATTTTATGAGTGGTACACAGGGAGACGAGTACATTGCGGATTTGAAATTCAGATTAGTAACAGCCAAGAGTAGCTATGAAGTATAATATGTTTTCTTGTGACGATGATGATGAGTAGAGTATCTAAGCAACAAAACTTCATCATACAGATAGATTGATGAGGACATCAGGAATGATACGATATGTTGATACGAATGGGTAGTTGTGTAAGTTGATCTAAATTACTTGGGAGAAGATATAACAGGACATAATGAGACGTGATTTAATAGCTTGTTTATTATGGTGAATAAATTTATGAGTGGTCACGATGAAGAATGAGTTGGGAGCAGGACAATTGTTGATTGTAAATTGTGGTGTATACTAGGCGTATTTGTACTTGTTTTCAAATGTTAGTAATTGGTAGAAGCATCATTATATCGATCGCTTGATGTAAGAATAAGATCGAAGTTGGATGATGTCATAATTATAGTGCTACAAGTTAGGTTATACAATGAACAAGGGATGACATATTATGGATAAGGCAACTCATGAGAATATATAGTTTTTGGAGGACTTAGTTATAGGGGAGATTGTACATTACAGATTTCCCAAAAAGATGTTACTGCCCTAATAACAAATGATAAGCGAAGAAGTGAGGAAATTTGCAAAAGGTATTGATTGAGGATAGTTGTATTTTTTCTTTCAAGGGTTGCTTTATATAAAGTATTGATTGTTTAAGGCAAGAATTATGAGCTAGAAATCAAATGGAAATGTTGGCTCTATAGTTAAGTTTTAGGATAAGATTATAGTTGTAGCGTTATTCAGTGATGAGATATGAAGTGATAATTTATTTTAGCAACACTTGATTGAGGTTATGGGTTTAGCAACCAGTGTGTTAGAATATTGGGGTTGCAGTTATGAGTATATATATACATTATTATTATTCACTCATCCTTGTCCCTGCACATCTTGGGTGGTCGTCACTAGCTATTTTACTTTCCCATTGATGACTAAGGCCATCGATGTGCATAGTTATCCAAACCCCCCTCCCCTCTTAGAAATTTAATCCTAACATCGTCATTTGTATCACTTCCTACTTGTCCCGTTCCTTCGACAGAAGTATTTCAGATCATAGTTACCTCATAGGAATTCAATGAGATGCATAAGTATTATCGACATACGGTTGACGAACTCAAATCTTAAGAAATTCCGAAGACGGAATTTTTCTTAAGGTGGGTAGAATGTAACGGCCGGTATTTAATAATACATATTTTACACGTTTTCCATCTTTTGCCTTGTGGACTTCTGTACCTTGTACATATTCGTATTGTGTATGTAGCTTAAATTAGCCTTATATACTCGTATATGTATTTTAATTATTTATGATATTAATATATGATTCATTAAATAATTATTTTAGATCTAAATTCAAATTCAAATTTACTTTCAAATTGGGTATGAGACTTTTACTCATTTTAAATCCTCTCCCTAATTGCAATTAACTCCTTGTCATTTCTATTTTTTAAATCTTTCTTTATTAGTCAAAATCCTTCTCATTTAATCAAAATCTTTCCTCTTATAAAACTAAACCCTAGCTTTTCCCTACACTAACCGCCACTTTCATCTTTGCTTTTTATTTGCATGCAACTCAACACATGGGCAAATCAACTCACGCACACACCTCCAATATTATTTAAGCCCTAACAAAACCTAATACTAAAACCTATAGAACCCCAGGCTACACCAAATAGAAACCTCTCAAACTAGAACTTAGGCCTCCTCATCTCAAGGCCGCACAAAACTAACCTCAAAAGAAAAAAAAACCCGAAAGCAACCTAACACTAAACCCTAGAGCCCTACATTTCTCTCAGCCACACTCAACCCAGCCCTACTAATATTTAACCCACAATAAACCACGCATGGAACCCTAGATCTAACCCTACACCCATCACCTCCGATTCTTCAAACCCAAATAAAAAGAAAGGAGAATACTAAACCCTAGCTCACGTGCATTCCAACCCAACAGCAAGTTATAAGCTTAGCTAATACTAGACCCTAACTCATGTGCACATACTCAACCCTAAAAATAACAACATAAACCTAACCCTTAGCTTGAACTCTATCTCCACTCTCTACTCTCAGCCGCCTCCCCCTTGAACCCGAAAACCAGCGGCCATCTCCCCCATACCCAGTCTGACTGATCTCCTTCCCCCTTCGACTCGTGCCCAGCCTCTTCTCTTGCGCCACCCTCCAAACCCGGTGGCAAACTCCATCCTCTTAACCACCGGTGCCCAGACTTCAGCCAGCAGCCAGGCCGCATCCACCTAGATCTCCTCCACATGCAGCCTTCATCTCTTCCCACAAAAACATCACCCAATACCATGGAGCTCTCAACACACAACCCAGTCCACCGCCAAGAAACCACCCAGTCCGGTGCCTATCTTCTCCTCTCCCAGTCCGCCGACAACAACCACCGAGTCCGACAGCCTCTCCCCACTTCTTCCTCCTCTGTGCGCACACTCAGCCACGCTCCAGCTCGCTGCAGACCACCGATAAAACCCAGTCCACCGCCCAGCTGCCTGTGTTGGATATGGACGACATATATACACCCATGAGGGGATGTATGAGGGCCTATGGACCTCAGATGTCGCATGCACGAAAGCATGCGCGAAGGGAACCTTTTTCTCGTGTGAAAAGGACCACTCGATATGTGGAAAAAGTCACTTTATAAGTGCATAAAGGCACTTGATAAGTGAATGAAGAAGAGGATAAGTAAATGTGCTAATATAGGTTAATAAGCTTATATTTAGTTATTTCCTACAATAACTACCCCTAAAGCCTATAAATAGGACCCAAGGGTAAGGCATTCATACTAATCTAACCATGCCATAAGTTTGCATAAGGCAACTTGTGTTCTTCTTCTCCCTTCCATTAAAATCCTCTTCTAAATAGAGATTTAGGCTGTGAAACGCTGCTTCGATCCTCCGTGACAAAGTACTGACCGTTGTGGCGAATCCGAGGGCGAAGTTCAGAGATTACGGTGCCGCTTACGCAAGCGTAAGTCTCTCCTCTTCATTCGATCCTAACATCGTTGTTTTGACAGGATCCTTCATTGGTATCAGAGCCATACGGGTTCGCCCCGGTCTAACCATCGCCCCGGTCTAACCGATGAATGAGGCGTTGTCTTTTTCGCGAATGAGTTTCCTACTGTTAACGGGACTAGTTTGGCCGGGCTCGGAAGAGCCAAGTCAACTACGACTGGTCAACCAGACTACTACGACCTTGGGGCCTCGGCCCAAGGATCTCACGGGCGGGCCGTGCTTCTCCACACATGACGAAGGCCCACTTCCACAGTGGATGAAATCGGAGCCCAAGTCAAGGAAACATTCGCCAAATATGGCAATCGTCCAAGGCCATCACTCTCTAGCCATCATGGCTCGGCTTAATGGCTCAGCTTAATGGCCCGACTTAAATGGCCTTCACTCACCAGCCATCATGGCTTGGCTTAAATGGCTCAGCTTAATGGCCCGACTTGAATGGCCATCACTCGCCAGCCATCATGGCCCGCCAAATATGGCAACCGCCCGAGTCCATCACTCCAGCCATCATGGCCACCTTCAGGACATTCATCTCCTCATCAAGATGGGCGCAATTAGTGGAGGTCAAAACTTCCCACATTTGCACGTCCCCATGAATGATGGCCATGATGTCACATCATGGCACATGATCAGGACGAGCCACCTATATGAGGGGAGGGTGGGCATCATTCACCGGGACCGCATCTCAGGTAACAAAACCTAAGGTACTCCATCAACGACCTCGTTCCCCCAATTCATCTCCTTCCTCCCCCGCTCGCGCCGAGAGACGCCGTTACGATCTCCTCACGAGTCGAACCGTCTCCGCCGGGCCTCCCTTCTCAGATCACTATCTGACTTAGGCATCAGAGGGGATTTGGCCGGAACCAAGGTCCGGCCCCCTGACGAGCGTTCTCGTCTACGCAGGTGGACAGCTGATCAACGGGCCGAGGCTACCCCTCGCCCCTCTCCGACCGCTCGATCGACCGGATAGTGAGGCTTCCCCTCACCGTCAGCCTGTCGAGGCCGAGCACGCCCTACCGAGGTCGAGCGTCCTAATCGGGTCCGAGACTCTCCCTCGCCACCCGTCGGCCGTGCATCTACCCGGGCGACTGAGGCTACCCCTCGTCCCCCTTCCAGCCGAGGCCGAGCACACCTGTCCGAGGCCGAGCGTCTCAACCAGGGCCGAGGCTTCCCCTCGCCCCTTCTGCACCGATTCGAAGCCCCCGAGGGACCCAAAACGGGCCCCTTGACCACGTTGACCGGGTTCTCCACGGTCAACGCTTTGTAGTGAGAAAACACTCTGAAACATCTGGCGCCGTCTGTGGGAAACGAGTCGAACACCCATGTTAGTATCCACATCGATAACAACTCGTTTCATTTAATCAAAGGTCCGAAAGACCAGATGCCGAGGCTTCCTCGACGAACCAAGATCACCTCCTTGACGGACCGAGCCCCTCGGGCTCCTGATCTTCTTCCTATGATTCTTCCCAAACTCGATCCAAGTTCGATTGATCCGCCCAGATCCGGGCACGATAAGTCAATCGATCGAAGGCCGCTGAGTCAAGGAACGATCCGCGCCGCTCCTTGCCGAACTCCTCCAGACCGAAGATCCTCCCATCCCAGACAACAGCGTTGACGAAGCGGTTGAACCGGCGGCCGAGACAAGTGGAGGTCTGGTTCCAGAACGGTCAAGCGAGAACCAAGCTGAAGCAAACAGAGGTGGACTGCGAGCTTATGAAAAGGTGATGAGAAAACTTGACAGAGGAGAACCGCCGCTTGCGGAATGAGGTTTAGGAGCTCCGGATCCTGAAGCACTCGCCGCAGTTCTACATGCACGTGATGCCGCCTCCGACCCTCACCGTGTGCCCCTCCTACGAGCGTGTGTCATCGTCCTCTGCTCCTGCCAAAGCAGCGCAGCATCAGCATCACCGTCCGATCGCTGCCGCCCTGGTCCCATGGCCCCTGATCCAGATCCACCATTTGTTGAAAACTGTAGATGGCCGGCCCTGCCCATAAATGTCCCCAGGGGTGACCAGGCTGGCCGGAGATCCATCGCCTCCATGCTCTCCAAGAGTGCTGTCGTCAATATCACACCTGGCAAGGACGTGGAGGAGCGGACGGCGATCAGAGGAGGCAAACCTCGGCGGGGCTGGCGATCGACCGACCGAGGAGGCGGGTGGTGGCTGCGCACTTCTCGTCCAAGCCCTGATCCCTCTTCGTTGGCTGATCGCGGACGACGACGGCCGAGATCAAGATCTCTACCTCTTGATCCGACAAGAGGATGGGACGGATTCCAGATCCGCTCCAGTAGCCGGCGATCTCCGGCGATGTACTGCTACGAGGGGGAGAGCGAGGTTCGGAACGGACAGAGGTCGCGCCGAACGCGCCAGGAGAGGGGATGCTCAAATCGCGAGGCACTCTCAAAGTTGCTCCTCCCCAACTAGCCCGATCGAAGGAGTTCGCCAGCGACGCGCATCTGAGCTCTGGCAAGCTCGATTGAAGTTTTACGAGGGCAGGCGGCGTGGATCAGAGCTCCCCCCAGCAGTGTTCAATCCAGATCCAGGCACCCGAGGTTGTGCGAGCATCGGTGAATCCACCACCTCGCTCGATCAACCCTCCTGATTGATGAACGAGCACCAAGGAGTTAACCTTCAGATCTCAGCAAACTCGATCCGAGCTCTACCGGTGCCGATGACGACGACCCCAGCCCAGCCAAGCTCGATCTAAGCTCCACAACATCGCCCCAAAGCCATCGTCGGAGCAGATCTGACCCCGTATTGGGGTTCCCGTGCCGTAACATCGACGTCGCTTCGAGGCCACGTCGGATCCAAGTGCCGGCAGGCTCCCACCGTGCACACCTCCTCCGATCCGCCCGGCCTCCGAGCTCATCAAGCTTGCCTCCGTCCCTGTCCAGCGGCTGTCTGATCGCATCTAGCGGTGGAGTGGTGGTAGCGGCAGCAGAAGATCGCGCTCTGTTCTTCGCCCGATTGGCCGAGGCCGAGGCTGACCAGTGCAGGCTGAGGCCGAGGCTGACCCCTGAGGAGGCCGACCAGTCCAGGCCGAGGCCGAGGCTGACCAGTGCAGGCTGAGGCTGAGGCCGACCCCTGAGGAGGCCGACCAGTCCAGGCCGAGGCCGAGGCGGACCAGTGCAGGCTGAGGCCGAGGCCGACCCCCGAGGAGGCCGACCAGTCCAGGCTGAGGCCAAGGCCGACCCCTGAGGAGGCCGACCAGTCCAGGCCGAGGCCGAGGCTGACCAGTTCAGGCCGAGGCCGAGGCCGACCCCAGAGGGGGCCGACCAGTCCAGGCCGAGGCCGACCCCTGAGGAGGCCGACCAGTCCAGGCCGAGGCCGAGGCTGACCAGTCCAGGCCGAGGCCGACCCCAGAGGAAGCCGACCCAGCAAAAAGGTCAAACTATCCTCCTTCCCCTTGCTAATTAATTGTGTGCTATCAGACAACTACAAGAGCTTCCCTAACAATTCTCCTCTCTTAAACTTCTTGCGAGATGGTGATTAAAAGCCACATCCTCCGGATTCAACAAATGTCTCACAAAAAGCTTGTAGATAAGGCTGTCATGGCCGCGACAACGCCGGATCACACGACGACCGGCATTGCAGCCTCGGCCAACTTGAGGGGGAGGCGCAAGGAGTGCTTCTAGATCCGATGACGGGCCTGGAAGACGCGGGGCTACAAGCGGCTCGGCAAGGCCGCCAAGGAGAATGAGATCTCGATCGATTTCAGACAAGAGACAACACCAACGACCCTCGCAAGCGTCGGGTTTAGCCCCGACTCGGCCTTCATCGATGGCCCTACCACCATCTCTGGCCATTATCTCGACGTCCGCCATACCAACACCGTGCTGCCATCGCCAAACATATGGGCTGAGCTCCCATCACCGTGCCGCCCCTGTCGAGCTACCTTGGTCGTACCGCCAAACAGAAAAAAGCGGGAGCCGGAGCGAGAGCAGGAGCCGGAGCCGGAGCTGAAGCTGGAGCTGGAGTGGGAGATATGATCCAGACAGAAGCTGGAAATGGAACTGGGACCGTGTTTAGACGAGGCCGCCCCATCCAAGAGGAGGCCGACCACACCAGTTCAACCGACCCAGGGGGAGGCCGACCAGACGAGTCCGACCGCCTTTCCAAGTATCTGAGTCTCAGCGCCAAGCCACCTTGTCGAGCTTACAAAGTTATCTCCACTGCGACGGAGCTGTTGAACCAATCGAGCATTCAGACCGCTCCTCTGACCGTGGCCGAGCCGATCTGGCCAAAGCGCCATCGTCTGAGTTCGAGCATCCAGACCGCTCCCCCGATCGTGACCGAGCCGATCTGGCCGAAGCACCACCGACTGTGCTGCTGGGTTTCCGCTAGCCGAACAGCTCCTGCATCAACCCGAGTGGGACAAAGTAGTGGCAGAGCGCAGCCGTGGAATCTTCGAAAGTCTTCACAAGATCCTTACTTCGTCAGCCGTAAGTCGAGGGGCAACTCCCCTCGCCACTGAATGAATCTCCATCGTCAGCCGTAAGTCGAGGGGCAACTCCCCTCGCCACTGAACGAAACTCCTTCGTCAGCCGTAAGTCGAGGGGCAACTCCCCTCGCCACTGAACGAATCACCATCGTTAGCCGTAAGTCGAGGGGCAACTCCCCTCGCCACTGAACGAAACTCCTTCGTCAGCCGTAAGTCGAGGGGCAACTCCCCTCGCCACTGAACGAATCTCCGTCGTCAGCCGTAAGTCGAGGGGCAACTCCCCTCGCCACTGAACGAAACTCCTTCGTCAGCCGTAAGTCGAGGGGCAACTCCCCTCGCCACTGAACGAATCTCCGTCGTCAGCCGTAAGTCGAGGGGCAACTCCCCTCGCCACTGAACGAATCTCCATCGTCAGCCGTAAGTCGAGGGGCAACTCCTCTCGCCACTGAACGAATCTCCTTCGTCGGCCATAAGTCGTGGGGCAACTCCCCTCGCCACCGAACGAATCTCCTTCGTCGGCCGTAAGTCAAGGGGCAACTCCCCTCGCCACCGAACGGATCTCCGTCGTCAGCCGTAAGTCGAGGGGCAACTCCCCTCGCCACTGAACGAATCCCATTCGTCAGCCATAAGTCGAGGGGCAACTCCCCTCGCCACTGAACGAATCTCCATCGTCAGCCGTAAGTCGAGGGGCAACTCCCCTCGCCACGGAACGAATCTCCTTCGTCGGCCATAAGTCGTGGGGCAACTCCCCTCGCCACCGAACGAATCTCCTTCGTCGGCCGTAAGTCAAGGGGCAACTCCCCTCGCCACCGAACGGATCTCCTTCGTCGGCCGTAAGTCGATGGGCGACTCCCCCACGACCGAACGAATCTCGGGCTGACGATCTATCGTCCCTGGCCAAACGTCGCAAGACGGACCAAAGTTTTGCAGAGAGTACAACTTCTTCCACATTATACTACATCTCCCGACCTCCACCTCAACAATGGTAGAGCTCAGAAGATGGGGGCATGTTAACGGGACTAGTTTGGCCGGGCCCGGAAGAGCCAAGTCAACTACGACTGGTCAACCAGACTACTACGACCTTGGGGCCTCGGCCCAAGGATCTCACGGGCGGGCCGCGCTTCTCCACACATGACGAAGGCCCACTTCCACAGTGGAGAAAATCGGAGCCCAAGTCAAGGAAACATTCGCCAAATATGGCAATCGTCCAAGGCCATCACTCTCTAGCCATCATGGCTCGGCTTAATGGCTCAGCTTAATGGCCCGACTTAAATGGCCTTCACTCACCAGCCATCATGGCTTGGCTTAAATGGCTCAGCTAAATGGCCCGACTTGAATGGCCATCACTCGCCAGCCATCATGGCCCGCCAAATATGGCAACCGCCCGAGTCCATCACTCCAGCCATCATGGCCACCTTTAGGACATTCATCTCCTCATCAAGATGGGCGCAATTAGTGGAGGTCAAAACTTCCCACATTTGCACGTCCCCATGAATGATGGCCATAATGTCACATCATGGCACATGATCAGGACGAGCCACCTATATGAGGGGAGGGTGGGCATCATTCACCGGGACCGCATCTCAGGTAACAAAACCTAAGGTACTCCATCAACGACCTCGTTCCCCCAATTCATCTCCTTCCTCCCCCGCTCGCGCCGAGAGACGCCGTTACGATCTCCTCACGAGTCGAACCGTCTCCGCCGGGCCTCCCTTCTCAGATCACTATCTGACTTAGGCATCGGAGGGGATTTGGCCGGAACCAAGGTTCGGCCCCCTGACGAGCGTTCTCGTCTACGCAGGTGGACAGCTGATCAACGGGCCGAGGCTACCCCTCGCCCCTCTCCGACCGCTCGATCGACCGGATAGTGAGGCTTCCCCTCACCGTTAGCCTGTCGAGGCCGAGCACGCCCTACCGAGGTCGAGCGTCCTAATCGGGTCCGAGACTCTCCCTCGCCACCCGTCGGCCGTGCATCTACCCGGGCGACTGAGGCTACCCCTCGTCCCCCTTCCAGCCGAGGCCGAGCACACATGTCCGAGGCCGAGCGTCTCAACCAGGGCCGAGGCTTCCCCTCGCCCCTTCTGCACCGATTCGAAGCCCCCGAGGGACCCAAAACGGGCCCCTTGACCACGTTGACCGGGTTCTCCACGGTCAACGCTTTGTAGTGAGAAAACACTCTGAAACACCTACCATTATGGATATGGTAGGAGCGCATCGTGACGGAGAGAATCGCAGCAGTTGTTCTTTTCACGTTAGGGTCTTCTGTCATTACGGATATGGCAGGAACTCTCCGTGACGGGAAGAACTGACCGTTCATCTCGCTAAACTCGCACTCTTCATGGATGCTGAGTCTCCATTCAATAGGGAATGTGAACTCTCTTCATGTGGAGCGTGAAGTTCGTGGCCTTGAAAGTGTGTTATTTTTTCATTTTGGCACACGGCCATTAAAGAATAACTACTTTCTCGACGAACGGGTGCCTCATCAGAGAAGAAGATGGCGGTTGGAACAATTCTCATCGGAGAAGAAAACCTCTTTGGTGCATGATCTCCATGGCCATATGGGCCATGGAGGCTATGCATCCCCCCTCCCCATGCGGAGGGGGTTGGCTATGGCCAATAACAACCACGGCCACCCCTCCGGTGGGGGTATGCGGCCAACCCCATGCAAGGGGGAGGCCGGCCATGGCCATATGGGCCAAGGCTGACCATGGCCAAGGGGCCATGGCCAGGCCTCGGCTAGGGCTAGGGGGCCCTGGCCGCGGCCAGGCTAGGGCCAGGGGGCCCTGGCCAGCCCCCTGGCCAGGGGTAGGGCGCCTTGGCCAGGGCCAGGGCCGGCCACGGCCAGGGCCAGGGGGCCCTGGCTACGGCCAGGGCCGACGCCCTGGCAGAGGCCAGGGCCTGGCCGCCCTGGCAGAGGCCAGGGCCAAGCCAGGCCAACCCTGGCCTCAGCTAGTGCCATGCCACTGCCGGCCTTTGGCTTCGGCCAGGGCCAAGCCCCGGTCGACTCTGTTCAAAAAGGGGGGCTCGCTTGGGTGGTGGCTTGCATGTCCGGTCTCTACGGAGCCGGCGGCAGTTGTCTGCGGCAAAATTCTCCTGTATGGGGGGGAAGCGCCTGGATCCATACGGGAGGCGACGACGATGGCTGGCAGAAAACTCCCAAAAAGGGGGGGTACGGCCTAGGCCAAAATTGTAATGGCAATTTTCTCTTCGGAGAAGGAATCCGGCCTTGGCACGGCCACGGCACCACCTCGGCAATGGCCGGGAAATTGTCAAAATATTCGGTATATAACTTGCCAAATATTTTTGCAAATATAACAAGGGTATTGTTAGTACCATAAGGGTACTAAGATGAAATTCCCTAATTTTGAAAAATACGTTTTCAAAAACGTTTTTCTGCTGCAAAGTACTATAAGAGTACTGCTATTTGATAAAGTGATGGGGAAATATTGAAAGTTGTTCTAGATGGTGATTGGGATCATAATGACTTTTCCCGATTCTAGAACAACATCTTCAATATTTTTCGAAAGCAACTTATCAAATATAATAATATCGTTCCAAGTGGGATTTTTCCAAGTGGGAGTGATATTAAACTAGTCTGAAATTTCACATTCGATTGATTCAGTATCTCAATGGATCATGATTCGACCAGTGGTCTTTTGGACTAGTTTGTGGGACACCTCAGCTCAGTCTCGAGATAGTGAACCATGTACTAGCCATTTTCCTGGTCGGTCCGCTGGCCGAGACTAATGAATCATGAAAATGTAACAATATGATGACTATGTATATGACATTAATGCAATGTTTTTGATCAAACCTTTCTTTTCGTATCTTTTGCAGCATTTTAAAGCTAAAATGTCTTCCGCTTCAAAGAACATCGTCGCTGGGTTAAATAGAGATGAAAAACTCAACGACGATAATTACAAATTATGGTCCATTAATATATAATATTTTCTAGAGGAGCAAGACGTGCTCGAAACTATGAAGAACAAAATGATTGAACCTGAGTTGGGCACTACGGCCCAACACAGAAGAGACAAGGAAGCTTTTGATGCTTGGTCTCGGAAGAACAAGATTGCTCGCATTACATTGCTGTCAAGTATGGCAGACGACATAATACGAATCTTCCGGGAGCATGACCTAGCCATGGACATATGGTCCAAGCTTGAGGAGAAGTTTGGTGGCACCTCGGTGTCCAAACTTTGTTCTTTAACTATAAGATTTGATTCATACAAGAAACGTCCAGATCATTCCATGGGGAACATATGGCGAATCTCATCTCAGAGTTAAAGGATGCAGGTCATGTGCTCACTGATGAGCAACAAATCCAAGCAGTCATACGTTCCCTACCAAATGGGTGGGACCAAATGAAGATGCATCTCACTCATAATGAGAGCATCAAGAGCTTCAGCGATGTTTCTAAGCACCTCGAGTTAGAGGAAGAGCGGCTTGCGGCCGCCAAGCCAAGTGCAGAAGTGCACATGGTTGCTAGTTCCTTACACGGGGGAAAGAAACAGAAAAATCATTCGAAGTTTACTAATGAATGTAATAAGCAACCTGAGTCTACCAAGAAACCCAAACATAAGGGTGGGCACAAGAAATGGCACAAGAAGAAGGACTTGAAGAAGATCAAGTGTTTCAAGTGCAACAAGTTAGGTCACTATGCTCGTTCATGTACGAGTGGAGGTGACGAGGTAACTTGTAATAATACTAGTTACATATGTGTTTCTAGTACAATATTTCTTGTAGAATCTAATCCCTTTTGGATAATTGATTCAGGTGCCACCGACCACATAGCAAGGGACAGACGGTCCTTCGTGGAGTATCACCGGATACACCAAGGAACGAAGTGGATCTACGTAGGAAACAACACACGTGTTGAAGTGAAAGGCGTTGGGACGTGCAAGCTCGTTTTAGACAACGGTCGCACTATCCTACTTCATGATGTTCTCTTCGCTCCGGACATTCGAAGGAATATTATATCTGTGGTCGTGTTAATGGGTCTTGGTTATAGCTGGTTTTTTCACAATTGTAAAGTGGACTTGTCTTGTAATAATACTCTAATTGGTTCTGGGTATGTATTTAAGGATTTATTGTATTAAATACAATGTATGATTCCTTATTTAATAATGAAAATTTCCTTGTTGCAAATTCATCAAATTATGCATCAGATGTAATTTGTTGGCATGCAAGGCTTGGTCACATTGGACCAACACGAATGGATATACTTGCCAAACGTGGCCTTCTATCCAATGTTTCAAAGGTCGAAATGTCGACTTGCGAACATTGCCTTGTAGGGAAATCTTGTCGCAAGCCATTTGGAACCGGCACAAGGGCCGAGGCTCCATTGTAGCTTATCCATTCGGACATATGTGGTACGATGAATCTCAAGACAAGACGCGGGAAGTCCTACTTCATCACTTTTATTGATGACTTCACCCGATTCGGACATATCTATTTGATATCCCACAAAAGTGAAGCATTAACCTGCTTTAAAAATTATATGAGTTTAGTGAAAAATCAATTAGATCGCAAGATTAAGGTCTTGCGAACCGATAGAGGCAGTGAATATCAATCAGCAAGTTTTAAGGAACTTTGTGATGAAAAGGGCATAGTTCATCAGGTAACTATGCCTTATACTCCTCAACAAAATGGTGTTGTAGAAAGGAGAAATAGGACTTTAATGGAAATGGTCCGTTCAATGATGGCACAAGCTAACTTGCCAATCACCTTTTGGAGTGATGCATTATTGACGGCCACTTTCATTTTAAACCGCGTACCCTCGAAATCAGTTAGCTCCACTCCTTATGAGTTGTGGAACCAAAGGTCTCCTGACTTAAACATTTTAAAACATTGGGGATGTACATCCTACGCACATATTTCCTCCCATAAGTATGGCAAACTTGGGCCACGGGGGAGGAAATGTATCTTTATACGATACGCAGAAAACTCCAAAGGTTATGTTTTCATTGGTCAGGAAGACAATGGAGGTCTAATTGAATTTGAGTCGAGGGATGTCACTTACTTGGAAAATGAGTTTCCAAGACAGGACGAGATAAGTCAGGACTTATCTCTATTTGAGATTACTGATCAAGAAGGATTATCTCATTCGAGTGTGAGAATTCTTGGTGAAGACGAAAATACGTTTCAACCTTCACCAATGGATGATACAAATGATACCTATCCTATTCCATACGGGAATAATGATCCAAGTGGGAGCAATTCTAACGACATTCCAAGTGGGAGTGATATTAGAATTGATCTAAATTCGAGTCAACAAGGACTTGAAGAATCTCAAATATGACGTAGTAGTCGTACAAGGTTAGCTCCTCTAAGATTTGAGGATGAATTCCCACAAACCTTTATGACTTTACTACAAGAAGATGACGAGCCTGCTACTTTCAAGCAGGCCGTATCATGCCCTGCAAAAGACAAATGGATGGAAGCGATGAAGGAGTAATTAGAATCCATGAAAGTTAACCAAGTCTGGGACTTAGTTGACTTACCCAGAGGACGTAGAGCAATTGGGAACAAATGTGTTCTCAAGATCAAGCATAAGGCTGATGGCTCTATAGACAGATATAAAGCTCGCCTTGTCGCGAAAGGTTTTACGCAACAGTAAGGGATAGACTACGAAGAGACCTTCTTACCTGTTGTTCGTTTTACCTCGATTCGCTTGATTCTGGCTATGGTAGCTTGCTTAGACCTCGAATTACATCAAATGGATGTAAAGACTGCCTTTCTCAATGAAGAATTGGACGAGGAAATCTATATGGAACAACCAACAGGGTTTGTAAAAGAAGAAAACAAACATAAGGTTTGTAAACTCCGTAAGTCCATATATGGTCTTAAACAATCCTCGAGGCAATGGTATATACGGTTTCAAGAAGTTGTCTTATCAAATGGGTTTTCCATGCTTGATGAAGATAACTGTGTATATATCAAGAGGATTAAGAACAAGTATGTTATTATGTCTCTATATGTAGATGACATTTTAATAGCCAGAAATGACAAGGGCTTTGTGATGGATATCAAGGCTTGGCTTTCATCAGTTTTTGAGATGAAAGACATGGGAGAAGCCACATATATCCTTGGAGTTAAGATTTCAAGGAATCGTTCGAAGAAACTTCTTTCTCTTTCACAAGAGACTTATATAAAGAAGGTTCTAGAACGTTTTAATATGCAGGATTGCAAGTCCATTGATACTCCAATAAGCAAATGCGATAATTTATGTCTGAAATCATGTCCAAAGAACCAAAAGGAAAAGGAAATTATGGAAAAAGTTCCATATTCCAGTGCAGTTGGTAGTCTTATGTACGCTATGATGTGTACAAAACCAGACATCTGTTTTGCCGTTGGAATGGTAAGTCGTTACCAATCCAATCCATGGCAAGTACACTGGAAAGCGGTTAAGAGGATAATGCGGTATCTTACAGGAACTGCAGACTATGCTTTATGCTATTAAGGAGATACCTTGAGGCTCGAAGGCTACACTGATGCTGATTGGGCGGGTGATCTCGATGAGCGACGATCGACCTCAGGATATGTTTTTCTACTCGGATCTGGTGCAATATCCTGGAGTTACAAGAAACAATCCTGCATCGCACTTTTAACTATGGAATCCGAGTTTGTAGCATTTAGCATGACAGTTCAAGAGGCTGTTTGGCTTAGGAAATTCTTAGACATGTTAGTTGATGCAAGTGACTCTGGTGCTGTACCAATACACAGTGACAGTCAAGCATCTATAGCTTTATGTCAAAGATCCAAAATTCCATTGTAAGACCAAACACATTGATATCCGCTACAAATTTGCAAAAGACTATGATAAGACCAAGAAGGTAGACATAAGGTACATATCTACGCATGAGATGATAGTGGATCCGCTTACGAAGGCAATCCCTAGAGATGTGTTTTACAAACACTTATCATCTCAAGGATTGCGTAAGAGCTGAGTTGTACCAATGTAAATTCCCATGTCTGTAAAAGATCAAATTTAATAAAAGAATAAGTTCTTTTCAACATTGCTTATAAGTTTCTAGAAAATGTTTGTGTACATTTTAAAATCTCAGCTATATTTTCTAGTATGTCGGATAGATTGAGGTTGGCTCTCTCACATGAGCAACCACCTTTATTATATCAGACGGATAAAATAAAGATGAGCCCTGTTTAAAGTCAAAATCATCAGACGGATGATTTAGAGTCATGACTTAAACAAAATGGTCGTATGAAAGATCTGCATCATATGTATGCTTACAAAAGATCTAAGAGGATTCTTAAATCCTATCTGTCTTAAGCGGGATGTGGGTCCAAAAGATTATTTGAGTAGTAAAAGGGACTCAAAATCAGACATTGTGGTGTCTGATCATCATCCTTACAACATCATTAAGACATACGCTCCCTGTGAAAGGAGTGATGTTGTAATACGTATTCATACTACGTATGCATTTGACCATTGGGTTAGAATAGTAATTGTGTTTACTATTATGTGAGACCCAAAGACCACATGGGTCTTAACTCTTTACCCTTATGGACTCTAATTGGTTCCTTTAGATTTGACTGGGTGATTGGTATCTTAGCATGTTGCTTATGGACTATGGTCAATTCGGTCCGGCGGGGCATGTTAGAAAAGCAAGTCAAGTCAAGATCGAAAGGATCGCAAGAAGAAGGAGATTAATTTCATATTCACATTTGGACTTTAGAGATTCAAAGATGGCCAGCCAATTGTAATCCAGATGGGATTCAATTGTTGAATATAAAGTATAAGAAATGTGAAGAAATAATCTAGGGTAAAAGCATGCGTTGATCTACTCAACTTTGCACCTCGAGGAGTGTTGTGTATCTCTAACAAGTGCACAACATCGGACTCTATGCGCATGACGGTCACACGGTTTATTTCTCGGTATGATAAACAGAAGAGCTAAAGGAAAATATGTTTCCTTACAATCCCCTCAAGTGTGAGTGGTAGATGTTGGATATGGACGACATATATACACACATGAGGGGATGTATGAGGGCCTATGGACCTCAGATGATGCGTGCACGAAAGCGTGCACGAAGGGAACCTTTTTCTCGTGTGAAAAGGACCACTCGATAAGTGGAAAAAGTCACTTTATAAGTGCATAAAGGCACTTGATAAGTGAATGAAGAAGAGGATAAGTAAATGTGCTAATATAGGCTAATAAGCTTATATTTAGTTATTTCCTACAATAACTACCCCTAAAGCCTATAAATAGGACCCAAGGGTAAGGCATTCATACTAATCTAACCATGCCATAAGTTTGCATAAGGCAACTTGTGTTCTTCTTCTCCCTTCCATTAAAATCCTCTTCTAAATAGAGATTTAGGCGGTGAAACGCTGCTTCGATCCTCCGTGACGAAGTACTGACTGTTGTGGCAAATCCAAGGGCGAAGTTCAGAGATTACGGTGCCGCTTACGCAAGCGTAAGTCTCTCCTCTTCATTCGATCTTAACATCGTTGTTTTGACAGGATCCTTCAGCCTGCTGCCCCACCTCTGGCCATACTCCCTTCTCTTCGCTGCACAGAACCCCTAGGCCACCGACTGCAACCATTCTCGGGTCACTAGCACCTCTTCTCCTTGCTGCCGCATCGAGATTCCATGCCGTAGATGCCATAGACACCGTTAGACGCCGTCGCTACCCCTTCTCTATGCCTCGATCCCTCTCTACATCGCTGGTTAGTAGATCTATCCCCAACTAAGCTATAACCCACACCCTAGGCTAGAGAAATTAATAAAATCAAATCATTAGACGTCATAGGGATGATTTTTTAACATTTAATATGTCGTAAAGGCCTAATTCTGTTATTTGTTTAATCAAATCAAAGAAGCGAACCCACCATAGCATAGTGCTCATCGAGACAAACCCAAAACACCAAGAACGCTGAAAACAGGCAAGTGTACAGATTATTGTGAATTATTAGTTGGATGCTTTAATAGTCATTTTCATTTAAAGCTGTATAACTCGAAATCTGCACGTTAAATAACGCATGAAAATACCATGATGTTCTAGACTTAAAATGTGACGCATCGACATATAACTTGGTATGTTTTAGTTTTAAACATTGGCAAATAAAATCATTATTTGTTGCATGTTCATTAAATCAACATGTCAACATTTTTTTAATTATTGTAAATATTGTACAATAAGAAATATTGACGATTTTAAATTGGTGCAAATCTTGCTTGGTCATTTTTGGAATGTTTAAATAATGTGTGACATCGTGAAATCGTACACCTCAAAGGCGAAATCGTGACTTCGTGATGTCATGTGAGTCGACTAGGCTGGCCCATGTTCCAGCACAAATCTGGGGTGGGGTTAGGGTTGAGCGGCCACTAAGAAAATGAAGGGATCCTCTCTTCAAGAGCGCCACCCGCATGCGGTGGGTAGCATCAATCACGGTAGTACCCCCGTAAGAAGAACGATCCACTCATCACCTCTTAAAGGCGTGAACCCTAGAGAGATAGAAAACACTGACACAGAACTTGAATTTACTATTGATGTCTTAGCTAGAACTGCCATGTTAATAAATCTTAAAAATGCCATGCTCATTACTTTACTTCTTAAACAGCTTAGAACTGCCATGTTAATATATCCTAAAAATGTCATGCTCATTACTTTATTTCTTAAACTGCTTACAACTGCCATGTTAATAAATCTTAAAAATGCCATGATCATTACTTTACTTCTTAAACTGCTTAGAACTGCCATGTTAGAAAATCTTTACTTTACCTCGTTTAAAAATTGCTATGCTTAAAACTTGTTGCTTACATCTTGTATAAGACTATTAATATTTCATAATTAAATATTATTTGTACACCTTGTCTTGGGTTTCTGACCTTTACCTGCAGACCCATGATGACATACATTCATGTTTCTGGAATGTATGTCAGATCACGAGCCAGAGTACCAGGATGACTAGTTGAGATGGCTGAACCAGTAGACCAAGAGTTGTTGAACCTGTGAACCATCGTTGTATTCTTTCACATTGTTGTATGGACCATAGACCCACTTTTCTTTTCCTGCATTGCTGTAATTTAGTTTGAGACGATTGAGATTGTAATTATATTTTTACTTATTTATGTTGTTTCTATGTAATGCATGCAAGGACCTGCAGTATTTCACACAGACGCTTATCGTGTTTAGTCAAGGAGGAAAGAAAAGCAAAAGTACATCTTCCTTACTTGCACATGCGGACCCGCTGGCATCCTCGCTCCCAAGCTTAATGGGAAGCGAGGCGTGATAGTGTCCATATCATGTACATTTTGTGCTAATGGGTTTTAGGTTGCAAGTTGAGCTAGTATGCTAAATTATGCTCTATGTCAACATTAGTACGTAAGCTCATGTCCATGCCATACATTCATTTTTATGCTAATAAATTTAGTATATAATTGCCATATAATTGCCAAGTTATTAGTATGCCATATATGTCAAGTTTCCATATAATTTGTGTGCAATATATGTCAAGTTGCCATTTAATTTGTGTGACATGTATGTTGTAGGGAGTGTTCAAATTTATACCAAGAATATGTTTATGCCATGTAATTGTGGTGCTAATGAATTTAGTTTATAATTGCCATATAATTTCCATGTAATTAGTATGCCATATAATTAGAATGCCATATATGTTAAGTTGCCATATAATTAGAATGTCATATATGTCAAGTTGACATATAATTAGTATGCCATACATGTCTTTGGGAGTCATCACATTTATGCCATATAATTGCCATATAATTAGTATGCCATATATGTTAAGTTGCAAACAAATTTAGTGTGTTTATTATTCTCTCATCAATATGAATATGCCAATGTTTTTAATCTTATTAGTATGCTAGTATATTATCGCTCATGATAATCTAAGTATGCTCACATCTTTAGGGATGGTTTTAGGTGTAATGATCTTAATCTTATGTGCATATGCTTCAAATGTTCATGTTGACATGTTTATATCAATGCTCTACATTTTAACATTAATACGCCTACTTGCCAAGTTGCAATCATCGTAAATTTATAAGTTGCATGCCTCACGTTATGCTTAATTCGGTAAAAGCTTTATCCTAAATATCATAGTAATTACCATGTTTATATTAATATGCCATGAAATGTTTAATTCTTAAGTCATGTTGTTATACATGCTCAAGTTATGCTAAATGTACTATGGGACTTATGTTGTTGCAAATGTTAAAAATCTATGTTGATATGTTCATGACTTCATTAACATGCTGCTGAATACATTACAAGATATTAATTTGTCTTCTAATGAAATTTATGATGATTTCTTTATGAAATTATGATGCAATTGTGATATTGACAAAATGAATGGTGAAAATGAGAATGCTTATTTCAATTACAAACTATGGATGATCTCTTGAGGAACTATATTGTGATGAAGGCACGCGATGCTTTGTGACTAGTCATCTTTCCACTTTAGACTTAGATATGGGCTTTTGGGGGTAAACTCAAGGTCTAGGAAATTGTATGAGCAACGAGATCATCCATGTAACATACCACTTCGGTGGCATTCTCCTCCTGTGATAGGAAAGGATGTTTTGGATGACATAAAACATCGGTGGTGTTCTCCTCCAGTGATAGCGAAGGGTGTTTTGGATGACATACCACTTCGGTGGTATTCTCCTTCCGATAGATGGAGGGTGTTCTAGATAACATACAACTTCGGTGGCGTTCTCCTTACATGAGAGGGAGGCTGTTGATTATATATCAAGATGGATGGTTCTCACTGCACATCACATTCTCTGACCTGGAGTTTGTATGATCAACTAGGGTATGCTTTTCTTTTCTAGAAAAGGTTCACGTAGTAACCCTAGGCACTGTCTAGGCGATTTCATGGATTTGACATCGGTATACTTGCTAGGACACTCCTGATAAGATACATTTACTTTTCTGCCTTTACTTTTGCTCCTAAGTTGACATATTTACTTTCTACCTTTACTCTTGCCATTTCTTTTAGCTGCATATTTATATCCGCATGCAATATCTTAGTTTGTCATTATTGCTCTATACATGTCTTCAGTTCGGGATAAAGGTAAATTTCATTTAAAAGGGTTATTTTTGTATTCACGTGATGCCTCGTGTCTTGGTTAGAGGTGACAATCTTACATATAGCAGTCTGTACTTGAGTTGTGGTTTCCTACTGGGCACACATTGATGTGTCCTCCCTCTTTTCCCAGGTTAGGACTTGAGACTTCAGAGCAGGTTCTCTACGAAAGACTATCCAGAGCTTCGAGTTAGAGGTCAAGCCCCCCTAAGGGCAATTTTCGTGGGGTTAGTTACTCATGCTATATTAGGAAGTGAGTTCTACTTGGATTGTGGGCATAGTCGGAAGTATTGGAAATCTTGTATAGTTTATTCACGTATGCATTGTTGAGTAATATTGTGTATATGTGTACCCTTCAGACTTGAATATATCCATAAATATCTTTGTGACTCTATGGTTTAACTGTGGTTATATTTCTGTGTTGGAGCATGTACATTCATTCGTGTTATCTGTCTATGCTTTCCCAGTAGTCGCAGTGGCCTGTGGAAATTGTAATATCATTTCATTTTCGTGTACACTATGTAGTATTAAGAGTTGAGGGGTCGACACCTTGGGTCTAAATACTACCGCGGACCTTGTCATCTCCGTTCTCTATGAATACCATGGAATGTTTCGTAATTTTCGGGTATTTTGGGAAACGGGTCGTGACAGTCTGTGCGCAAAGTATGTTTTTGGCCAACTTGGATGCTTCGTTTGCAGGATCAAACGAACTCAGAATTGAGTGTTGTTTCTTCCTACTTGTTCACCATTCAAACCCCTTCGCAACGATGTATGACATCACCCTTGGAGATCAATGGTGAGAGAGATTTAATTGACTAAACATTGCCCTGGCAAAATGCACGTTTTGTGTTAATAAAAATTCTCCAAATTCGTTTAGTACCACATCTGAAGTTCAGAGATGAGGAGGGGTGAGCCCCTTTATAAATAGGGGCATATTCCACTCCTTAAAATTTTCACCAAGCCTTGTATCAATGGAGCTCTCAAAAGTTAAGAGCACACCTAAAATCTTGACGGAGGATCCATTCAAGATGAAACTTTATAGAGCGTGTGGTTTGCTCCGCAACAAGAGGATTGTTTGCCTCGGGACGCGGTTCGGCTAAGGAGAAGCGGCTCAGCCCCAACGTGGGGCATTGGTTCGTGGGATTCTTCATCTCGTTAACGTGTGATGTAAAGGTTAGTAGTTTCATATTCTTGTGTTTATAATTACATTTAAATATTATAGATTTATCCTTAGGGGTTGGTCAGACCCAACCCCGGGATAGTAGAGGTTCTGGCTAGGGTTAATTCCTTATGGCCTTTCTTAAAATGGTTTTAAGATGTGTTTTCTGTTGCTTTTATGATTTCACTGTCTGACCGACTTAGGCCGGACGGCGATTTTATAGCTCAAGGACCTAGAAAACCATTCAATATCTATGTTTCAAATATGAATGATAGAGTTGATTTGCTTGTGATGAGTTGTTTATATATACATATTTTACTCTCATCTCGTACGTATTTCACCTTATTTCATGCACCGTTTCAATATATTCTATCTGTTTTTGTTTCCTTTTTACTCTTTAGGTCCATTATTTGCATTTCGGGTGAAAGGGAATGAATTCGGGATTTTAGAGCATGGAAAAGGTGAAAAAGTGCCAAAAAGAGTCAAAGAAGTGAAAGAAGCAAGCAACACGAGGAAATGGAACCAAAATAAGAAGAATCTGGGGAAAACAAGCTCCACGCAACTGCGTGGGAATGAGGCACGTGACCGCATCGAAAGGAGGGAATAAGCAATTCGATGCGGCCGTTTCACCCTAACAATGTGGCTGCATAACTCTCTGTCTTTTGGTTCAAGAACCATCTTTCTGCAGGAACGACTCGGCCATTTGAACTCTAACGACACGACCGCGTAGATCCGAATTTCTAACCCAATTCATGCAGCCTCTTAGATTTGAACAACGTGGTCACGTGGAAGAACTCAGCCCAAGCCAAAGAAAAGAGGATCCACGCGACCGCGTGGCTACACTATGCGACCACGTGGAGGAGAAGCCACATGGAGCGCACAACCCTTGCAAAGACCGAAGATCTGCTCTCAACCCTATGGTCATCTTCATGCATTCTTATTTTTCCTTTGTAAAGCGTCTCGTCCAGATTCTAACACATATTTATCTAATGCATATTTATTTTTATTTTTCCGAGATCGGAGCGATTGTATACATTTTCTACAAGACGACATTGCACTGTTGGAAATTCCATGCGGCCGCGAGGAATAATCCACGCGGCCGTTGTGGGTCGGGTTTTTCTTGACCCGTTAGGGTTCCTAACTGCATATATAAGAGTTTTGTGTGTGGATTTGGAGGGAGTCGACTTTGGGAGCCGTTTTTCATCATTTTTCATATCTTTTTCACAATTTTTAGGAGTATGGATAGATTTGGAGTAGTTTAGATGGCTTTTTTATTTGATTGTAAGCGGGAATTGACAACTCTTGGGTGCAAATCAATAAGATAAGTGTTTATTGCTTTCTTCTATTGTGTTTTCTTATTTTTTTGTAATTGTTTGTTGTTTTCTCTTGTTAATCCCTATAATTTCTTTAATATTATTAATTTAGAACTCTATTCACGTAGCTAACAATAACCTACGACGAAATTGGTACTCGATTACCCAACCTCCTTACGGACAACCCGTAAAGTGCTACGACGACGTCGTACGCTTGCGGTTTATAAATATTAAAACTCATATCAAGTTTTGGACGTGATTGTTTTAGCCAAAAAATTTGTTTGTCAGGTAAATTATACAGATTATGTGGATGCCCGATGGATCGCACATTGGGAATTTTGATGCCTACATGCCATACGGTACTCAGAGGGGATGATATGACAATTTTCCACAGGTTGTCATAGTTTGTGAAGTATGTGGGATGCATGGACATCTGGCCATCAATTGCCAATTCAGTGCCCAGCCCTACAACCCACACACATATACCCTTAACCTATACCAAGAATCCTCTATTCTGTACCCCCAGATTTACACACTCCCTCCGCCACCAAAATCGAGCCTTGAAATAATTCTGGAGAACTCACTTACAACGCAAATCCAATGGACCTCATCACCACCGCCAACACTTCCACCGCCACCACTACCATTCCCACCACCGAAATCCCATCTTGAGTTGTTAGTGGAGAGTTCTTTTGCAACCCAAGGCCAAACTATTCCATTACACCCGCTCCATTTCAAAAATCTATCCTTGAGTTATTGGTGGAGGATTCCACGGTAACCCAAGGCCAAATGGTTTCACCGTTTCCATTTCTGCCTACCACTTCCATTTTTGGGGATCAGGCGGCTTTGTCTCACACATCATCGACAACCTGCACTACATAAGGTAACTCGTATGGTTTACAATTTGAAAATTTTGATATGAGTCTCTTTCCACATGCAGGTACCACTTTTGAGACACACACCACCAAGGCTCACATCCATCACCATACACCAGAGTACATGCCACGGATGGATAGTGAGCCTAGCATAGGTCCATGAATGCAAACAATCTTTACCAAGAGGTTGTTATCTAGCACGGGCCACGTAAGAGCACCGAGGAGGCCATGGAGGATATCCACATCGATAAGGATGGAGAGCGTGAGGCCATAGATACCATGACTCATTTCAGTGGGTTTGACGCACTCTTGCTTCCACCAATACCTCCACAACCCATCCTCACTCCACCAGAGGCATCACATCCACCAGAGCATGATGCCATTTAGGGAGACTATTTAGACCCAACATGCTCATTTTATGAATCTAATATTACATTTCCTATATTTTTAGATTCAGTTACTACTGACATGACATACCCTCCATATGATCCAAATTATACGGAGGTATATTGGACCATGTCAGCACCTGACGAACACATTGACGAGCATGGCCAGGAGATAATAGCATCATTGCCAGATCATAACACCACATTCTTAGGGAGTTATCATCGGCCTTTTACACGCTTTATATTTCACTTTGACGATACTCTTTGGGATACATTTATTGTTGGGAAGAATTTATTACCACTGACTGATACTCCTTATCTTCTGCATGACTTAGGTGGACGTCCTGGAGAGAAAATGGTGTGAGTATTGGTGGAGTTTGTCGGTACTCATTGCAACAGGACATCAGCAGAGCCATGAAAAGAGCAGAAGGAGCAGCTGCCTGCTCCATTGCAAATCATTGATCCACCATTTGATCAGGTGAAACCAAATCCAGAAGTGTAGATAAATTTTATGTGCTTTCTAGGTGAATAAACTTGTCTCCTCTCGACAGCGAGTGGAGCGTACTAAGATTAATTATTTTTCTTTGAATAAACCTCACCTCCATTCGACACACCCACACTTTTATGACCCAAAACCCTTTATATTCTTTAATGCACATACTTCACCTTGTTTCATATTTATATGAATCCAACACCCACCCCTACCCACATTTGCACCCATGCTATCATTTTATTCCTCATACTCGGGATATGCTTATATTCTATCTTGGGAGAGGTATTTTTATGCATGCCACATTTATATTCCCTCACTTTCAAGCATTGAGGACAAAGCTTGATTTTAGCTTGGGGGAGGTGCACTTCGTGGATCATTTATGCATATCTCATAATTAAGAATTCCATTACGCTAAGTTTTACATGCATGGATATTAGTGTGAAATTCTTTTCAGATTTACACTTTTTCTGTTCAATCTCCTATTGTTCATCGCAATATATGCTTAGAGATGTCTCCAATGTTTGATCTCGTCGTAATATGCTTGTCATTGCTATGTTCATAATCTTCAGAATAAAAGAACTCAAAACAGGCATACGTTATATATTCTTGGGAACACATCTTATTCATGTATTTGGTGGTTTTGGTTGAGGATAACGGTTAGTGATCTCATAGGATTTTGATTAGCGGCATGCATATCTACTATGGAGGAGTGGTATCACCTAGCTCATTCATGTTCAAAAAAAAGGAAAGAAAGGAAAAAAGAAAAGAAAGAAAAAATATTGAATATTGAAAAAAAAAATATGTGCATCGTTCCTCGAGTGTCCGGATCCCCACGATAGGAACCGTCGGGGCCTCGCGACGAAAGTTTTAGCTTAGGGGAGTGCATAGGAGTAAGGTTTTTCGATTGGTTTGAGCTAATAGGTCCGAGGGGTCCATCTTGGCCCAATGCCCTAAGTTCGTCTGACCTGGGAGTCATTGACCCAAAGCTCCTTACACAGATCAACTTAGAACCCAAAAAAGGAAAAATAAGTACATGAATGAAGCTAACGACTCCACGAATTACAGAAAAATAGCACGCCGTGACTACCACTTCCTTGATGTACCGACAATTATTTATACGATACTAACTCCTCCTCGATCGTCGCATAATTTCGATTTCTGTCTCATTAACCAATGCGGGATAAAGGTACTATTTTTGAGATTTGAACATAACCGTGATAATTTCTATTGCATGTTGATTTAAATTAGAGATATTTTCCTAGGCTTTGTCTTGACAGAATGATAGAAATTGACATGCTATTCGATTCCATAATCTGAAAGTTTTCATTCTCCATGTGTATATGCTTCTCGTTGTGAGATTCTTGATTTTATTTATCCAATGCAAGGATACTCCACTCTATACTTTTTCTTCATCTTCCTCGAGGACGAGGAAGAGTTTAGCTTGGAGGATTTTTATGAGTGGTTTATATATATACATACATATTTTACTCTCATCTCGTACATATTTCTACTCATTTCATGCACCTTTCATTATATTCTATCTTTTTTTTCCTTTTTACTCTTTAGGTCCATTATTTGCATTTCAGGTGAAAGGAAATGAATTCGGGATTTTAGAGCATTAAGAAGGTGAAAAAGAGCCAAAAAGATTCAAAGAAGTGAAAGAAGTAAGCATGGCGAAGAAATGAAATCAAAAGAAGAAGAATTGAAGGAAACAAGCTCCACGCGACCGCGTGTTATATCCCATGCGGCCGCGTGGAAGAGAGCTAAGACAGGAGCCCAAGGGAGCATCAAGAGCACTCGACGGGACCACGTGGGAACGACCCACGAGATCGCGTCGAAAGGAGGGAAGAAGCAATTCGACGCGGCTGTTTCACCCTAACGACGGGGCCGCGTAACTCTCTGTCTTTTGGCCAAAAAATCATCTTTCTGCAGGAACGACGTGGCCGTTTGAACTCAAACGACGCGACTGCGTAGATCTGAATTTGTAAGCCAATTCACGTAATCGTTTAGATTTGAACAACGTGGTCGGATAGAAGATCTTAGCCCAAGCCAAAGAAAAGAGGATTCATGCGGCCGCATGGCTACACTACGTGACCGCATGGAGGATAAGCCACATGGAGCGCACAACCCGTGCAAAGACTGAAGATCTGCTATCAACCCTGTGGTCATCTTCACTCCTTATTTTTCTTTCGCAGAGCATCTCGTCCCGATTCCAACTCATATTTATTTGTATTTTTCTGAGATCGGAGCGATTTTATACATTTTATAGAAGACGATGCTACGCAGCTGGAAATTCCACGCGGCCGCGTGGAATAATCCACACGGCCTTTTCGGGTCGGGTTTTCCCGACCTGTTAGGGTTCCTAAGGGCATATATAAGGGTTTTGTGAGGGGATTTGGGGGCGTGGGAGACGACTTTGGGAGACATTTTTCATCATTTTTATCTCCTTTTCTTACTTTTTAGGAGTAGGGATAGATTTTGAGTAGTTTAGATGGCTTTTCTCTTTGATTGTAAGCTGGAATTGACAACTCTTGGGTGCAAATCAATGAGATAAGTTTTTGTTGTTTTCTTATATTGTGTTTTCTTATTGTTTTGTAATTGTTTATTGTTTTCTCTTGTTACTCCCTGTAATTTCTTTGATATTATTAATTTAGGACTCGATTCACGTAGCTAACACTAACCTACGACGAAATTGGTACTTGATTACCCAACCTCCTTGCGGACGACCCGTAAAGCGTTACTACGACATCGTACGCTTACGTTTTAAAAATATTAAAACTCCTATCAAGTTTTTGGCACCGTTGCCGAGAAGGTTGCAGTTTATCGATATTAGTTTTGTCGATTGGTTCGGTTAGACTACGTGCCATATAAAAATTTATAAAAATAATAATAAAGAAAATTTTCCCCCACCACCAATATCAATTTGTGCTATTCAATGTATCACAATCGTGCTTGTCTTAACCAAAAATTTTATTTGTCAGGTGAATTATACAGATTATGTGGATGCCCAATGGATCGCACATTGGGAATTTTGATGCCTACACGCCATACGGTGCTCAGATGGAGGATATGAGAATTTTCCGCAGGTTGTCGCCATTTGCGAAGCATGTGGGATGTAGGGACATGTGTCCATCAATTGCCAATTCAGTGCCCAGCCCTACAATCCACACTCATATACCCACAACCTATACCAAGAATCCTCTATTCTGTACCCCCAGATTTACACACCCCCTCCTCCACCAAAATCGAGCCTTCAAATATTTCAGGAAAACTCCTTTGCAACTCAAATCCAATGGATGCCACTACCACCGCCAACACTTCCACCACCACCACTACCATTCCCACCACCAAAATCCCATCTTGAGTTGTTACTTGAGAGTTCTTTTGCAACCCAAGGCCAAACGATTCCATTACCCCCTCCACTTAAAAAATATATCCTTGATTTGTTGGTGGAGGATTCCACGATAACCTAAGGCCAGATGGTTTCTTCGTTTCTATTTCCTCTACCACTTCTACTTTTGGGGATCAGGTGGCTTTGTCTCACACATCATCGACAGCCTGCACTACAGAAGTTAACTCGTATGGTTTACAATTTGAAAATTTTGATATAAGTCTCTTTCCCCATGCAGATACCGCTTTTGATACACATGCCACCGAGGCTCACATCCATCACCATACTCCAGACTACATGCCAAAGATGGATGGTGAGCCGAGCACATGTCCATGGATGCAAACAATCTTTCCCGGAGAGGTTGTTTTCTAGCACGGGCCACGTGAGAGCACCGAGGAGGCCATGGAGGATATACACATCGACGAGGAGGGAGAGCATGAGGTCATAGATACCATGACTCATTTCAGAAGGTCTGACGCACTCTCGCTTCCACCAATACCTCCACAGTACATCCTCGCTCCACCAGAGGCATCACATCCACCAGAGCATGACGCCATTTAGGGAGACTCTTTAGACCCAACATGCTCTTTTGCTGAATCTCAAAATACATTTCCTATGTTTTTAGATTCAGATACTACAGACACGACATACCCTCCACATGATCTAGATTATACGGAGGTATGTTGGACCATGTCAGCACCAGACAAGCACATCGACGAGTATGGCCAGGAGATAATAGCGTCATTGCCAGAGTATAGCACCACATTCTCAGGGAGTTATCATCGGACTTTTCGACGCTTTATATTTCACTTTGACGATACTCTTTTGGATACTTTTATTGCGGGGAAGAATTTATTACCACGGACTGATGCTCCTTTTCTTCCGTAAGACTTAGGTGGATGTCCTTGAGATAAGCTATGGGGAGCATTGCTGGAGTTCGCCAGTACTCGTAACACCAGGACATCAGCAGAGCCACGAAAAGACTAGGAAGAGCAGCTTCCTGCTCCATTAGAAATCATGGATCCACCATTTGATCAGGTGAACCCAAATCCAGTAGTGTAGATTAGTTTTATGTGCTTTCAAGGTAGATTAAATAAACTCGTCTCCTCTCGACAGCGAGTGGAGCGTACTAGGATTAATTGTTTTTCTTTGAATAAACATCACCTTCATGCGGCACACCCACACTTTTATGACCCAAAACCCTTTATATGCTTTAATGCCCATACTTCACCTTGTTTCATATTTATATGAATCCAACACCCACCCCCACCCACATTTACACCCATGCTATCATTTTATTCCTCATACTCGGGATATGCTTATATTATATCTTGGGGGAAGTTTTTTTATGTATACCACATTTATATTCCCTCACTTTCAATCATTGTGGACAATGCTTGATTTTAGCTTGGGGGAGGTGCACTTCGTGGATCATTTATGCGTATTTCATAATTAAGGATTCCATTATGCTAAGTTTTACATGCATGGATATTAGTGTGAAATTCTTTTCGGATTTATATTTTATCTGTTCAATCTCTTATTATTCATCGTAACATATGCTTATGGATGTCTCCAATGTTAGATCTCGTCGTAATATGCTTGTCATGCCTAGGTTCATACTCTTCAGAATAAAAGTACTCGAAATATGCATACGTTATATATTCTTGAGAACCCATCTTATTCATGTATTTTGGTGGTTTTGGTTGAGGATAACGGTTAGTGATCCATAGAATTTGGATTAGCTGCATGCTATCACCTAGCTCATTCATGTTCAAAAAAGGAAAGAAATAAAAAAAGAAAAGAAAGAAAGAAAAAAATTTGAATATGAAAAAAATATGTGCATCATTCCTCCAGTAATGCCGGGTAGCCGGATCCCCATGATAGGAACCATCGGGGCCTCGCGGCGAAAAGGTTTAGCTTGGGGGAGTGCATATGCATAAGGTTTTTCGATTGGTTTGAGCTAGTCGGTCCGAGGGGTCCATCTTGGTCCAATTCCCTAAGGTCGTCTGACCTGGGTTTCATTGACCCAACGCTCCTTACACAGGCCAACTAAGAACCCAAAAAAGGAAAAAATAAGAACATGAATGATGCTAGCGACTCCACGAATTTCGAAAAAATAGCACGTCGTGACTACCACTTCCTTGATGGACCCACAATCCTGTATATGATACTAACTCCTCCTCGATCATCACATAATTTTGATTTCCATCTCACTAACCTATGCGGGATAGAGGAACTATTTTTGAGCTTTGAACATAACCGTGATAATGTATATTGCATGTTGATTTAAATTAGAGATATTTCCATAGGCTGTGTCTTGACAGAATGATAGAAATTGACATGCTATTCAATTCCATAATCTGAAAGTTTTCATTCTCCATGTATATATGCTTTGCGTTGTGAGATCTTGATTTTAATTTCTAATGCATGCACACCCCACTCTATACTTTTTCTTCATCTTCCTTAAAGACGAGGAAGAGTTTAGCTTGGAGGATTTTGATGAGTGATTTATATATACATATTTTACTCTCATCTGGTACGTATTTCGACTCATTTCATGCACTGTTTCATTATATTCTACATGGTTTTGTTTCCTTTTTACACTTTAGGTCCATTATTTGCATTTCACGTGAAAGTGAATGAATTCGGGATTTTAGAGCATGGAAAAGACGAACAAGTGCCAAAAAGAGTCAAAGAAGTGAAAGAAGCAAGCAAGGCAAGGAAATGGAATCAAAAGAAGAAGAATCTGGAGGAAACAAGGGCCACCCAACCGCGTTGGATATACTATGCGACCACGTGGAAGAGAGCTAAGACATGAGCCCAAGAAAGTTGCATGAGCACTCGACGCGACCACGTGGGAATAAGCCACGCGACCGCATCGAAAGGAGGGAATGAGAAATTCGACGCAGCCATTTCACCTTAACGATGCGGTCGCATAACTCTTTGTCTTGTGGACCAAGAATCATCTTTTTACAGGAACGGCGCGACCATTTGAACTCAAACGACGCGATTGCCTAGATCCGAATTTGTAACCCAATTCACGATGCCGTTTATATTTTAACAACGCGGTCGCATGCAAGAGCTCAGCCCAAGCCAAATAAAAGATGATACACGCGGCCGCATGGCTACACTACATGACCACGGGGAGGAGAAGCCACATGAAGCGCACAACCCTTGCAAAGAATGAAGATTTGCTCTAAATCATGTGGTCATCTTTACTTCTTATTTTTCCTTCGTAGAGCGTCTCGTTCCAATTCCAAGGCATATTTATTTGTTATTTTTTGAGATCGGATAGATTTTATACATTTTCTGCAAGACGACGCTACGCTATTGGAAATTCCATGCAGCCGCGTGGAATAATACACGCGTCCATTTCGGGTCGGGGTTTTCCCGACCCGTTAGGGTTCCTAAGGGCCTATATAAGGGTTTAGTGCACGGATTTGGGAGGTAACCGACTTTGGAGCCGCTTTTCATCATTTTTCGTCTCTTTTTATCAGTTTTAGGAGTAGGGATAGATTTAGAGTAGTTTAGATGTCTTTTCTATTTGATTGTAAGCGGGAATTGACAACTCTTGAGTTCAAATCAATGAGAAGTGTTTATTGCTTTCTTCTATTGTGTTTAGTTATGGTTTTGTAATTTTTTGCAGCTTTCTCTTGTTAATCCCTGTAATTTCTTTGATATTATTAGTTTAGAACTCAATTCATGTCGCTAACAATGACATACGATGAAATTGGTACTCAATTACCCAACCATCTTGCGGACAACCCGTAAAGCGCTACGACGACGTCGTACGCTTGCGGTTTATAAATATTTAAACTCCTATCAGCTTGCTAGTGATATTTTCATGAGTAAGCTCAAGCATAATGAACCAGTTCTCAAACTTGATAAAGTTAAAAACAATCCAAATGCTAAAGCCACTAATTCACAT